>VYZX01005044.1:8858-33345 GCA_013401335.1 Brachypteracias leptosomus | reverse complement strand
AGACCTTTAAGATCGTCAAGTCCAACCGTTAACCCAGCACTGCCAGGGCACCACTAAACCACGTCCCTCAGCACCACATCTCCGCACCTTGGAAACCCCTCCAGGGATGGGGACTCCACCTGGCACAGCCCTTCACAACCCTGCCCAGCAAGACATTTCTCCTCAGCTCCAACCTCAACCTCCCCTGGGGCAACTTGAGGCTGGTTCCTCTTGTCCTAGCACTTGGGAGAAGAGACCAACTCCCACCTGGCTCCTTTCAGGGAGTTGTGGAGAGCCAGAAGGTCTCTCCTGAGCCTCTTTTGCTCCAACATCCTCAGCTTCTCCTCCCCACACTCCTGCTCTAGACCCTTCCCTACCTTCCTTACCCTTCTCTGGCCACACTCCAGCCCCTCAAGCTCCTTCTTGGAATGAGGGACCCAAAGCTGACCCCAGAATTCAAGGAATAAAAAGGAATATTAGCAAGGACAAGAAGTTTTCTCCCCTTGGCTCCTTCCAGTGGCTGCTGAAGTGCTGGGATGTCCCAGCCCAGCTCCTCACTGTCTCCTCCAGCTAAAAATAACAGTGAGATTCTCTCCTGCCACTGTCAAGGTTAACTCTGAAAAAAGAGTGAGAAAAAAAACCCAACAACCCAACTTGGCACCAAGTGAAAAAAGTTCTGGTTCCTCTTTCTTTTTTTTTTTTAACTTTGGAGAGCGGTGGAGAAAAACAAAAGCCCATTTTGACCTTGGTTATTTTATATTTTTATATATAAATATTTGTATATTTTGGGTTATTTTACATTTCCAGCTGTGGTCACCAGTAGTAGAGGGAGATGTTGTATTGGGGGCATGGTGGGAGGAGAAGAAAAGGAGAAAACAAACCTTTTATCCTGAATTATGGCAGGATTAACACTTCAGCTCCCTCAGGAAAGCAGAAATCACAGCTGGCTTCAGGAGCTGATTGTCCTCACCATATAGAAACTTGTTGGGATATTTAACAGTCACCCTAAAGCCTCTAAGGATTTTACTTCAATGCTAAAAAGAAAAATCAATTTCTAGCCTAAACTATAAAAGGAAAACTGGGATAAGCTATAAAAGGAGACAGGAAAGCCTCAAAACTCCTGCTATAGGATGGTTTGGGTTGGAAAGGACCTTCTAGAAGCACTGAGAGGTAGAATTATCAGCACATATTTGTGCAGAGCACTTCAAATTTAAATATATTTAATGTATTTCCTTGTAAAATCACCTCTCTGGTAAAAACAATCCAGATAATGGCACTAATTGGACATTAAAACCTCCCTGGTTGCCACAGGTGATTTTTCTTGCTCCAGAGGAAGAAGATGAGAGCTCTGGGTGTGAGTTAAGACCAAGATTTTTTCTCTCCTCTTTATTCATGTGCTTCTAATTCCTCTTTGCAGGTGATCAGCTTCTTCAGCTCTCGTTTGGAGCAAGCAGGAGCTGAGCTCTCAGTGGAGAGGGTGCTGGAAATCATCAAGCAAGGAGCTGTTGCTTTGCCCAAAGACAGGCTCAGAGTAAGTGCTGGAGACCCCTTCAATCCAAATCCCCTCTTCCAACCATCCCCTTTCTATCCCTACTCATCTCAGGAGCAGCTGATAAGTTAATAAGTGGATTATTGTCTGTGTGTGGTTTCATTTCAGCCCCTAATTTGTGCTAGAAGTTGAGGGGAGGCTTCTTAATTAATTACTGCATTGAAATGTAGGAATGAAGGAAAACCCACTGAGGTTTTCTTCCTCCTATCTCAAACTCTTGTCTCTCCAGCCATTATTTAGCTAAACTCTGAGCAAATTTTAATCATTATTTTTCCTCTTTCTCTGACCAAATTTTAATCATTATTTTCCCTCTTTCTCTGCCCCAATTTTAATCATTATTTTCCCTCTTTTTCTGACCAAATTTTAATCATTATTTTTTCCTCTTTCTCTGCCCCAACTTTAATCATTATTTGTCCTCTTTCTCTGACCAAATTTTAATCATTATTTGTCCTCTTTCTCTGCCCCAACTTTAATCATTATTTTTCCTCTTTCTCTGACCAAATTTTAATCATTATTTTTTCCCCTTTCTCTGCCCAAACTTTAATCATTCTTTTTGGTTCACTTCCCCTTTCTCTGCCCAAACTTTAATCATTATTTTGCCTCTTGAGTCTCTATAAAGCACTCCAAAGATATTTCTGGGCTTGGAGTGAAGAATTACCCACCCTAGTTCAATCTGGCCAGTGGGATTCTCCAGAATCCTGAGCAGACCCCCCTGAGGAGCTCTCAAATCTCCCCAGGGCTTTGCCAACAGGTTTGGGGAGGCTAAAATCCATTAATGGCTCTTTAAATACCTCAAGGATGAAATCTGGGTAAGTAGCTAAGCAAATAAAAGGGAGATTTGCCTGGGTTTTAAATGCACCATGAGTTTTACCCCTTTGTTGCACCACTTGTAGTTGAAATCCTCCCTCCTTTGTGCATTTTTACTCCTCCTCCATGATCTTCTCAAGACCTTTCGTGGTGACTTGAGGGAAATAAGGTGACCAGACATTGAGGAGAGCTGGTAATTTATTTATACCCTGATAATTTTAAACACACCCCCCCCCTGGGAATTGTCTTGCTGGCTGCAGATGCAAAATGTCTCTCCCTGAGGTGGCCCAGATTTAGTCCCTCTGACTGAAATCACTGCAGGGAGAGGTTGCTCTGGAGTCTGAGTCCTCAGCCACCAGCCAGGAATAGCACCAGAGGAGTTGTTGGATCCCAACCCAGCCCTTGGGCTTGTGTCCTTGAAGGTTTTTACTGGCTCCTTAGTCTGCCAGATTGATTGGTGTGAGGCCACCATTAAAGGAATGTTGTTGCTGGAGTGAAATCCCCTCCAAATTTCAATGTAAGCCCCTCTGAGGCTTCTCTTCTCCAGCTCCACAGCCCCAGGGCTCTCAACCTTTCCTCCAGTCTCCCCATCTTCATAGCCCTCCATTGGGACTCTCTCCAGTCTCTCTTGACCTGGAGATCCCAGAACTAGACCCAATACTCCAGAGTTGACCTCACCAGGGCAGAGTCTTCATGTCCTCTGTCCCTTTACCCCTTCTTGAGAAAGTTCCTTGGGGTGAGGGTGTTGGAGCTGCCCAGAGAGGTTGTGGAGGCTCCTTCTCTGGATGTGACCCTAGGTGAGCTACTGGAGCAGGGGGGTTGGAGGAGCTGATCTCCAGAGGTCCCTTCCAACCCCCACCACGTTCTGTGGCAGGCAGGGAAAGTCTCCTGCAGGCTGTGGGATGGTTTTTTGCCTGGCATGGGAGGCAGAAGCCCCAGTGTGGAGGTAGAACTGTCTCCTTGCAACCCACCATCCAAGCTCCTTCTTTTATTGCTTATTAAAAGCAATTTAGAGATCTTAGTGATGGCCTCATTCTTTCTTTTCTCTCCTTCTCCTTTTCTCCCTGTGTCAATGAGTATTTTGTCAGCAGGGTGAGTCTCTCTTGTGCTCTGAAGCCATCAACTCCCACCTCTTTGGGATGGTGCAAGATTTCATATTTATTCCAGTGCCTTCTAGTTTGATGGGCATTAAAATTTCACAGAGCATGTAGAAGGAGCAGAGGTAAAAGCCTCCAGTCTCTTGACAGCAGGAGCTTTTGCTGTAGGTGTTAAAAGCCCTTCTCTTACATTTCCCTTTCTATCCATGATGTGCTTCTGACTTCTTCAACTTCCAGCAGCTCCCCCAGAGCAGGGGGATGAGGATTCCAGGTGGGTTTGGAATCTCTGCAGAGAAGGAGCCTCCACAACCTCTCTGGGCAGCCTGGGCCAGGCTCCAACACCCTCACCCCAAACAAGTTCCAGGTGGAACCTCCTGGGTTCCAGTTTGAGCCCTTGGCCTGTCCCTGGGCACCACTAAAAGGAGTTTGGCCCCATCCTCTTGCCCCCCACCCTTTAGTTCTTGCTCAGCATTGAGCAGATCCCCTCTGAGGCTTCTCTTCTCCAGCTCAACAACCCCAGGGCTCTCAACCTTTCCTCCAGCCTCCTCATCTTCATTGGGACTCTCTCCAGTAGTTCCTTGTCTCTCTTGACCTGGGGAGCCCCCAACTGGCCCCAACACTCCAGAGGTGGCCTCACTAGAGTAGAAGGGGATGAGAACCTCCCTCAACCTGCTGCCCACACTCTTCACACCCCCCAAAACACATATTTGACCATGGCAAGATGCTGCCTTCAGAATCCAGGTGATCTCCAATAAACCTTGGGGCAGAGCTGTGATTCTTAAGCTCTGTTCAGCTTTCTTTGCATTTATTTTGCTTTCTACCCTGGGTTTTAGGTAGAAGATCACTCCAACTAACTCTAGAGGTAGGAACAGAGGAGTTATGGAGACCAGCAACTCCTCTACAGAGCTCTAGGTCCTAGCACTGAGCAGGAGAGACAGAAAACTCCCTTTAAAAAAGAANGGCTTGGAGTGAAGAATTACCCACCCTAGTTCAATCTGGCCAGTGGGATTCTCCAGAATCCTGAGCAGACCCCCCTGAGGAGCTCTCAAATCTCCCCAGGGCTTTGCCAACAGGTTTGGGGAGGCTAAAATCCATTAATGGCTCTTTAAATACCTCAAGGATGAAATCTGGGTAAGTAGCTAAGCAAATAAAAGGGAGATTTGCCTGGGTTTTAAATGCACCATGAGTTTTACCCCTTTGTTGCACCACTTGTAGTTGAAATCCTCCCTCCTTTGTGCATTTTTACTCCTCCTCCATGATCTTCTCAAGACCTTTCGTGGTGACTTGAGGGAAATAAGGTGACCAGACATTGAGGAGAGCTGGTAATTTATTTATACCCTGATAATTTTAAACACACCCCCCCCCTGGGAATTGTCTTGCTGGCTGCAGATGCAAAATGTCTCTCCCTGAGGTGGCCCAGATTTAGTCCCTCTGACTGAAATCACTGCAGGGAGAGGTTGCTCTGGAGTCTGAGTCCTCAGCCACCAGCCAGGAATAGCACCAGAGGAGTTGTTGGATCCCAACCCAGCCCTTGGGCTTGTGTCCTTGAAGGTTTTTACTGGCTCCTTAGTCTGCCAGATTGATTGGTGTGAGGCCACCATTAAAGGAATGTTGTTGCTGGAGTGAAATCCCCTCCAAATTTCAATGTAAGCCCCTCTGAGGCTTCTCTTCTCCAGCTCCACAGCCCCAGGGCTCTCAACCTTTCCTCCAGTCTCCCCATCTTCATAGCCCTCCATTGGGACTCTCTCCAGTCTCTCTTGACCTGGAGATCCCAGAACTAGACCCAATACTCCAGAGTTGACCTCACCAGGGCAGAGTCTTCATGTCCTCTGTCCCTTTACCCCTTCTTGAGAAAGTTCCTTGGGGTGAGGGTGTTGGAGCTGCCCAGAGAGGTTGTGGAGGCTCCTTCTCTGGATGGGACCCTAGGTGAGCTACTGGAGCAGGGGGGGGTTGGAGGAGCTGATCTCCAGAGGTCCCTTCCAACCCCCACCACGTTCTGTGGCAGGCAGGGAAAGTCTCCTGCAGGCTGTGGGATGGTTTTTTGCCTGGCATGGGAGGCAGAAGCCCCAGTGTGGAGGTAGAACTGTCTCCTTGCAACCCACCATCCAAGCTCCTTCTTTTATTGCTTATTAAAAGCAATTTAGAGATCTTAGTGATGGCCTCATTCTTTCTTTTCTCTCCTTCTCCTTTTCTCCCTGTGTCAATGAGTATTTTGTCAGCAGGGTGAGTCTCTCTTGTGCTCTGAAGCCATCAACTCCCACCTCTTTGGGATGGTGCAAGATTTCATATTTATTCCAGTGCCTTCTAGTTTGATGGGCATTAAAATTTCACAGAGCATGTAGAAGGAGCAGAGGTAAAAGCCTCCAGTCTCTTGACAGCAGGAGCTTTTGCTGTAGGTGTTAAAAGCCCTTCTCTTACATTTCCCTTTCTATCCATGATGTGCTTCTGACTTCTTCAACTTCCAGCAGCTCCCCCAGAGCAGGGGGATGAGGATTCCAGGTGGGTTTGGAATCTCTGCAGAGAAGGAGCCTCCACAACCTCTCTGGGCAGCCTGGGCCAGGCTCCAACACCCTCACCCCAAACAAGTTCCAGGTGGAACCTCCTGGGTTCCAGTTTGAGCCCTTGGCCTGTCCCTGGGCACCACTAAAAGGAGTTTGGCCCCATCCTCTTGCCCCCCACCCTTTAGTTCTTGCTCAGCATTGAGCAGATCCCCTCTGAGGCTTCTCTTCTCCAGCTCAACAACCCCAGGGCTCTCAACCTTTCCTCCAGCCTCCTCATCTTCATTGGGACTCTCTCCAGTAGTTCCTTGTCTCTCTTGACCTGGGGAGCCCCCAACTGGCCCCAACACTCCAGAGGTGGCCTCACTAGAGTAGAAGGGGATGAGAACCTCCCTCAACCTGCTGCCCACACTCTTCACACCCCCCAAAACACATATTTGACCATGGGAAGATGCTGCCTTCAGAATCCAGGTGATCTCCAATAAACCTTGGGGCAGAGCTGTGATTCTTAAGCTCTGTTCAGCTTTCTTTGCATTTATTTTGCTTTCTACCCTGGGTTTTAGGTAGAAGATCACTCCAACTAACTCTAGAGGTAGGAACAGAGGAGTTATGGAGACCAGCAACTCCTCTACAGAGCTCTAGGTCCTAGCACTGAGCAGGAGAGACAGAAAACTCCCTTTAAAAAAGAAATTCATCAAATCCTTCCTGATATTTATGTTGGTCTGGCTGAAAGGGTCAAAGATCTCCTTAGAGTGGAAGCTGCTTGTGGCTAATACATCCTCAGGTCCCTTTGCTGACCCCTCAGCTGCTGTTAACCCTTCACCTGAAGAAGATCAGAGGAGCAAAAGAAGCATAAGAAACAAACAAAGTGCTTTTGGGGCCTTTCCAAGCCACCCAACAGCTGCTAAAAAAGAAGGATATTTCCAGATTGGGGTATTTCCTCCTGCTAATTTATACCCTCACTTAAGGTGTCCAACTTCCCTCCTTCCATGAGGGATGCACAATCATTCATGTGGCTTTGGAAGGTGTTTGTTTTAGAGGTCAGGTTCTCAGTGACCTTGGGGAGAGAAGAATATTCCCCTCATCCCTTGAGAAATAAGATTTGGGGTGATCAGAATTCCAGGAGAATTTCAGCTCCGATCTCTTCAGCATCTTCAGAGCCTCCACTGGACTCTCTCCAGTGGTTCCTCTCGACCTGGGGAGCTCAGAACTGGACCCAGGACTCCAGAGGTGGCCTCTTCTGGGAGTGAGGGGCCCAAACCTGACCCCAGGATTTGATTTGCAGCCTCCCCAGTGCCCAATCCAGGGGGACAATCCCTGCCCTGCTCCTGCTGCCCACACTGCTGCTGATCCAAACCTGGGTGTGCTCTACTGGTGCCATAACATGAGACCTCTAGGATCAAGTCCAACCTTCATCCAACATCTCCTTGACCCCTAAACCATGTCCTGAAGCTCCACATCTCCTGATTTGTTGAACCCCTCCAGGGATGGTGACTCCAGCACCTTCCTGGGCAGCCTAAACCAGTTCATAGGATGGTTGAAGCTTGAAGGGACCTCCAGAGGTCTTGTCCAACCTCCCTCCAAGTCATTCCTCATAGTAACAGGTCCCTGAGGCTTGTAGACAACATTGTGTGTGTGTATGTTCCTCCAAGGCTCTTCCACTCCTCCCATTCCTCATTGGAACTCCCTTAACCTTCAAGGATAATCCCTTTTTTTTTTCTGGAGAGCACAGAAGATCTTCCCTGCCCAGAGCTCTGGAGCTTCTCAGCAGCTTTGGCAGGAGCCCAACACTCCTGAGCAGCCCAAGCCCAACTTAGGAGAGAGACATTTGCTCAAGTTTAATCCCATCTCCCAACTTTCCCTCCTCCAAGACCCTTCAAAAACCCTTTGAGTAGCTTTTAGGCTGGGGTGGAATCTGCTTCCCATGTGTTGGGCACCCAGCCCCTTCTTTGCTTGCATGTGTTGGGAGGCTGAGGAGAAACCTGCTGCCAAACATGTGACGTGTTGTTTCCAAATATCTTGCAACTTGGGTGAAATTGCCTCTGATTTGTTGTAAAAATTCCTTTTTCCCCTCACTTGGGAGCTATTTCCAAGCCTTGGGTTAAATTCTTGCTGCAGACTTGCAGGGGGGGTGGCTGGAAAGGGAGAAAAAAATGGCATTTAAAATGAATTTCTTTGATTCAAAAACATCCCACGTTTATTCTTTGATTTAAAACCCCACATTTATTCTCCTCCCATTAAAAAAAGATTAATTATAGGATCACAGAATGGGTTGGGTTGGAAGGGACCTCAAAAATCATCTAGTCCAACCCCCCTACAATAAGCAGGGACACCTCCAACTAGAGCCATGTCCAAGCTCACCTGCAATGGTGCCAGGGATGGGGCATCAACCACCTCTCTGGGCAACACTTGGAAGATTCAGGTGGAGAAGAGCTGGACCAGCTTGTCTAGACCATCAAAGGTTGGACCAGATGATCCTGGAGGTCCCTTCCAAGCTGATATTGTGGGATTCTTGTCTAGGATACTTGTTTCCAGTAGCTACTTTGAACCTTCATGTCCTTCATGAGTAGGATCATGGAATCATTTAGGTTGGAAAGGACCTCTAGGATCATCAAGTCCAACCTTTGTCCTCCATCAAGTCCAAGTTTTGTCCTCCATCAGGTCCAGCCTTTGTCCTCCATCAAATCCAACCTTTNCAACATCTCCCTGACCTTTAGACCATGTCTTGAGGACATGTCGGGCTCTTCTCCCAAGGAACAAGGGATAGGACAAGAGGAAACAGCCTCAAGTTGCCCCAGGAGAGGTTTAGGTTGGACATGAGGAGAAATGTCTTCCCCAAAAGGGTTTTGAAGAGTTGTCCCAGGGCAGTGGTGGAGTCCCCATCCCTGGAGGGCTTTCCAAGCCCTGGAGATG
Organism: Brachypteracias leptosomus; assembly: GCA_013401335.1. Taxonomy (NCBI): domain Eukaryota; kingdom Metazoa; phylum Chordata; class Aves; order Coraciiformes; family Brachypteraciidae; genus Brachypteracias; species Brachypteracias leptosomus. Next base: position 24,502 of record VYZX01005044.1, on the reverse strand, counting down.
TGGTGCTGAGGGCCAGGGATTAGTGCTGGGTTAATGGTTGGACTCCATGATCTTCAAGGCCTCTTCCAACCAAACCAATTCCATGATTCTACTGACATTTATCAGCAATATCTCCAGTGTGTCTGGCTTGAGAGGGACTTTTTATGGTCATCTAGTCCAACTGAGCTGGGACATCTGCAACTAGAGGTGGTTACTCAGAGCCACGTCCTCCTGGAGGAGGAAGATTCATCTCATTAGATGAGTTTTACTCCTTGGGAAGAACTTTTCTCCTCGAGCTCATGGGATTGTTTAAACCAAAACGTGGTTTTATTTTCAACTTCTTCTCATCTTGCCTTCTCTTGGTTCTCCTTCAAAGCCTCCTGCTCTCCACCATCTTTGCACCTATTCCTTCCCCAGATCTCTGAGCAAGATGTACTCTCAGTCTGGCAGGTTTCCTGTTTGCTTCCTCCCATCTCCTCACCCTGCATCTTCTGCTTCAAGCTTGAGGAGCAGACACAGATGTTATCAGGCAGGTGTGGTGGAGCCCATGCAGCTCTCTCACCAAAGCCACAAGTCTCAAGCCCAAGAGAAGCCTCTTAAATGCAACCAGTGGTGGGTTTAGCTCTCCAGAAGAGTTAAATCATGGCCACAAATTCAATCTCTTAATATCTTAGAAGGAAGACTGAGCCATTTTCTTCCATAAGTTGGGCTCTGCCCAAGCACTTGAGTGTTTCTGTTGATAGAAAGAGCCTCAAGTTGCTCCAGGGGAGGTTGAGGTTGGACCTGAGGGGAAATGTCTTGATGGGAAAGGTTGTGAAGGGCTGTCCCAGGGCAGTGGTGGAGTCCCCATGCCTGGAGGGGTTTCCAAGCTGTGGAGATGTGCTGCTGAGGATCCAATCCCCAATTTGAGGGGAGCTCATCCACTGATGTGACACCAAAGCCCCACCACAGCTCGGATGGTTCCAGGTTGCCCAGAGAGGTGGTAGAACCATCCCAGGCACCATTGCAGGTGAGGTTGGCTGGAGCTCTTGAGTTGTAGATCTCCCTGCAGGACCTTTCAAGGTCTCTTCCACTCTATGATTTAAAAAGGGGAAGGGATTTTTCTTGTCTTTAATATATATCTTACAGCTCAACTGCCACCACATTACCTGGAGCTCTGCCAGCTCCTCTTGGCCAACTCTGCTCTTATCTTCCTAACTGCAAAGAGGAAAAGGCCTAAAAACAACCCAGCCCTGGTGGTGTTGACCTTCTTGTGGTGGAGAAGCTCTTGGCTGTTGAGTTGTGCAGCTGCTCCTCAGCCTTCCTGTGGTTTTTGCAGCGAGTCACATGAGACAGGCTGCAAAGTTCTCACCCTGTCTGGTCTCTAACCACTAAATCTGACTTGTGCTCTGGCTGCCAGGAGAAAACAAGGTAGGATGTTGTGGTGGCTTGATGCCCCAGGGCTGATAAGGGGTGTCTGGAGGCTCCTGGTGCAGCTCAAACCCTGGTGTCACCTCCAGCTTGCAAGTCTTGGGTTGGGTTGGTGGTGACTGGGGAGAGATGCAAATCATGGCTCTGCTGGATCCTTATAAAGATCTTTTGGATGCTGAGGTTGCCCAGAGAGGTGGTTGATGCTTCATCCTTGGAGCCATTGCAGGTGAGCAACCTGAGATAGTTGCAGGGGGGTTGGACTGGAAGACCTTGGAAGGTCCCTTCCCACCCAACCCATTCTGTGATTCAATGATTTATATCAGAGCGATGAATTAAAAGAATTAATGAATTAAAAACCCAAGTGAGGGGGCAGCAGAACATTTGTACATCTCTTTGTCACCATCCAGCTAAAGGAGTAAGGCCATGAAATTAAAAAAAGGAGGATTTACCCCATGCCAAGACTTCTCCTCTATTATTAAGGCCACCACTTAAGAGTGGTCCCTCTTTTCAGGTTCATTTGGGTGTCACCAGCTGGGGAGCAAATGGCTTTGTAGGATTCTCTTGGCCACATCAGCAGCAGAGCAGAAGAAAAATCCTTTTCTACCTTGCTGCTTCCACTTAGGGAATTTCCTTAACCCTCCTAAAACCCCCACCAGAGCTGCTTGGGAGGTGCCTGGAGATTCCTCTGACCTCCTTCTTTTTCCAGCTCTCCTGAAACATTTAGTGGATGTCATCTCCTGTCTTGTCTGCAGCTCATTGGGGAGGCTCCTGAGCACTCAGTTGGAAGGAGAACATGCAGGAGATAAATGGCCCAGCCTTGAATTTAAAACATCCCTTCAACTCTCAGCCAGCAAAACTCTTCAAATCAAGCCATTGAGGTCATCTGGAGAAGCTGGGTTGGAATTACTGACCTGGAAGTCAAATTCTCCATGTCTTGTTAGCAGTGCTTTGAGTTGTTGAGAAGAGTGTGGGCAGCAGGTCAAGGGAGGTTCTTCTCCCCTTTACTCTGCCCTAGTGAGGCCACCTCTGGAGGGTTGGGGCCAGTTGTGGGCTCCCCAGGTCAAGAGAACTACTGGAGAGAGTCCAGCAGAGGTTCTGGAGATGCTGAGGGACCTGGAGCATCTCTGAGAGCCCTGGGGCTGGGGAGCTGGAGAAGAGAAGCCTCAGAGGGGATCTGCTCAAGAGCTAAAGGGTGGGGGCAAGAGGCTGGGGCCAGACTCTTGGTGGTGGTGCCCAGGGACAGGCCAAGGGGTAATGGGAACAAACTGGAACCCAGGAGGTTCCACCTGGACCTTGTTTGGGGTGAGGGTGTTGGAGCCTGGCCCAGGCTGCCCAGAGAGGTTGTGGAGGCTCCTTCTCTGCAGAGATTCCAAACCCACCTGGATGTGATCCTGGGTGAGCTGCTGGAGCAGGGGGGTTGGAGGAGAGGTCCCAGATAAACCTTCTGGCTGTTGAAGGTCTGTGTTGAGTGTGAGAGGGTCCAGGTTGATCCAAGATGTACCTGGAGCTGAGGAGAAATGTCTTGCTGGGCAGGGTTGTTGTGGGCTGTCCCAGGTGGAGTCCCCATCCCTGGAGGGGCTTCCAAGCTGTGGAGATGTGGTGCTGAGGGCCAGGGGTCAGTGGTGCTGAGTTAATGGTGGGATTCTAGCTTAATGACAATGATGATTTTAAAGCTGGTCTTCTCCTCAGTGTCATCCTCCCCACTTCCCTCCCAAATGCTTCCTGCCTTGTGGTCAGTGTAGACAGGAACACGTTGAGTTGAGCATTGCTTCAGCAGAATGAAGGGGTTGAGCCTCAGGATGAGGCCACCACAAGGTCTCCCAGCAGAGCAAAGCCCTTACACAGCTGTGGGTCCTCACCCCAGAGGTGGCTGCAGCTTGGAGGAGTCCTCCTGGGAGGGGAAAAAAGTGATTGGAGATGCTCCTTGGAGTTGGATTAAACACAGATGATTTTCTTTCACCTTCAGGGTCATGGATTGTGGCTGCTGGGTTTGGAAATACTCATGGAAGGAGGCTGGGAGTGTTCTGGACTTTCCTGCTTAACATAGAATTGTTTGGATTGGAAGAGACCCTGATGATCAAAGTCCAACCATTAACTCAGCACCACTAACCCCTGGCCCTCAGCACCACATCTGCAGGGCTTGGAAGCTCCTCCAGGGATGGAGACTCCACCACTGCCCTGGGACAGCCCTTTACAACCCTTCCCATGAAGATGTTTCTCCTCATGTCCAACCTCAGCCTCTCCTGGGGCAACTTGAGGCTGGTTCCTCTTGTCCTATCAAATCTACATGAGGACATGAGGGCTTGATTGGAGTGAGGTTTAACCTTCTGGAAGAACCATGGTCTCCTAAGAGGAGGAATGTGGTGGAAGAGCTTGAGGACTTGGAGCTGAGATGGGAAGGGAGAGGAGATGTTCATCCTAGAACATCAAGTTGGAAGGGACCTCAGGGATCACCTGGTCCAACTTTTCTTGGCAAATCATGGTCAGGGAGATGTTGGGCAAAGGTTGGACTTGATGATCCTGGAGGTCTTGGCCAACCTCAACGATTCAATGAACTAGAGACCATGAAGAGGAAGGGAGTTGAAGGTGGGGGAGACCAGGAGACAGGGGTGACTATGGGTGCAAGAGTGAGGCCAGCAGATGATGTGGAAGATGACACAGGCTGGTCTAAAGAGAGACATGAGGAAGAGAGGTTGAGAAGAGGTGGCAGACGACGGTTTGTGGGCACACAAGGGCCATGAGAGATCTTCTCCACCACAAACTGTGTCTCTCACACGGGAAGTGAAACTTGCTGATGTACCTTTGAGGTTTGGGGCTTGGAGTTAGATGCAGAAGTGTCTTTAACAGCTTCATCTTGAAGCTGCTTTAGTTCCTTAAACTGGAAGCAGTGTCCTCCTTCCCTCCTTGGAGCTGCTCCCTAGACCTTCCAGAGCCATCAAGTGCAACAACAACAGCCACAGCCATGGCCAAAATGGTTTCTCCCAACCCTCCAGCTGTGGTGAAGGGTCTGACCCCAACAGAAACCCAACCATGGCATCTCCAGAACCTTGGGGTCTACTGGAATCAGAGAATCAGAGAATGGGTTGGCTTGGAAGGGACCTCCAAAGGTCATCTCTACCTAGGGCAGGTTGCTCGGAGCCCCATCAAGCCTCACCTTGAATGTCTCCAGGGATGGGGCCTCCACCACATCTTGGGGCAACCAAGTGATCAACCACCAAGGTTGGGAAGGATGGAAGGTGACCCCCTCCTCAATGGAGGGTGCTGGGTGAAGCTCCATGGAGACATGGAGGAGTTGGAAAGGATTCTAGGATCATCCAGTCATAGAACCCTAGAATGGTTGAGGCTGGAAGGGCCCTCTAGAGATCATCTTGTCCAACCTCCCTCCACAAGTAGGGACATCAAACCAGGCCAACATCTCCCTGACCACCTAGACCATGTCTTGAAGAGCAACATAACAAAACACTTTGTAGGGAAAACTCCAATTTATGGGTCTGGACAAAAAAGGGGCTCCTAAAAATGACAATTTCCTTGAAGACCTTGGTGGTTGGTGAAGGATTCACATGCTTAATCTTCCTTAACAGGCAAATTGAGCTTGACCAACAGTGGAAGGGTTGAAGGCAACATGTCCATCAATGAAGATGTTCTACATGGTCTCTTTATCCCATAAATATCTTCTTTTAGGTCTAATACTTCAGTTCCTCCCATGGTTTTCTTTTGTCACTGACCTCTCCCCTCTGCCTTCTCCTTGCAGAAGTTCCCTGAGCTGAAGTTCAAGTACGTGGAGGAGGAGCAACCTGAGGAGTTCTTCATCCCATACGTCTGGTCCTTGGTCTACAACTCTGCAGTGGCCCTCTACTGGAACCCACAGGACATCCAGCTCTTCACCATGGACTCTGGTTGAAGGAAAAAACCCCCCCCAAGCTAAGCCAACTCTTCTTCCAGGAAACCAGACTCCTCACCACGTGGTGATAACATGACCCCTTCCACCCCTCTGACCCCCAAAGCTTATGGAGAATGAAGCTCACTGCTCATGTCCAACCCCAATTGTCCCATCTTCTGGAAGCTGGTTGCCACCAAGGTGCTGGCAACAAGTTGTGTGGTGTGAGGAGCTTGCTGGTTTGTAGCAACTCTTTGTGTTGATAGTCCTGGCACCTAGAGCTTGTTGGGTGAGAACGAGGCCTTACACGTGGGGTGTGATGTTACCACCACCCACAGACCTGGTGGGTTCTTCTCATGGGGTGAACGAGGAGAACCAAGGTGGACTTGGGCTGGGGAAGCAACGTTGGTCTTTTCCTTGCAAGCAAGGTCAAGCTTTTTGTGGTCTCTTGGGAGCCATGGGTGGCTCCTTCCTTCATCTCAACTCTTGCACCCCCAGCCCTTTAATTTGGTGGCAGTGTCAAGGTTGGGGTCACTAAAGTGGTGGCTACGTTGTCATGGGGGTGATCTAAGCAGGGTATTAACCAGATGAGCTCCTGGCCACCTTCAAAGCACTTGCTTGAGATGTTCAGAAGGTTGGGGGGAGGTTTTTCCAGTGGTGGTGGTGGTGGTTGACCTGCAGACCTTCTCTAGAGGGCTTCCAGAGCTTCTAGAGTCAGGTCCTTCACAGGCTGGTTCTCCTGTGCCAAGGTTGTTCCTGGATGTTGAATGTGTGGGGAGAAAATGGAGCTCCCAAGAAATGAGGCATGAGATTGTACAATAGCCCCATGTCCTGTCAACCCCACGTGTGGTGGGGACCCTTGGCCACGTCCCTGGTTGCTATTAAAGGTTTTATGGCAGAAGTTTGGGTGATCTGAATGGAGAATACTCCTTTTTTTTTGGTGGTGATGGTGTCAAGGGTCCTTTCCTACAGCTGGAAGAACAAAAGAAGTGGCTGGACCTGAGTTTGAACCAACCAAGATCATTGCTTGTCCATGGAGGCTCCTGATGGAGCCCCCACCAACACTCATCCCACCTCCTTGCTCTGTGGAGGACCATCCCCAGCTCTTTGCATGCCAGAACCTCCTCAGGAAGGACTTAGTCCTTAACCATCCATGGCCAACCCCTTCTCCAGCATGTTTTTATTGACCTGAAGAATCAGGTCTGTTCCTTTTCAGAGGGGCTTTGAATAGAATTTCTTCTCCTGAAGGTTGCACAAGGATCATGCTTTACTTTGATCTGCTTCTTGAGGTGGTGGAGGTCCCTTGGAGTCCTCCACAAATGGACACGTTGGCTGGAAAAAAGAAATAAGAGCTTTCCAGATTTATTTGAATGTGTCTCCAAAGGTTCCAGGAGCATTGAGGGCTTGAAAGTGGCAGAAGCTGTTGAGAAAAATTAATGATGGGCCTGGAGATGGGGATTTTTTGAGGAAAATCCAAGGAATGGATGAACCATGGTTGAGTTGAACCTGGATTTATGGCTTGGGAGGAGCTGGGAGGTGGGTCTTTGAGCAGAAGTCCAAGGGGAATGACTCTTCTTGGTTGTTGCAGTGAAGTTTGAGAGTCAAGCCTTGAGGCAGGTCAGGCTGAAGATGCACTTTTAAACCCATGGACTCTGAAGCTCCATTTCCATCGCTTTGAACCACCCAAGGTGAGCACCTTCCACCCTGCTGCCTGCAGCAGAAGGGGAGAACCTCATGGGAGAGGGCTCCAGCCAGAGCTGGTGCTTCTCAGGGAGGTGTCAAACCTGATTTTCCTGTCAAAAGGGGCTTTTGAGAAAGAGGAGGGTCCATAAACATGAGGAACTTCTTTACTTGGAGCTCTGGAACAGGCTGCCCAGAGAGGTGGTGGAGGCTTCATCTCTGGAGACTTCCAAACCCCATCCTGGGCAACCTGCTCTGGGTGAGCTGCTGGAGGAGGGGGGGTTGGAGGAGATGATCTCAACTCCTGCTCTTCTGTGGTTGATGCCAAAATCCATTGGCTCTTCCAAGAGCTTTGAGCATCACGTGGGTGTGACAATGTCCTCCAAGCTTGGCATGGTCACAGAGAGCTTCAGATCTGGAAAGTGTCACCTGAAGGAGCCTTTTCATTCCTTTGTGTGAGAGATTTAATATGTCTAATAAAAAAAAAACCCCAATTAAAACAGTCAATATGGGCTTGTTTGGTGTGACAGCTGCTCTGGGGTGACACTTGGCCAGCAGGTCTTGGTGTGGTCATCAAGTTCATGAGGTTTATGATGTTCTCCATGAGGTGCAGTGAAAAGAAGAGTTATTTCTTGGGTTGAGGAGATGGTTGGGGAAAGAAGGGGCATCTCAACATCTCAACATCATGATGAATCCCACCTAACAGAGGGTTCTTCCCAACTCAACTTCTGTCCCAATAGGTAGGACCTAGAGGAGGATCTCAAGCATCATGTGGTCCAACCTTTCTTGATCATCAAAGGGTCCAATGCTGGGGACTCCACCACTTCCTTGAGGAGATCATTCCAGTGGCTGATTGTCCTTGGTGGGAACAAGAGGTTGTCCCTATTTCAGGACTGGATCAACCAGAGAATAATGGGAATAAACCCACCCAGGGATAAACCAGGAGCTGGGAATTCAAAGCAGATGTTTTGAGGACCACCAAGATGCCTCTTTAGGTGGTGGGGGGGGTCTAGATCAGTGGGGAAAGGGGCTGGAAGGGTGGTGCCCATGTGGAATGGGGGATAAATGATGGGCAGAGAGTTGGGATTGCCTAAAAATGGGGATTTTTTTCCCTCCTACAGGGAGGCCCCCCCCAAATTCATTCCTTGATGTTCAATATCCAGGATATTTACATGGCTGAGCTTCAGATTAATTATTCTCCTTGGTGTCCTTCTCTTCAGAGTCTTCTTCTGCCTCCTCCAAGCCTCCCCAGAGCTGAGCAGTTGGGGCTGGAGAAGCAACAGCCCCATTTTCACCCTGAAATGAAGCTCCAGAGGAAAAAAAAACAACCCAACCCTCAACTTCCCCCCCAAAAAAAAAGCATCTTTGGTGCCTCCAACCTTGTGAGCTGAAAGACCAAGTGAAAATTCGATTGGAAATTCTTTTCTTCCTCCTAAATCAAATCTGGCAGGCACCAAGTGCCCTTTCAAAGGTCAACCTTCTAGCCCACAAGATCTCCCCTCAATACATCATCCCCCTAAATCAATGGCCATGAACTTCAGGCTGCCTTTAGCTCCTCACTTGGCTTCTCCTCCTTCCTGCCAGAGCACGTTGGGGTTGGGAAAAGGGGCAGATCCTGATGAAGGTGACATGGAAAGAGCTCATAAACCCCTTGTCCTCAGTGGTCCTGGAGGAACATGAGGGTCACCAGCAGCATGTGAGGAAGAGTTGCCTCTTCTCATGCTTTTGTTGTCTTTCTAGCTTGCTTTGCTCTCCTGGAGGACACGTTGGGAGCTTCAGAGGTCACTTGCAAGCCTTGCAGTAGGACCAAAGAAAGTGAGTGGAGCAAATGTTCTCCCAGCTCTTGGAATCTGGCCAGTTTGGGACTGGAAATCTCTGGCCAGGAGATGGATTTGCAGCATGGTCACCCCTACGTAGACCCAGAAGATGTTTGCCAGTAACTCACAGAATCATAGAATGGGTTGGGTTGGAAGAGACCTTCAAGATCATCTAGTTCCAACCCCCACACCTCCCACCAGGCCAGGTTGCTCCAAGCCCCATCCAACGTGGTCTTGAACATCTCCAGGGATGGAGCATCCACAGCTTCTCTGGGCAACCTGGGCCAGGGTCTCACCGCCCTCAGAGTGAAGAATTTCCTCCTAATATCTCATTATCACAGGATTGTCTGTCTTTATTCAATTAGATGAGCTACACGAGATGTTCAACCACACCAGAGCCACACCAGCACAGGGCAGCAGCAAGACCAAGTGTCCAGGTAACTGTGGCCACCAGCACCCAGAGTGGCTTTGAGAGGGTGGAGATGATGCTCTCCTAAAAAAGTGACCCCCCCACAGCAGGGAAGAAGGTAGGAGGCTGGAGCATGATGATGGGAGTTGAGGGTACCACTGGTTTCCCACTGGTGTGTACTGGAGGCAGGAGCTTGTTCCTTGGCAGAAGAGCCCAACCCCACCTTGCTCCAACCTCCTTGCAGGGAGTTGTCCACAGCCAGAAGGTCTCCCCTGAGCCTCCTTTGCTCCAACATCCCCAGGTCCCTCCCCACACTCCTGCTCTACACCCTTCCCCACCTTCCTTGCCCTTCTCCAGCCCCTCAAGCTCCTTCTTGGAGGGAGGGACCCAAACCTGACCCCAGGATTTGAGGTTGGGCCTCCCCAGTGGCCAGGCCAGGGGGACAATCTGTGCTGATCTTTCCAGGGGGTTGGTGTGACCCAGGTCAGGACCTGGCACACGTCAGGTTTGAACATGTACCTGTCAAAATGATGCATCATTATTAATTATTATTCCATTTATTTATTCCTGGTACCACCCTCTCTGCTGAGGGACCATTTCTGGACGTTCCCCACTGGTTACACCAACACCAAGAGAGTGAGTAGTAACCACAGGTAGCACCTCCCCAACCTTTGGGGCAGGACTTTTTCCCCCAAAAAAGGTTGTTTAGGGTTGGCCCAGGCTGGGCAGGGCAGTGGTGGAGTCCCCATCCCTGGAGGGCTTTCCAAGGTGGGGAGATGTGGTGCTGAGGGCCAGGGGGTTAGTGGTGGACGTGGCAGTGTTGGGTTCAAGGTCTTTTCCAACCTAAATAATTCTATGACAAACCCTTTCCTACCTAAAAAGGGTGGAGTAGGATGGAGACCATCTCTGAGAAGTCCCAAATCTTGCCCTGCTGGCCACGACTGGTGGACCCAAAGCTGCTTCTTCATCTCTCCATGATCTGGAGCTCAGGAAGATGGGAAATGTGACCAGATAGTGCCTCCATCCTCCATCATGGACCACAAAAGGCTGGAGAAGAGGACTTGGCACCTTGTGCTCCTAGGAGAAGACCACCTGGAGAGGTGACAGTTGGATAAGGGGGGGGGGGGGTGAGCTTTTAAAGATGCCTTTCAAGTTTTATGAGCATCTCCTCTTACCTCTCCTACCTCAAGAGTCACCTTTGGGGGGTGGCAGGTTGGTGGAGCAAGTGTGGGAGATGATGAAAGATGGGGAGGTGAAGGAACTTGTACCATTGGCTCTCAGCCTGAGACACTTGGGCCTCCTGGAGGCCTTGCCAAGATCATTTTAGGCTGGGAGGAGCCACTGCTGATGACAGGCAGGTATTTCCTTGATGCAACTCTGGGGAAAGTACATGAGGTCCCATCTCCTCCACCAAGGAGGCTGCAAGAACCTGGAGGCCAAGCCCCAGCCTGCCTGGAGCCACTCCTGCTCCCCCTTGGATTTCCCCAGCTCCTCTTCTGGGACCTCCCCAGGACTTTCCTGCCTTTCTCTTTGCTCTGACGTGGATCAAAAGTTGCACACACCCTTCTGTGCAAGCAGCTGCCACCCCACCAAAGCCCTGGGAGGAAGACCAGGCTCTCCTCCATCCTCTCCAGCAGATCCCAGGGAAGTGGCTCCTTTTCCAGCCCAGTTTTCTTGGGGTGCTTTGTGGCAACGTAGTGGATTGGCCAACAAGGTGCTCAGCTGGAGCAAAAGGTGCCCTCAGATCAAGGTGAGATCTGATGGCCCTCAAATCAAGGTGAGGTCTGATGACCTTCAGCTCAAGGTGAGATCTGATGACCCTCAAATCAAGGTGAGGACTGATGGCCCTCAAATCAAGGTGAGATCTGATGGCCCTCAAATCAAGGTGAGGTCTGATGGCCCTCAAATCAAGGTGAGGTCTGATGACCTTCAGATCAAGGTGAGGACTGATGGCCCTCAAATCAAGGTGAGATCTGATGGCCCTCAAATCAAGGTGAGGTCTGATGACCTTCAGCTCAAGGTGAGATCTGATGACCCTCAGATCAAGGTGAGGTCTGATGGCCCTCAAATCAAGGTGAGGTCTGATGACCTTCACCTCAAGGTGAGGTCTGATGGCCCTCAAATCAAGATGAGGTCTGATGACCTTCAGATCAAGGTGAGGTCTGATGACCCTCAAATCAAGGTGAGGGACTTCTTAAGAAGAATCCAGCTGGGCCTTAGGAAGAAATGTCCTTTGTAAAGCAGCATCTAAGGAGGGAGGGAGGCTCTGGCTGAGCTACTTTAATTAATTTGGGGGTTTTTTGGGGTTTCCTACAAAAATAGGATCAAAAAAGCAGCTTTAGACCATTATTTGCTGTGGGTGTTTCTGAGCACAGCATCTTGCATCCAGTCAGAGGTCTTCTGAAGCAGCTGAAGATCTGGCAGAGGTTGCCCCAACTGATGACCAGAGGAGGTGATGGAGCTCAGAAGGGACTTGTTCACCTGTCCATGGACTCTTCTATCCAGGGGACATTGCTGGGGTTGAGTGATCCTGTGTCTGAAAGATCTACAGGTGTCCTTCAACCTCAGAGGAGCTCTTCCTCACCTTGGCCAAGTCTCTTCAAGATCTCAAGCTCTTCATGGGGTGCTGTGGGTCTTGTTGACCCCAACCCTGGCTCCTTTGGCCACCAGCAAGGCAGGTCCTCAACACTTGGTGTTCCTTTCACATCCCTCATCTTGATCATCCCTAGGATCATAGGATTGTTTAGCTTGGAAAAGACCTTTAAGATCATGACTCCAACCATTAACCTTCCCCCAGGTTGGGAGAGACCTTTAAGATCATGAGTCCAACCATCAGTTATTGGTCTTAACCTTCCCCCAGACCATTTAAACCATTTCCTGGGGATCAAGACTTTTATTTGATGGAGGGAGGAGAAGGTGGAAGGTGAAGGAAATCACCCACATGCTGGAAGAAGGTGGAATATGGAGGAGTAATCCTAAAAATTACCCTACAGGCTATGCCAGTGAACTTCCCCTGAAGAAACAAGTTCCCATCATCTGCCTTATTCCCTGGAACCCAATTTAAATAATGTTTATTGATTCTTTTCTGAAGCTGGAGAGCAAATGGCACCATCTTAGGGAAGGTTGGGGGGTTTTTTCCCTGCGAAAAGCAATTTATTTATACAGCTTGGAGGCCTCACACCAGACACTGATTTATTATAGGATCATGGAATGGTTTGGGTGGGAAGGGACCTTCCAAGGTCATCTGGTCCCAACCACCCTGCAGGGAGCAGGAACATCAGCAACTAGAGCAATCCAAAAGAGTCTTGCACACCTAGGAGAGGTTTTGAGGAAAAGGAGTGAAGCCTAGAGAGGCAGCAATGGAACTAATAATTAATAATAATTAATAATAATAATCATCCAGTGCTGGATTTGGCAGGTGGACAAGGTCTCCTGCCTGGAAACAGGGTGGAAACATGATGAGGTGATGCCACCCAGCCAAGGTTGGGATTTCTCAGAGAGAATGGGGGTTGTTTGCTCAGTCATTCTGATGGGGAAGTTATTTGAAGGCTACATCCAAGAGGCTCATTTGGTCCCATCCAAACCTGTCTGGAGAAGACACTTCAGCTGTTTCACACAAGGAGGGTCAGCCATGGAAGGTGCCAGAGGTAGGACAAGCCCATGTGGTTGGCACCAAGTCCATCTGGAGCAATCAAGGGCCAACAAAGTTTTTCCCAGCATCTGAGTGGTGCTAGAAGGAAAAATATGACAAGTCACAGAAGTTGTTTTAAGATAGGAGAGATGCAGGAGAGAAGATGCTCCCTAAGGAAGGAGGTGGCCAAATCCTGACCCTTCCAGACTGGAGGAACTGGCTTGAAGTCTTCCAGAAGGTGCCTCAAAATACTGATACCACCTTGGATCTGCTGGGGCTTCCCACAGGAGTTGCCATGACCTGATTCCCATGATCCCTGCATGGCCATCAGAAGGTCATGAGGACTCCAGCTTGGCCACCAAGATGTTCTACAAGACAAGGCAGCTGGAGAGGTGGATGGAGTAGGAAGGTTCTCAGGAGGAACATGGGTTGGAGCAGGTCCTCTTGCAAAGCTCTACCCCACCTTGGAGACAAGAAGAGCAGCGTAGGAAGAGCAGAGCTGGGCATGATGATAGGTGATGATGACCCAAACCCAACAGGGCACACCCAGCTCCTTGCAGGAACAAGGGGTGGCCACCACCAGCTCCAGGATTTGCAAAGTGGAAGCACTTCCCTCAAAGATTGTAGCTATTTATTGAATTCCTGAAAATTGCTTTATCCTGCAGAGGAGCAGTGGCCAAATTGGTCCCTTCATCCTGAAAGCTCAAGGTGGTGATGACTTCAATGTCATGGCAACCACTGTGAGGAGCTCAGCTCAACATCTCCTCGCTGCTGTTCTCCTTGAAAAGGAAAATAATTCATATTTTTGGCAGCAATTTAGCAGAGAGGTTTCCTGGGAGCTCCTGAGGAACCTTCTACTGAGCTCCTGAGCTCCTGAGGAACCTTCACCCATGCTACCAAGGCTGTTGTATTTAGGGGAGCATCTCCAACCAGCCCCATTTGGAGCATCCTTCAGGCACCACCTCAGCTCTGCCCAGCCCAGAATTATTCTCAGCAGGAGTTTGAAGGCACCTCCCTTCCTCCTATTAAAATCCTCCCTCAAACATGGAGCTTTATGGTAGAACAACCTCTCTGCAAGAGCACAGGACCAACCTTTTGGGTTGTCTTTGCCCCATCTCACCCAAGCAAGGGCTTTGCTGGTTGGTTTGGGTGTTGGGACTCTTCTGGCTCCTCCAGGGGAGAGGGAATGAAAATTCTCTTCCTCTCCAAGCTAAAATCCTTCCAGGCTCTGAGTCTCCAGGATCTCCAAGCCAAGGCTCAGCCTGGGTGGAGCTGGGGTGGATTCCCAATGATATCATGGAAGGATGTGAGTGAATTCCTGTGTCTTCTCCTCAGCTCATTTCCCTCTTTGTTGACTCTTGATCAGGAGCTCAAGCAGCCAAGAATTCAGCAGCAGCTCTGCCTGGGTCCTACCAGCTCAAGGCACACAAAGCCAAGAAGATCTGTCTGCAGGATGTTGAAGGAAATCATTACTAAGCACTATTACCAGTAAAAAAAAATATAAAAATCAGGTAATTAAGCCAGCAAAAAGAAACACTTAAGTGGGGAAGAGAATCATTTAGGTTGGAAGAGGCCATGGCTTGGAGAGAAGCTCCTGGAGTCAACTGATCTCATAGCTCCAGGAGAGAAAAGGGGCTTCTGGAGACCTTTTCTTCATGGATAGAGTGTTGGAAGCTCTGCAGAAGGCAGCCCTGGGATAAACCCCCCCCCATCCCAGGGCTGGAGCTTCTCTGCTGGGAGGCCAGGCTGGGAGAATTGGGCTTGGGCAGCCTGGAGAAGGCTCCAGAGAGACCTTCTGGTGGCCTTGTAGGACTTCAAGGGGGGCTAGAAGAAGGATGGGGAGGGACTTTTGAGCAGGGCCTGTTGGGACAGGACAAGGGGGGGTGGTTTGGAACTCAAAGAGGGAGATTTAGACTAGAGAGAAGGTGGAAATTTAGATGCTGAGGGTGGTGAGAGCCTGGCCCAGGTATAGAGAGATAGATATAGATGGATAGATATAAATCTATATATGTGTGTAGAAATATAGAGAGATATAGGTATAGATATATGGATATTTGGATATGTAGGTATATAGATATATAGAAACAGAAATATAGACATATATAGGTATGTATAGATAGGTATAGATGATCTTTAGGGAGCTATACATACCTATATATCTATATATGTCTATATTTCTAGATCTATAGCTCTACATATCTAGCTGTAGATATGTACACATCTATAGATCTATATATATGATATATAGATATGTAAGTAGATCTATAGATATATATCTATATAGAGATTAGATCTATAGATCATATCTATATAGAGAGATTAGATCTATAGATCTGTTGTACACATCTACATATCTATATATATGATATAGAGATATATATCTATATATATTATATATATGGTATATAGATAGGTAGATAATATATAGAGAGATATATATTGATTAGATCTATAGATCTATAAATATCTATNACATATCTACATATCTATATAGAGATTAGATCTATAGATCATATCTATATAGAGAGATTAGATCTATAGATCTGTTGTACACATCTACATATCTATATATATGATATAGAGATATATATCTATATATATTATATATATGGTATATAGATAGGTAGATAATATATAGAGAGATATATATTGATTAGATCTATAGATCTATAAATATCTATATATCCATATATTTCTGTATCTGTATACCTATATATCCAAATATCCATATATATACACCTATATCTGTATATAGATATATATAGATCATGATGTGTACATATCTACAGCTAGATATGTAGAGCTATAGATCTATAGATTTATAGATATATGGGAATATAG
>VYZX01005043.1:51737-157436 GCA_013401335.1 Brachypteracias leptosomus | reverse complement strand
TTGCCTTTTTTTTTCCTAAGAAAATATTGCTTTAGACAACGAGGCATTTAGAGACCAGAAGGATTTTTCAGGTTTTCAGTTACTCACATTATGGTAAAAAAATTGCTAATTCTTATATAATTCTTACATAAACTAAGAGGGAGATACTGTCACTGCACCATCAGTTTGCTTAGAAAAAAGGGAAGCTTTGGCAAATACCTAAATACTTCAACTTAGTACTGGATTTGGTGATTTAAAGGATGCTTTCAAAAATCACCTAGCTTTGTTTAAAGGGATTAGTAAAAGAGAAAGCATATTTCCTATGGGTTTATTCTACATGACATAAAAAGAAAGTCCTGAGATTAACACTTGGGGAAAAAAATTATTTTCTGACAAATTGAAACAGACCATCTTTTTAAAGAGCACTCTTTCTTCCAAAGCCTCTTAAACTATCACTAAGTAAATTAGAAATAGAGACCAGAAAGAAAAATGTTTCTAGAAAACTGGAGGAGGCAAACTTTTTTTACAAAAAAAAAACAGAAAAGGGGTTGATCTCTCTCAGGTATGTTCATCAGGGAAACAAACAAAAAAATGTCTTGTTTCCTAATGAAGTAACAATTAAAGAAAAACCTATGAAATTCTTCCTTTAAGTGAACAGTTAGGTTTGCACAGGATTACTGATACACTAAGAAGTGTTAGGAGGCTTCCACAGCCTGGAGTTTTACTGCGGGCATAGATACATGACGCATTCTTTTTGGCTCCATGGTGATTTTAAGAAACTCCTGGACAGCTTCTCCTATTGTCTGGTTCGACAGCTTCTTACCTTTTGAGCTGTGCTTTTCTAGCTGTCTGTAGAACCAGGCACTACAGGAATTGCATCTTTGGGCCCTCAAAGCTTTTGGTTTTTAACCTAGATAATTTCAGTGACCTGATTTGTAGCACACCTACTCCAGCATCCACTCTGAGTTATAGTGGTAGAAGGGGAGATCCTGCAGAGGCATGGTGGAAACTTCTTAAGTTGGTTGTGCTGAGGGAGATTTGGTTAATGTTTTGCAGGAAATCAACGTTTGCATTCTGTCTAAGGAGGGTAGCGAAGAGCTGGGGTAATCTAAGTAAAGAAAAAAACCTCGATAGTATTACTCCTTGACCATTGCTGACTTCTTCAAAGCCTGCATGGTACTCTGCTTGCCTTCTGCTTCTGGATAGGCTTATTAACTCACGTGCAGGGCCTTGTTAACATGTAGGGCTAGGAGAAGCTGAGCTGTATTCCAAAGAAGCCACCCTTGGATACAAGATAGGCACAGGTTAGGCCTGGTGGTGCTCACTGAGTGCTAGGTAATGAACCTCCCTCCTGCCAGATTCAGGGAGTAGGGTAGAGAGCAGTGAAGTCAGCTTTGCATGGAGCTGTCATAGTGTCTTTCTGCAGCATGGTCTGTTTGCGACCCTGACAACCTGCCAGTGGTTAAGGTGCGATGTGGCTTTATAAAAGCACTGTAAATGTGCTGAAAAAGAATTTTGCAAGAATATGAGCTTGGTTAGTAAAAAGTTTCTCTCTTTTTTTTTTTTTACCCCAATTTTGGAGATGTTTTTTCTTATAATTTGGTGGCTACCCGCAATATTGTACTTACAAGTACAAGTCTCATTATGAGTCCACTGTAAGGAGAATTGCTTTGTATATAGGAAGCACCTGATAGCAGGAAGACTTAAACTCATGCATGGCTGTACTTAAACCTTTTTGGGTTTTTTTGGACTTGGGACATAAAAAGTCCTGTAGCATCAGGAAATGTGTGTTTTAATAATGCAGTTCTACAAGAGGTGAGTTTTAAGTTATTCATTTCCCACATCTAGGTATGTAAAGAAAATAGGTGGTGCAGGCAGGAAGAAAATAATCCAAGATAAATACAGTATTATAATTTACATTATAATAGTATTTATAATTGATGTGTAACATAAGTATTCACTTGTAAGGATGATATGAAATTAGGCACTGACCAGAATTCAAGTGTTGCACAAAATTCAGTTCTCCCATGTCTAATATAGGCAGATTAGAATTGACAAATGATAAGGCCCTGTTAATGCCACATGAAGGATTTCTTGTGTCTGCAGTTTACTATAATTGTAGCTACCTTTACAGCAGTGATTGTAAGTGAGAACTGATTAAAATGGATTACATATCCCTTGAACTCTGGAGTTCCTTGTTTTAATGTGAAGTGTTCACAAAGTGCTTATGAAGTGGCCCTCATTGCCTGTAGGGAAGTCTTACCCTGCTTTATAATAATGAGAATTCTTACCTTTGTATTTCACAAAAGACAAGTATTTGTGCTGCCTAAGTCAATAGGTGTGTTACCCAGCCAAAAATTAAATACAGAATTTTCAGAAAATTTCTAAAATTTTCCATCTTACCCACAGACCTTCCTTCCTGTGTCTTAAGATGTCTCCTACTGTTGGCATGATTAGTGGAAAATAATGACATTTTTGTAAACACAGTCCATTATTTGTTTCAAGTGTGTAGATAACTAAAAGCAACACTTTGCTGTCATTGCTTTTCTTCTGTCTAGGGTTAGAGTGGTTGACTTTTCAGCAGTGCCTTTCAGAGGCTTCAGCACTGTGTTCTTTGCCTACTCATAGCACCAAAGCATGATTCACTGGCACGTTTGGTTACGATTACAAAACATTAACCTGCCAAGTACTTCTCTCCTGGCTGCAGGAAATTCCTCCCTCCTCATCACCATGTTATTTACCATTTAATGCTAACTGAGAGAGAGAGAATCCTATGTTAAGTTTGTCATTCCAAGCAAGGTCATATTTAGCTTGAGAGCTCTGCATACTGGGTCAAAAGTGTTGCAATGTATGATGAAGAGTGCCAAACTGGTACGCATTTTTCTCTAGCAGTGTAGTTTTTAAAGGGATCTTTGCCCTGGTATGTGCCTTGCACATTTACAAGAAGCCTCGGTTATTGAATAACTTGAAATCATTTGAAGAAGCAGAAATGCTTTCCTCAATTCCTTTTTTTAATATTTTTTATTCTTTCTGAAGTTGAGAGACCCTAAAACTCTTTCTTTTGCTTCTTCTTGATACAGTTATTGATGAAACATTTTCTATATTACTGTATGGATACCATTACCTTTTTGTTTT
Organism: Brachypteracias leptosomus; assembly: GCA_013401335.1. Taxonomy (NCBI): domain Eukaryota; kingdom Metazoa; phylum Chordata; class Aves; order Coraciiformes; family Brachypteraciidae; genus Brachypteracias; species Brachypteracias leptosomus. Next base: position 154,322 of record VYZX01005043.1, on the reverse strand, counting down.
AAAATATTTCCTAACAACTACTTTTTTTTTTTCTTAAGCATTAATAAATTACTGTGAGGATTTTATAATGTGGGATTATTTAGAACAAGATAATTGCCATGGAAAATGTCAGTCCCATTTGCAGAAGAAACAATAGAGTCTCATTTTGTTGGTGTTATCACTTCATGTTCTTATGTGTTTTCAATTTTATGAATCATACATTTAGATCATATTTCACACAGAGGTAATATGAATTATTGGGTTGTTAAGTTAAGAAGGCTTTTACACAAATATTGGCAGGACTATGAGGGCAGAAAGGATTGCTGCCAGTTGAGCAGGAGGAGATCCATTAGGCTCTCTTGTAAATCACCAGGCAGTTTGATGTGCTCCAAGTGTTAGCCCCGTGGTACAATATAGCATATAGTGACCCTTGTCTTTTAAGGTGGCCAATAAATTCTCTAACTAACGGCAAAACTGAGGAATTGCATGAAGCCCCATTGGTTTTATTAATGTGCAGAATTCATTGCTTTGCTGTTCTTTGTTCTAAAAATCACAGAAGCAGATTATCCTAGGGAAATTAATGATGCAGTTGTGGGAGTTTAATTTGAGCAGTGCCATCAGCACTGTGCTTTTTAAAAAAGATAAAAGAATCAAATACTTACCCTTTGTAGTCCTCTTCTTTGCTTGTTTGTGTTGATGAATCAACCACTGGCCATGTAACTAGAATCAGGTTCCTGAGGCTTGGCTCTGTCCAGTTCCCATTAATGATGGGTGTGAGTGAACTAATTTACAATGCTGCATGTGACTGAAGACATAGCTTGCTGACAAATGAATTTTCAGAAGAGATACGGTATGTGTATAGGCATGTTGTATCTCCTGAGAAAATTCAGTGTAATGCTGTTAAAGTAGCAAAAGTTTTATGGTCAAATAGAAATTCCTGTTTCATGGGACCCCCTCGTGCGCCTTCAAGACATTTAAACAAGTATTCATGCTTACTTCTTTTTCTCTTTTTCACTTCATTGGAGGTTGTCTAAAACTTCTGTATCTAGGTTGGGCTTCCTTCCAATATGATCTATATGAGCTTCTGTTGTTCTAACAAGCTATCACTTCTTCCTCTCCTGCACGTAAAAATAAACCTCTAAAAGTACAGGAAAATAAATGCAACCAATACACTCCTTAGTCTGAGTTAACTGTATCAGGTTTGTTCCGAGTTGGGGCTTTAGCTGGAAATGCTGAAGACCATAATAGTCTTAAAAAGCCGTTTTTATCTCTTTGAAAACTGCCCTTACTTCAGGAGAGACTATTGAGAGTATTTTTTACATTTTCCACTTGAGATATATTTATACTTTTCTTCAGGCAAGACTTTCATAGTTGGATGGCAGTGGTGAATTTGAGCTGGGCTAGATTTCATTAACAGCCTTTGATGAGGTCACATTAGTGTTTGCCAGAACTTAATGAAATTATATAGTCAACCATTAAACTGGGGAAATATTGCAGCCATTGTAATGATTTAATATAAAGGGGGAGGCTGTCATGGGTCTAGATCCAATGACTTGTAAGATCTAGTTGACCAGTGTTTAGGGCTCCTCCTCATCGCAAAATGCTGAATTTATACAGAAATTTCTATTTCTGTATATATTTAATATGTTTGGGAGAGGAGAAAAGGAGAAGAAATAATGGAAGTAGACACAAGAGCTTTAAGAGCTAGAAGCTCATGTCAATTATTAAGTCTACCTGTCTTCTGTAATAAGATAGAAATCTGTAAGCTCTGAGACTGAGTGCTTGCAAGGTCTGAGTTTCTAATTTGAGCCGGTGAGCTAGGGACCCAGAAACTTTGGTCAATGTGTTGTATTGACAGCCACAGCTTGGCCTCATCTGTTCTGTCAGTTCCTGCCTGGTTGCTTGTAGAAAACAGTTTTTCCCCTTAATTTTCAGTTGTCATTTAAAAAGAAGTCTTTGAGAAATGCAAGCTGGCGTCTCTAAACCAGCTAATGATGTGCCTGAGCTCTGCCAGTGCTGCCCAGAGGCACCCAGGGTGTGTGGCCAGCGCTGGCTGTGGGTGCTTCAGGCCTCGCTCTGCGCTTGCCTCCCTACCGCATGGCTTGCTGCTACTTACTTTCCCCTTCTGAGGCCTTTGGAGCTGCTTGCCACCTTCGCAGAGACGTTGAAGCTAGTGTTCAAAATACTGAGATAATGAAAAACTGGATGCGAGCAAAACCACCTGGTCCTGAATACAAATGCTATTGAAAATGCCTGCTGAGGCAGAGAGCGTGCAATGCAAGTATCAAGTGCGTGTAGCACTTTGCACTTGAAAGCACAGGTTTCTGGCATTGGTTTATTCAGAGGCAGCCATTGGTCGTGGCAAGCATCATCAGTGTGTCAAATTCTGTGTAGGAGCAGGGGAAAGCACTCAGCTGTTCAAGCAGCATTTGTGTTTTGCTTTCAAGTCGTTGTCTGCTGTAGTTTGGCATCCCTATCCTAGCCATTTATTCTAGTGCCAACTTCTGAGGAAAGCTACAGGGGAAGAAGGACCCTGAGCCCCTTCTGCAGTTGCCTTGAGAGCCAGGCTGCCTGCAGCGGGGGCTTGCACCTTCATCGCTGTAACTTTCCGTTCCTTGAGTTCGGTGTGGAAACAGGATTCATATATTTCTTTCATTATGCAAAAAAACAGCGTGCTTTTGCAAATGGCGGCTGATGTTCCTGAGGCAGTGTGGACATTATAAATAAATTCATTAGATGATTGTTACCCTTTCTGGAGTAACAAATTCACAGGAATAAGAAGGAAGGGTAGGGAAAATATGGCTGGCTCATTAAATGAGGGACAGTTGGAAAGCAACATGCCCCTTTTGGGGAGGCTGACTCAAAGCAGGACTTGGTACCAAGGAAATAGAATGGGAAATGCAAACGTAGGTTTAAAGAGAGGAACAAATTTGATAACCTTGGCTGCCAGGGAGTCTCTGCTGAGTCACTGAACTACATGAGTGAAGCGTGACTCCTGATCTCCTGTATACTTCCTGCCCTGCCCTGTTATCGCAGTAGGTATCTGTGTTTTCATGTTTTCTCAGTTTGGTTTGTAAAAGGTTCAGGCTGTCTGAACAGAGTTGCCCGGGTATTGATGACCTGGTTCAGCTTTCACATCAGTTTGCACTAGCAGTTTTTGGCAGGCAAGGTTACCCACACAGTGGTGTGTGCTGCTTGTGACGTTTTTTAGGCTTTTGTTTTTAATAAAGCAGTTATTGGGCTCTAAATAAATGCAAGCTAGTTGTTGTCCATGCCACGAGACATTGCATATATAATGTTGGTCTTCATTCAGAAATTTGTACGTGTGAAAGAAACATACCAAGCATATGCATGAAAACATTTTCAACTTACATTCCTGACTTGGGCTACTTAAGGAACACCTGGAAATAGAAGCAGAATAGTAGTATAAGAAGTATTGATAGTACCAGCAGTTACTCCTAAAAGCAACGTGGAAAATCTGGTCTGTTCTCCTGGGGCACAGCACTGGGGTGCTGCCAGAATGAGTTCCCTCTGGGAGGGGATATTCCTGTTTTTTCAGTCATGGTTTTGGTTAGGAAATCTTAGGATGGTTCAGTCTGAAAAACAGGATATGTAGGTTTAAGCTGATGCAATTTTATTTCATAATAGGAAGACAATAAAAATACATATGTTGTAAGTTGCTCTGGATCAGCTGATGATTGGTAGCTTGTTAATCACAGTAAATCTCTGAATTTCAGTTGAGTCTGTACCATTGCTGAGCCCAAGCATTTTAAAAAAGAATCATTAAAAACCCCAAAGTGATGTACTTGAATATTTTTAAATAAAGCTAATTTCCTGAGCTCCAGAGATACATGATAAAGAGATAAACTGAATTTCTAGGAAAGATTTTTCTCATGTTTCAACTTCAGAATGGAGAAAATGCTTCAGAAAATAACAGTATTGATGTGCGAACTAGGGGTTTTTTTTCTGATTGATGACCTTCAAGAGAACTGGTTCACAAATTAATACAATATAGTAAATATAGTAAAATCTATGTAAGTAAATTGATATAAATTAATTTATAATTGATATAAATTAAATTTTAAAAATTAAATTAACTGTAATCAAGATTTTTTTGTAAACAGTTTTATAAACCGTGTCTTGGTGTTTCTCAGTAAAATGATTTTTTATTTTCTCTTACCCCACTTGGATTTTTTTGGATCATGTAACTGATTTTGAATTGTTATGCCTGAGCTGTTAAATTTTTTAAACTTTGAAAATATTGTAAAAAAAGATGTCATTTGGTATTCTCAGCACACATGAACTTTGAAAATTAAATGAACAAATACAGATATGCAAAAAAAAAGCCTTCTGACTTTGGAAATTGCATATATAACTTCAAAAAGATTGATGAATTAAACTAAACAATATAATCTCTGAAATAAAATGTATACAGTCATCTTTTGCTGTCTATTTACCTTCATTAGTTTGTGATTTTTTTTTTTCTGACATGGTTTCCTTTTTCAAATTTTCTCTAGTTGAGGGTTATTTTTAAAAAGTCATGCCTGAGTATAGTATTTATACTTTTATAGACTCATAAATTGAGTAAATGATAAATGAGTTACAAATTGTTCTCTCTTAAAACTAGAAATTCTACGTTCTCTGGAACTTAAAGTAAGGATGGGTTGTAATATAACCTTAAAATAATTTGTGATCAGGAAACAGAAATCTTCAGGAAGGAGATCGCAGGCTCAGTAGATCTTCAAACTTTGCTCTGAATCACCCCAAACCTTTTCTGCAGCATGGTGCAGGCATAAGGAGTGTTGCTGCAAGAGATGTTGCCTTTCTTGTGAGCTTGTTTTCCGTCTTTAAAATATCCTGATTTTTTTTCTGGAGATTTGTACTTGCAGTGATAGTCCTACCCAGATCAGTTTTGGTTTGCTTTAAGTATAAGGCCAAAGAGGACTATCTAATCCAAGTCTCACAACTGGATTAGGACCAAATATACATATAAGTAATGCCCAGGGGATGGCTGTTTTTTTGAAAAGCACTCAGTTAACAAAATTGTGTATCCTCCCGATGTTCTCATATTTCATTGTTATAGCAGAAAATATATTGCAATGTCCTGGCTCTGCAAATTAATGTTTTCTTGTTCTTTTTGTAGGAACCATGTTGAACAATTTATTGCTCCCCTTTAAAATCTACATATGGTCCAAGTTTATCATGTCCTTCCTCACACTGGTTCTTAAAACTAAAGAGAACTATTTTTTTTGCTTTTATCTTTTTAATGTATGAGTTGAGAGGCTTTTTTCTTGTCCCATAATTGTGTTGGCATTCCCATGAGAATGCCTCTGTAGAGAATAGGCTATGCGTGTATCAGGAATGTGTTGAGTGTACCTAAGTATATCCAGAATAGACGCGTTTGTGTGTAAATGCTCACTGAATAGTATATAAGGTCAAATGGGACTGAGAGTGTATAGTATCTTGTGGCTTGCTTAAATATAAATCTTTAATTTCTTCCAAATTCTTTGAGAAGTCCATGATGTGTTTCCCTCCCCTGCCCTTTTGCAGTCATTTTAAAGTTGAATGCTTGTAAGGAGGCAGTATTAAGAATTTATAAGATTTTCATGGAACAGAGCATCATCTTAATGATGTTTCCGTTCTTGATGATCTTTCTTTAAAAAAACAAAGCTGAAACAAAGGCATAAATTATATGAAATTTCAACTTTCTTTTTTTTTTTTTCTTTAGCAGAGAGACCAATACACTCAGAATGTGTCATAGGTTCATTTTCCTGTGGATTTATTTGCAGGACTTTCTGTCTGGGCTGTTCACACAAAGTCTGTATATCCTCGCTCAGACTGCCTTTCGTAGCCATTGGTCTCAAGAAGGCAGGAGAGACTAGGCTGGCTTGGGAAGGGGGAGGAAACTTCTCAATGGGAGTGAGCAGAGGTAGGAAAAGCTCCAAATTTCCTGTGAAATAAACAAGTGGAACCTTTGTTTCCCTGGGATGGCCCAGAGCATGACTCAGTGTCAGGGCTGGGCTCCCGCTCGCACTGAGCTGAGCTCATGCAAGGAAGGGGCAGGACTCCAGGGCTCTTCTTGGACACTTGGAGCTGCTGAAAGGCAGCTTGGCTTCACAATGGGAGAGGAGGTATTTCTTTTACAATTGGGGTGTTTTTTACAGTGGCTGTTTAAAACTGTATCGTAATATATATTCTGCAGAGCACAGGATTTAACTGAAGGATTCTTTGGTTCTTCTGCACATGTTGTAGATGCTGAGTAGGTAAAAAGAAAAGAAGGAAGAGGCATGCTGGGGATCTTGAAGTCCATTTCTGGTATAGAGGACTATATTAGAATAGAAGGTTACTTTTGTGTGAAAACATATTCTGTCCTGGCTCTGTTTAGCTTAAATTTTTTTCTTTCAGTCTGTTTGACCATTAACCTTGCACAGATGTTTTTGATTTCTATATGATTTGATTTCAATTTTCTTACTCTAAAGAATAATGTAACTTAACAGTTAGACAAGACTAGTTGCACAGTCTTTAGGATACGTTGCTCTTTCAAATGTTTGCTTAGTAAACAAAAATTCCCCCCCTCTTTTTTTTCTTCTCAAATGCACTAGTAATACTGCATTTCTTCTTTTTGGCAGAAAAAAAGAGGAGGAGCTTTACTAATTTGTCTCCTGAGTGAGGTGACATTTGAAGTCTTTTGTACAAATAAGGAAAACTCATATGAATGATTTTATTTTTTTTTTTTTTTTTTTTTTTTTTTTAGAAATTGATACTGGGATAATAAAGCTAAATGGAAATTATCCTTTCCTTCAAGAAAGAGCAAGGAAAACTGGAGTCAACTGATGCTTGTAAAATTTTATAGAAAGCTGAACAGAGAGGCACCAAGTATACTGTTTAATGATTTGCAGATACTTTGGAGACTTCCAGAAGAAAAATGTAAATTCATCTCAACTTTGGCTTTTCACAGCTAAAGTCAGTAATTTGTGTGCAGAAATGAAGCAACAAGTTTTCTGAGTTGCTTTTTCTCTTAAAATGCGCCATGTGTCTGTCTTTTTCTTCCTTAAAACAAGAAAAGAGAAAGACGGAAAGAAGTAGTGCAAAAGGAACATAGACCAGCCAGGCACTCAGTAGAATAAAAAGTCTATAGGCTACTTTCTCAAATATATTTTTAACTCCTTGTTTCATGTGTTTCTATAGGAGGTCAGTGGCATTTTGTGTTTCTAAAATAGTTCTTAAATACTGGGGGTATGAGCTTGTATTATTACAGTTAGTTGACTAAGTCCTTCAGAGAAACTTCCCAATACAAACCAAGGAGGAGGGGAGAGGACTCAGTTCCTGGAAGTCCTGATGCAACAGCAACTGGTAGCCAAGCAGGTGCTGCTGGTTTCTCCTTTCTGCTGGGCGCTGGGCTACTTGCCCACACACTGGCCACCCAAAGAGCAGTGAACCTCCATATTTACAGTTGACAGTTTCTCCTGCAGCAGTCTCCATACCTAAAGCACTTGCTGAAAAGAAAAGCTGGAACACGTGATACTGGTAATTTTCCATTTGTGTCTTGAGTTTCAGAGTTTCATTCAAAGGAAAAGAGATGAAATTTCAGTCACTTGAAAGAGAACTGGACGGAGATGCTAATGCGTTTTGCTTTGTCACTCATGGCTCTGCAGTTTTCTCTGCAAGACTTTAAAATAAAAATATCTCCCTGTTTTGCCTCAGCCCTGATTTCAGTGATGAAAGATGGGTAAAATAAAAACACTAAAAGATGAAAATTAAAGATAATCTGAGGAGAAAAGAAGAAACATAATGCCAAAATGGAAGAAATATTTGCTGTTAGCACTAAGTCTGGGACTATCTGCATGACAGTGTGGGTTTAGGGTTTTTTTAATCATTGAACTTGAAAAATAGAATGTAAAAGGTACTTGGCATTTTGTTGTCCACATCATACCTTTCATAACTTTCACTAAAGAGCAAAGAAATATTGTTGCCACTTTAAAAAGGAAGATATTAAAGAGCATTCCCTGCTTATTGGTTTCCTAGATTTTTTTTTTTCCTGAGAGACAAAAGTAGCTGCACTGCTTTCCTTACTGCTGCAAAAGCAAGTGGAGATCCATGCAGCAGTTGTAAGGTTCATTAATTTTTGTAAAAGAGGGAGGTTTTATAACAGCATTTCCTAAGCTGGTTGGTACGTTCTGGATCATGCTATCGCGCAATCTAGACAGGCATGGTTCTCCTGGGAGAGTAGGAAGGAATTTCATTCACTCAGTGTGTAGTAAAGAATTCTTCTGTCTGGAGGACAGAAATTAATTAATTGCAGCCTGCAAATGGTAAAATTCCTGGTGAGCGATATAAGGGGACAGGATTCTCTACATTTGTGTGAGCTACAGTCAATAAAAGGGGAAAATGAAAAATAAAGCAGTGAATAAAGAAGACTTACCTGCTCAAAAAAATACCTTCATTGCAAAAACACCTTCTAGCATGACAAATCTGCAGCTTGAGGAAGAAAGGAAGTGAGCTTGTTCATACATCTCATTTTGAAGTGCACGCTTTCAGTGCTTTTAGATGAGGCAGTTTGGGGTGTGCTTTGTGGGTTGCAGTTTGGGGTGTGCTTTTTTTTTTAAATTTCATTTGCTAAAGTGTTTTTACTCATCAGTGATTCTAATATGTTTTGCTCCATTTGTTTCAGCAGCATCTACCTAATCTCAACTCTTATATTCACTTTCTCACCATTAACCTTTTAGGAAGACAGAATTTTAGTTCATTAATGGTTTGAAACTGACAGCCTGACAACATCAAATGTCAGGATTCCAAATTTTACAGAAATATGAATGTTATAAAATGTGCAAGCCGAGACACATAGGTTTCTCTCCTGTCCAGGACATGACATATATTGGTAGAAAAAAGCCTCTCCACTCTCTTCCCTGCCCATAATTTGAAATTTTAAGAACTTGTCAAGATACAAAGTTGCAACGGGTTTAGAATCTAAACTCGCCTGCTAGTAGAACAGGTTTAACTGTGGACAATAGTGATGTAAAAAGCAAAAGCTGCACTCTTCTGCTCTCTAGGCTACCCAGAGTTTTAATGAAATCTCACTGTTCATACTCAAGTTTTTGTATCTACCCACTTTTTCATCCAAGAAGTTAAACCAAAAAAATTTGCATTGCATATTTTATCTATTTATTTCTTTGAATGTTATTTGAGATAGCACATATTTCTCTGGTGACTTGCATAACACTAATGAAGATATTCTTCATCTGTGGTTTGTAGACTGATGGTGGTCTGCTAAACACCTGGTAGTTTTAGTGCATGGATAGCTGGAGAGGACATTTGGTGCTGGCTCAGGTCATTTCTTAATGGAGCTCAACAGCTGGAAGCAAGAACTAAAGTAATTTTCCATTTAAGCAGTTCTGAAAGCACTGAAGACATGTTTTGTAGTTGTAAATGGAAAGTTAGGAATCTGTGAAACAGTCTCTCTAATTAGATGTCTTCCCCACTATGAACGTTTGAGACTGCTTTTAGTGCAAAAACATAAATTACATGAATGTGGAGGATATAAACAGTTACAGCTTAGCATAAACATCAATATCATCACAGAGGGAGAAATGTGTATTCATACACTGAAATATTGAAATGTTGTGTCTGAAGACATCTTAAATCTATAGCACTTTCTCAGGGAAAGTCAGAAGCAGTTAAAGCCTTTACAGACTGCTAGAGAGAGTCAGATTTATTCAGGAGGCTGTTGTTACGAGCACTTCACTGGTAGTGCTACGGTAGACATAGTCCACCTTACAGTCAGAAAAAGTTTTGAGATGGCTAAATGGGATCTGCAAATGTATATTTCTGTACTGTGCATTTGTCATTTTCATAACAACAGCTGACTATCAATCCAGTATTTGCTTTTTATAGTCTTTTAGATTCATAGTGGGTTTCTCTGCTTCTGCGGGAACTACAAAAGATGGCCCAGGAAAGCAGACATATGTGCCATAAAGCATTTTTTCCACTGAAAATTTCTGTAGTGGCTTATATCGAGTTTGTAGTGATAGGACGAGGGGTAATGGTTTTAAGCTAGAAAAGGGTAGATGTAGGTTGGACATTAGGAAAAAGTTCTTTAATATGAGGGTGATAGATCACTGGCACGGGTTGCCCAGAGAGGTGGTGGAGGCCCCACCCCTGGAGACATTCAAGGTCCGGCTTGATGGGGCTCTGAGCAACCTGACCTAGTTAGAGATGTCCCTGCTTATTGTAGGGGGGTTGGACTAGATGGCCTTTAGAGGTCCCTTCCAACTGGATACATTCTATGATTCTATAAACCAGAGGATTTAAATTAACCTGTAAGAATTACTGCTTTATAATTGTGAAGATTTTTCTAATTATTTTCTCCATATATATTTGTTCTCCCTATAGTTTTGTTTTCCTTTTAACTGAAAAACTTAAAGTTTATTTGATAATGTCTGGGGGGAGAGAGAAGTTGGAGTAATCCTTTGAAGTTTCCCATGTGTTATCACTTTGGTTTTATGTCACCTTGCTTTATTTAGATTTAATTTACAAAATGTGCACTATTCAGTATTCCGTTTCTTTATGTTAAAAAATCAGATTTCCAGGCAACTGGAAGATCCTGAGGCATCTGTAATTCAGATCAGAGTTGTGCCTGGGCTGATATCTTGCCTCCAAATAGAGGTCAATACTGGAAACCTATGGGAGAGTGGGAGAACTGAGTAAACATTCAGGGAAATTCCTACAGTGAGTCTTCACAGCCTCTAGTCAGTTTGAACTTTGTGTTTAATAGCCCTAATGGACTCTTTTTCCTCACCAAATCAAGTAGTCACATTTTCATTGCATGTAACATGTTAGCATCTGTAACTCCTATGAAAGAGTTCCACTCAGCTGGATCACACCTTGTGGGAAAGAGTTACCTCCCTTTGTTTTGAATGTGGTACCTACTAATTTAATCTGATAGCCCTTAATTTTTATTACTGGAAGAGATAATGAATGAGTCCTCCCTTACTACCCTCTCAATGCCCTCCTAATTTTTATAGACTTGTATTAAATCACCGTGTATCTTTTTTTTCCAGGATGAGGCAACTGTTCCATAGGTTTGATTATTCTTGGTGGCTTTCTGTCTTTTCCAGTTCCTTTAGGAACTGGGGTGGGTTACGTGTCAGGGGGAAAGGAGGCGAGAACAGAAACAATGATCTAGGTGTTGGATGGATTTATACTGGATTTTGATAGCACGTTCCATTGTTCTTTAGTCCTTTCCAAAGTATTAACAGCTGTGTGTCTTAAAGCCCATAATTTCTGTCTAAAGATAGTGTTTTTCCTCCAAGTTTGTACTTTACTTCTCTCTGAACTGAATTTCTGTTTTGTCTCTTTTCTGGATCATTTGTGAACATGTGGAAAACAAGAGCCTTGATCTAAATCCCTAAGGGACTTCACTGGTCACCATGATGAAATCCTGCCTTTTCTTTCCTGCCTTTTAATCAGTTACTTATCCAAGTTATCTTTTTAAAAAAGGATAAACAGTGAACTCTTTAATCTACATCTCAGTTTTAGTTTTTAGTGTGCACTTAGGTCACAATTTCAATCTTCAGGAGCCAGGACCAGCATTTTTTTTATTTGTGTGTTATAATTAAAATTGCTGGCCATGCAAAGCAGAAAAGATCAAACTGGATTTGCATAAAGACAGCTTTGTATTGCTGTAACACCAGTACTTATTGATTAGATATCTGTTTTATAGATAGATACATGTAAATAGAGATAGATAGATAGATAGATAGATAGAAAGATAGATAGATAGATAGATAGATAAGCTGGCTGCTCTTCTGCATGCATAGACTACACAACATATTTAAAAATAGCAACTATCATGGGATTCTGTTGACTAAATTTATATGTCTATGATGTTGCTGGTACTCAAGGTTTCTTCACAGTCTGTAGGCTAAAAGGCAGCATTAAGACATGACCTTTCTTATCCCAAAGGAGAAGTCCAGGTGAATTGCATGCTAAAAGGGCTGTTTACATCCAGTGACAGAAGGGAAGCCTGCAGTGACTGGCCCATATGTACACATCTGGCTCAGTTGACATTTAAGTAAAACGAACTACATCTTGAATAACTACTTCAGAATGACAACATATTGTCAACCCTAAATTTTAAGAATTCCTAGCTTTTGAATAGCTAAGTAAGATATCATGCTAAATTATCAAGAAAATAATAATTAATTGCAAATAACATATTAATAGATAAAATTTGAGTAATACAAGTTTAATTGCAGTACCTAGTGCTTTTTCCTAAAAAAACAGACACCTGGAAAATCTACCAAAGAACTTAATATTCTGATCTTTGTTTCTGATTCTTTCTCCCCTCTTTTACAGGACCTTTTCCTGAAATAGACATTTAATTGTTGTTATCAAATAAAATGGGAAGGAGTAAGAAACTCTGAGTCATCAAGGAATGTCAACATACATTGATTAAATCCTGGCTTTCTTTTCTCCCTTCCTTTTCTGCTGTATGTAGTCCTTCACAGTGGTGTTGCAAAGGTGACACAGGCTTACCATTTGTCTTTATTTTGCCATAAACCAGATAAATCTTTCCTTATCTATCTTTACATGAATTCCAAATACTTTTGATGTAATTAGGTAAATCACTAGTAACTTCTTTTATTAAATATTTCAGAAGTTACAGTTATTTTAGTTTTAAATCAAAACAAATGCGACCATCGCTGAAGTATTCAAAGCATTTTTTCTTGGGCTTGATGTAGTTTATACAGTTTAAGTGATGAGAAGTAGTTGTGCTTCTTTTTTTTTAACAACTGTAAAAAAGAAGTACATAACAAGAATAATCATCAGTGGTGAATCTGAAAACAAAGCCCCAGCAAAGTCATGTTTTGTTTTAAGATTTCTCTTGTTCAGGAACCTCTGTGCTGTTTCCTTTGCTGAGTTTACTTTCTTGTTTGCTTGTCCACTTGGGTTCCAGTGCCATGAGAGTGGATGACAGGTACAGCAACTGAGCAATTGTAAGAAGCTCTGACATTCAGTACTCTATTTCTAGCACACCAAGTGAACTGAGTGTGGTGTAACATAATCACAACCTGTTTACCATTCTCTGGAATGAAAATTGTAGTAGGATTTAGACTAACATGCCATTTTTGTCCCCTCTTTATTTTTTTTTTTCCTTTTGCATTCAAGAAATAACTTTAGTATTTGGTAAAAATTTATCAATTTCTTTGTGAACAGTAGAAAACATTTTGCCCTTAGATACCTTTGGTTTTCTGCATATGCATCTTAGTTCCAAAAGCCTTTGGTGTTCAAGCAGAGTATGCTTGCTGACCACTTGAATGTTCCTTTCCTCCAAAGCAGTACTGGAGTAGTAGCCAGTTCCCAGGGCATTGATGTTCATGAACAGTTAAAGGACCTTCACCTCTTCATTGTTGATTTCAGACAACTTGTCTACTTTGTCCAAAGTTAATTGTGAGAAGAGTCATGCTAATGGCTGAAATGTTAGTTTTCAGTGAGCTCCAATGTAATGAAGACTTTGCTCTTTTGTTTTGCAAGACCAGGATTTTATTTTGAGGGACATCTTTTACTTAGAGATCTGTTGTTTTTGTCTAGGTAGAATTAAGGTCCCAGTGGTTCATATGTCTTTTGCAGTGCAAAAAACCCCTAGTATAGGATTTTGCAACCTTGCTGTGGAAGGGTAAAACCTTTCATGGGTAAAATCTTTTTTAAAAGAGAAAAAAGGATTTATGTCTTTACAAAGATAGGCTATAATTCAGAAGGCCTTTATTCATCCAAGTCCAAAAGTCATCTAGTATAGACATCAGTTGGAAATATTGCACTTAAGTCTGCTGGAATATGGTCTAAGTATGAATATGTGTTATTTTCAGGTTGTCCAAGTAGAAGGTAATATAGGTTGACTATGTGCAAAGAAACTATAATATGAAATTTAAAAATACTTTTAATTGCTTTGTTGTCTGCATTCTGTGAAATATTTGCCAAACACCCCACTAAAAACATTCTGTGGATGTGTGTTAGGTCTGATCTTGTGGTCAGGGCGCCCATTCTTTATGGAAGTATCATCTGGTGTGTAGAGCTGAGTACTTGAGTGTCGTTTGTATTTTGTCTTTTGAATGATGTAAAAGTTAGCACTACTGCAACCTTTGCTTTCCCTGAGCATGGTTAAATGTGATATGCTGGCCCCAGGAATTATAAAAGCACACTTTGAGATGCTCCCCATGCTTTCCTGGTGAGCTTAACTGATGTAAATAAGTGCTGCAACTGAGAGTTGCACCTTACCCCTCTGACCATAAATTTCCTCCCTCAATTCTACCCAAATGTTTGTGCAGCTGTTCAGTGAAGCAGATAACATTGAAACTCTCTTTTGTTCTTCCTTCCCCTTCTGCAATACTTTTTAACATGGATCAGTTCCCTCCTCTCCCCTTGCAGATAGACTGATTTTACAACAGAGGGGAGGTGTGGTGGCAGGAATCTGTGACCAAGGGTGGTTCCTCAGGGACATGGCCACCTATGGTGGGTGGCTCTGGGCAGTGACTGGGCTGTTCCCTCTCTCTTGCTCTGAGCAAGTGAATTGTGAGACATGTGTGAGACACCAGTTATGAGACATCCTGTCTCTCTGCTCATACTCAGAGTAGTCTAGGAGCAGGAGAATAAAAAGGACTTTGCTTGCCTGTGCTTGTGGCAGTCTGGATGTAGTTGAGGGCTGGACTTGATGAACACTTGTTTCCTGTCCCATTAATTCACCCAACCTAGTTTTAAGGAAATTACCCTGTGTTGTGGTGGAAATGTCTTCATAGATGATGTCAGTAGTAATATGTGCAGTTTGGGCAACTGACGCTTTCTGTATTAGCTGGGCGTGCATTGGGAAGATGTACCTATCTAGTTGGTATTAAAAAATATTAATAATTGTACTTCAGGAGCATATGGATGGTATTTCTAACCAAGCACAGCTGGGTAGAAAGTAGGTACAGAGGAAGAAGCTATTTTAGATGACTGGAGCAGTCAAATGTGCAGGCAGGTACTTAATCACACTTTCCCTAAGGAATTTTTGTTTTCTAGCAAAAAGGTTTCTTAAAATTCCTGTTACCCTCTTAGAAGTGCCATGTGGTGACCCTTTCAGAAGTGTTAGCTCTGTCCTTTTGGGAAACCCCAGGATAGCAATACTTGATCATGCTGTCACAGAAAGTACTTTATGTGGAGTTGAATGTTGTTCTCATGGGAAAAACTGAAATCCTGGACATATATTTTGTCTCTGACAGAGTAAGGCCATTTTGACATCTGAAAGCTTTTGTGGTTTTTTATATTTGGGCTCTTTCAATTTTTTTTTATAATATAGGATAGACCAGGTAGGATGGATAAAGGACTTGATGATGTTCCTTAAGCACTGGAAGCATATTAGAAAAAAATAAACTAATTTGGCACCCCCTTCACTATACCAGCATTATACATTATCAGTGAGAAGCTTGTTTGTGCATTTGTTCATCCAGAGCTGGAGGAAGCTAGTAACCATTTCTGCTTCTCTGTGAAAAAATGTTCTCAGTTACAAAATAGACTGTTAAAAATATATTAAAGAATACAGCTTTTCTATTGTCACTAATAGCGGCCTTGGATTTGCATGTGCACCTCTAGATTAAAAAAAACAACTCATGCATATATAAACAACATCTAAAAATACTAGTTGAATGTTAAAAGGAAGCATTGTCGTCAAAGAAACACGACACGTTTTTTCCCCAACCTAATCATTGACGTTTTCTGAAATGCTAAAAATTCTCAAGATACGTGTCTTTTCCTCCCCTGTATAAACCATTAGTGCTTATTGTTATATTTTCACTATTAAAACTGACAAACAATGTTAAGCTTAAAACCGTTTGTGTTTCCAACTCATACAGCTCATTTTTACAAATTCTTTATTGTCTGATGTATTCCTTATGAGTATCTTCATGGAGTTACATTTCAAGTAGCAGTTCCAAAATACCTTATCTAGGGCAAAGGCCTCAATACACTTTCCAGAATAAATACTGATGCAGAGTAATTATTTTTTTCTTTATTGCTGAGTAAATAAGCCGTTGCTTTGAGAGGCTTACATTTGTTAACAGAAAGCCAAAAGAAAAATATTTTCCCTTGGTGCAAAGAAGTATAACAAAATCTTCTGTATGGACCTAGCTGGTGCACAAGTGACAATTCAGTTTGAATTTTCAGATTAAATTCTAGAGACTTAAAAAAGAAAAATAAATAGACAAGTCAGTTTTCAACAACAAAACCCAATAAATACAATTTTATAAGATCTTGAAGGAGGAAACTTGATCACATGTCTACTTTTCTTCCTGTAGTCAGGATTGAATAGTTGTAAGGAAGGGCCGTAGTGCCCTCAAGTGAGAAAAACTCACTTAGTATACTGTCCATTATGTGCTCTGCTTCTCTTGTGTTTTTCTCTGCTGTTACAGGAATTGCAGTTGAGCCAGAATACATAAATGAAAGGAAATGAAACTGTTTAGATTGTACCATGACCTCATCCACGTGACTTTGTGTGCCACCTCAACCACTTTTGTAATCACTGTTAATTCAGTATCACAGGAAACTGGTGTGCAGTGATAGTGTACCAAACTGCTGTCAAGGCCTCTTCTGCCAACAGAAACTGTTATTTAATTCTAGGCTCTCCTTCCCTTGGCTTCATAAAGCCAAGCATGAATACTGGCAGGTTGCTGCTAAATCTGTCCCATCCCTTTGAATATCTGTACACCAAATCATGGTCATTATTCATGCTTTTATCAGCTGTTTCTGCAGCAAGAGGGCACTTCATCCCCTTTCATCTTTAGGATTCACTTGTCAGGCGATTAGGGGGATTTGTGTCTGACAGCTAAATAATTAATTATATTCACTTTGCAGAAATAGTGGGATCAAGATTCTGCCTGTTTTGTTGGTATGTTCTGTTGTTTGTTGGAAGTCAACCTAGGCCTGGAGTCAGAAAATATGAACTCTTTTTCCACCACGTATTTCTTGTGTGACAGGACTAAGCAAGTCAGAGTGATATCTGCACACTAATGTAAGTGGGACAAGGCTGACTGCCACCATGTAGAAATGAGGTTTATGGTAATCAGCATACTGGAGGGGGATAGAGGGAAACTGAAATGGTACTCTTCAAGAGTGTCTCTGAACCACCAGGCTAGATATACAAAGGCAGAGGGGAATATCCTCCCCTTTTTGCTGGTGCCAGAACCATTCTGCAGCCAAGAATTCAAGATATACAGGGCCAAAGAGAAAATGCAGAACTTCACTTGTCTTGCAACCTGACAATTAGAAGAGTGCTGGGAGGGCATCATTATGGATGGGTGTTCTGGTTGATGCTGCATGTGACTTTTTATTGCGAGGATTATTGACAAAATGACAGAGTTAGGTAAGTGGAGAGAGGGAGTTCATGCTGGCAGATGTCAGGGGATGCTGGCAAGGTTGAGGATCCTGCTCTTGGATTTGGAGTGTCTCTACATTCCCAAAAAATCCTTCAAGTTATAAATGTTGTCTTGTACCTGTATCCCAAAGGGGTAAGATCTGCTTGCTTCTTGGGAGTACTGAGCCTGATAGGTGGGAATAAATTGGGTAAAAGATTAAGTAATGTGGAAGATGGAGTTGTGTATCAGTATTGTGCAGCATAGATCAACATGTATAGAAGGGCTTAAAGGACATTTTTTAATGAATTGACCTTCTTCTTAAGGAAGAACAGAGGAGGAGAAAGAATTATATTGAAAACTTCAGCTCAACCCAATTTGAGTGTTCTTTGCTCCCATGTAGAAGTGAAGGAAATTTTGATAAATTATGCTGGGCCTTCAAATGGAGGAGAGACCAAAATACCCTATAGTAACTAGTCCCTGAGAAGAAAAGTCTATGTCATGGAGATATATGTTGAATCAGCAAGAATTGAAGTTGAGCTTGCTTGGTTCCATAGCCACTAGTGAATTTGGCAGATGTTTGACGTGTATGGGAGTATGAGTGATGTAGAACAGTTGGAGAGTCAGAAGAAAAAATTCTGGCTTATATGGGAGGAGATGTGTCTGTCACCAGTTTTTTTTCCTTGCCAGAAAATTGGTAATTGGAATCATGTTACTTGATCTGTGACTCTCAGCACACATATCTTAGCTATAATTGAGGTTTTATTCTGTTAAAGCAGAAAGACCAGACTTAACAGATCATAGAGGATTCAGTGTTTCAGAGTGAGGAAAGTTTATCTTTCATGTTTCCTGATGAACAAATGGGTACTATATTAAGTTTCGCAGAGGTATTTTCAGAAAGTGGTAACAAATGTTTTCCATGCATATGTATGGATCAGTATAGACCAATTGTAAACATAAACAAATCATAATTAAAAAAAAAATATGTCCTTTAGTACCATTTCAGGAAATGTAAAACATCTTGGCAGTGTAGGTCCACCTGAAACCGGATTTGCATGGCTTATCCACGTTAGTTTTTTTTCCTGTCAGTGATGCTTGTGTCACCCCTATCAATCCTGGAATGTAGTCCCTTTACAATTAAAGAATACTAGTTACACTTGTCTTCTCTTCCTGTCCCACAACAAACTCAAGTGTCCCTCCTCACTGGAGTGGGAAGTCTGTGAAACCCTCATTTAAGATATTCTGTATCCACCTAGTAGATATAAGCATTCCTTCCTCTCCTCATTGCAGAATTATGGCACAACTTTTCTCATTCCATGGTAAATGATCTTTGGGTCTTGTAGGCCACTGTGATCTTCCGGCATGTTCTGTGTGCTACACCCAGTTTTGTGCTGCTCATCTCTCAGTACACTGTCAGGAGTCCAGTTTCTCATTTCTTTGCTCAGACTATGTCTATTTGAAAAAGAGTCATGTCTTCAGCCACTTTGCTTCCTGGGCTTTTTACCTTCTCACCTGAACAAATTTCAACTCCTGCAAAGACTGCTTTCCAACCTGTCTCCTAGCTCCCAACAAAAGAACAGTCGTGTTTGGATGGTATTCTCTTTTCTGTTCCCAAGAAGTCATCTGGTTCCCCATGCTGATTTATCACCTGCACAGGCATTCGGTCTGCATGAGCAGATGAATAAATGTTTTCAAGCATTGCACTTGCATCTGCTTCTTTAAATTAACAAATTATATTGCAGTGTCCTCTTCCTACTGAGATACACTAGATTCCTCCTCTTTGCTCATGAGTCTTTTACTGTGCTTTTTAGTTTGATAAATTTTAGCTTGTTGTGGGTTTATCTGGGTTTTGGCTTCACAGCATAAAATCGGTGACTTACGTATGATAAAGCAAATACCAAATGCTTTCCTTTAATTAATTGTTCTTGAATAACAATTTAATCTTTAAAAAAAGAAAAATGCCCCTAAAAGTTTTGGGGTATTCCTTTAGTAAGCATTTATTTCTGAGCTAAACAGCAGTGCAGTTTAGAATATGTGCTCTCATCATTTTCCAAACCATTTTATGAAGCAGAACTGTGAATAAAGGCTTGATCATGAATGAGCATGTACTGAGACATGCAGCTATCTTGAACAGCTCTGTTTGCCTCTGAAGCAAAAGCTGTCTTCCCAGTCTTGCTTTCATCTTGAAGGCATTCTGTGCTTTTATCTGTGTGAATGCCTGGTAGCTTCAAATTCTTCATTTCATCTCTTTCAGTACAATTTTCACTGCTTTCCAGCTAAATCTCAGTGTCAGCTCTTCATCATCATCCTTTTTGACTTTTAGCTTCTTCAGCATAGCCAGGTCATGCTCTTTTCTTAGTTTTGCCCTCTCCTGATTTTCAGAAGTCCACCATCTCCTGTTTCTTCATTTTCTTCCTAATCACTGCTTCAGAAAATACTTCTTATCTCTCATTCCCACATCAGCAAAGAAGTTGGGAGGTTCTGTAGAGTTTTGTTGTTGATCTCCCTTCCCCAGCAGTTTGCAAACTCTGGATTGCAAGTAAAGTTGCAAACCCATCAGAAGATCAGTTGTTTCTGCTGCCACTTGCAAGTTAAGTTGCAAGAGGACACTTCTGAGTATTGCAATTTATAGTTTGTCTTACTTACACAAATTTGACGGCTTGTGCACAACTCTCAAAACCACCTCTTTTCCAGAGATGCTCTTTTAGCCAGCCTAAAATCCCTGTGTGTATTTTACTCCTTTTCATAGATAAATTTTGACACAGTGTACCAAATGACTACTGTGGAACCCTTCATGTTCTTTATACACTTTGAAATTTTTCAACTACTTGAAATGCTGTATTCTTACTGCTTCTCATATTGACCAGTGTTTTCCTCACGGTCCCCAGGAGGCCTCAGTGCCTTCAAGACTAAAGCTTAGCCCTCTTGTCTCTTAGCTTTTACTCAGAAGGTCACTGGAGTATGGAGGAGGTTTTGTGGTGTTTATGCAGTCTTTACCAGAAAAGGATGTTGAACTACAGCGAGGGCTTTTAAGTACTCATATCGGTATAAACAAGCAATAATTACACTTATGTCCTCAACTACACATGGTTGGGATTTTAAAGCTAGACAGCTTTCTTGATCAGGAGAAAAACCGAGAGGAGTGATAGTATGCATATAGCAATTGGTGAAGATACATAAAGGTGATTATCACCAATTTTATTTTATTTTTGTTGGGGACAGATAATGTTTTTGTACTATTCTTTCAACTTACCTGTCTGAGGCTGATTTTGCTTATTATAGTACTCTGTCAATTAGTTATTTTTGCTCAAAATAAATAAAAATGTGAACCATTTAAAAGGTTGTTGTCAGCTTAAAAATCATACTCAATCTAGAATGACTGAAATGAATACTCCTTGTATGGACAAAAGTCAAGGGCTTTTTTTTCCCCCCACTCTATTTTCAGTTTTACTTTTGGTACTGAATAGCACCTGTCCTGAAGCAATTTCATCACATAGTCTACCAATGAAACTTCTGTGAGTCTTCCCTGAAACTGTGTTGAGAGGTTATTCTTTAAAAATGTTTCCTTTTTGAAGGGAAAATTTGAGGATCACGTTTCTATGAATTCTTTATCATTTAAAAAAAAGCTAACAAACCCCCCATAGATAAACCTAGGTATAGCTTAGTTTGCCTCTGTTTCTTTACTATCCTTTTTCTACTCCTGTATTTTGTATTTTCTTTACAATTTTTTATGTTGTCCAAGTTATAACTGAACCTGCAAATTTTAAAAGAGAATAATTATTTTTTTTCAGAGTGTTGGGAAGAAATTACCTCCAGCCACAGCAACTCAGGAGCCAACAAAAATAGAAGTGGACAGCAGAACAAAAAGTAGGTTTCATAGTTTTTTCTTCTTCGCACTTTGTGCTATTAAGCCTCTTAAAAGCAACCCGAGCACTTTTCTCTGTTTTTGGCTGAAAGAGTGTTCTGTATATATGGAAAGCAAGGACGCAGATAGATACATTGAGGATAAATTTTGAGTAGGTGATACATAGACAGATTGCATTGTTTCACAGAATCCTCAAAATTGTTTTTGTTCTGATAATTCTACCTCGAGTTTTCTGACATCAAAAATCAAATTAAATTGCGTGATCAGCTTTCAGCCTTAAGGGTACTTCGAAATTAATCAGAGTTGAATAAGATCCAACTTCAGGCTGTAACTTGTAGGCAGGTCATAGAAAAATATTTCTGGTTGTGAGTGCCCTTGCTTTTTTCCTTCTTCTTTCTTTCTTTCTGTAGCAGAAATAATCTATGTGGGTGATACACTTTGTACTGGAAATGAGCGTTGTCCAGGAATTTCAGTTCTGTTTTCATCATTTCAATGCTTAGTAAACAAAAAGCAATAATTACATATTTTAGGCAGGTCTCAGTGCTGTTCTAGGAAGGCATAGAGAATCATAGAACTGTTTTGGTTGGAAGAGAAATTTAAGATCATCACATCCAACCATTAACCCAGCACTGCCAGGTCACCACTAAACCATGTCCCTTAGCACCACATCTATGTGTCTTTTAAATCCCTCCAGGGATGGTGCCTCCACCACTTCTCTAGCAGCCTGTTCTGGTGCTTTAGAACCATTTTGGTGAAGAAATTTTTCCTAAACCTTCTCTGGCGCAACTTGAGACTGTTTCCTCTTGTCCTATTGCTTGTTATTTGGGAGAAGAGACTGACTCCCACCTCACTACAGCCTTGTTTCAGCTAATTTCAGAGAGCAGTAAGGTCTCACCTCAGCCTCCTTTTCTCCAGGCTAAACAAACCCAGTTCCCTCAGCTGCTCCTCGTAATACTTGTGCTCTAGACCCCTCACCATGTAACTAGCTTATATGTAACTTATATCTAACTAGCTTACCAAATAACATATATATATATATATATTCCCCATCTTTTAATTTTATTTATATAAGGTTACAACTAGATGTTATAGATTCCTATAGAAAAGAATAAGGAGAAAAAGAACATAACCATACCTTAGAAAGGAAACTGAGTATATTATAAACTACTGAGTTTTTAAGTCTTGCTCTATCCTTCTCCTTCCTTTTAGATAGTTAGCAGATAATGTTTTCTCTCAGAACTGAAACACATACAGAGGAAGGCAAGCAAGTGGAGGAAGCTGGGAGAAGTGTGTCGTTATGACCTGGCTTACCACATATTTTCAGCTCAGAGTTGCAAAAGCAGCTTAAAACAACTTTCAGTGAGTTATTGTCCATGAGCTGCACCACACTAACTGACTTGCCTCTTACCTTGTTCCCCTTGTGACACAAGGCTGTTAATGGGAAGAACCACAAGAACTCAATTGCTGATCTGAGTGCAGGTGCCATCAGAAAGGGTGGTCACATGCACCTTCCCATATGTAGTACTAACCCTTGAGGGATGCTCACTAAATCGCATTGCAGGGTACTGGGGTTTCATACTTTTACCACTTACAAATGAATGTGGAAACCTTCTGAACAATGGTTAGAGAACTGTACCTTCTATAGTGATACACTGAGCTCTGATTGACAGAGACACTTCTCCATCAACACTTTTGGATGATGCTTGGTTGTACTTTCACCTTTTTGTTATTTCCCTTGGACGTGCCTTTTTTGTCAGAAAATCCCTCTTCTTCTGTCGCCATCTATTTTCACCAGGATTATGTGCAAATGTCATTCGACATCCCTTTTCCCAGAACTGGTGAGAAGGGTGAGCTACTTATTTGTACAGTATCTTTGCATGTACTGTGAATTTTACCTAAACTTTTTTAGTTAAGACATTTTATCTTTCCTGGAATCTCTGAGGCCTCAGTAGAATTTTTGGCATCTCTGTTATTTCTTGGTAAAGAGAAACACATGTATAGGAAGATATGATATGATGTAATTATATATAATTGTCTTATCCTCAAATGGCATCACAGGAGATACTTTTCAATCAGTCGAAGTTGTCCTTCTTTCAGTGAAAATGAAACACACTTAAGCCTAGTTTGGGTTTTGATATAGGCAGAGTAACATTTTTTTTCATAATACAGTTAATGTCTGATAGACATGAGGAGTATGATCAGGCTCTGGCATAGGACTATGATCTATCTAGCATTTGACATTTCTCCAAGATTTAATCTTTGCTTTCTCCTAAAAATGTACCACAAACAAGCTTGAAAGAACATTGAATCCAGGGAAGTTTACTGTCTCAGAAAACTGATGAATATCTTAATCACAGTGCTTAGCATAAAAGTATCATTCCACCTTGGACCTCAGCTACTTTCACTTTTGCCTGGGATGGTAGTGTCCCAGTCTTCCTTGGAGTCTTTAACTGCTGAACAAGACAGATACTGTCCCATTCTCCAAAGGAGTAGCAAAACCCAGAAGAGCCNCAGGATGTGATTGGCCTTCTGGTCCATAGGTTCAGCTCAGTATGCTGAGAGGGGGCTTTTGGTTATGTGGTTTAGATTGCTGGTGGAGATTTATGCTGCAAGCGAGAGAGAGATTACATTGGCAGAGGAATAATACATTTTTTTTAATCCTCCACTTATTTCTTTCCATGATTGATGCTGTTATTCCTTAGTCTCAAGTGGATAACAAATATAGTTGGACAGTAAAAGAGAGGAAACGAGGAGTAGTAGCATCTTCCCTCTCTGCCTACAGGGGCTACGGGTTGCTGACTCATCCCACATCTTGTTTTGAGACTGCTTTTTTCCTATAACTTTGCTGATTTGAGCAGTGATTTGCAGCAAGGCAGTTGGTGTGCTTACCATTTGCTCTTAGTACATGAAAAGTAGCTTCAGTTCTGTAATGGGATGAATTGGTCAGAGCAAGAGACAGAGCATGTTCCATAGGTGCCACTCCCAAGAATATCCTATGTAAATCTCTCAGAAGTGACTTAAGATTTTGGAGGATAAACAGACGACTCTTCAAGGCCAAAGAAGAGAGCTCAGTGAAAGCACAAATCCTTACAGAGCTTGAGTGGTCCCTTGGAAAACATTGCTACCCTTTCAGGAATGAAAGAATGCACCTTTGAAGACAAGAGGGGAGAGCTGTTTGGTTTAGGTTTGTGGGTGCCTAGATGTCTAGGGGAATTATTCTGCTGTTGAATTTCTATCTCTTTTACATAGCTGGGATGGCACGTGCATTGTGTGTGTTTATAATTCTATCTCTGGGGTGAGGTATGTTGTTTTTTCTATGAGGTACCTTATTCTTGTTTAAGTGGCTTGTGGTAAAAAGGCTATATTGTAGAAAATAGAGATAAATTTTTAGGTAGCTCTGTTGGATTTTAAAATTCAGTGAAGCAAAAACATCCACAATGACTGAGAGAGCTATTACAGATTACTGAGATTGCCAAAATGGAGTATAAATTAGCAGACAACAAAACAGCAAAGGCAATGAGTCACAGAATGCATTGACCATAGCACTGTATTTAATTACTCCACTCACTGACTAGGACAATTTGTGTTAACCTATTGTATAATAGGAATATCAAAATCCTAGCAAGCAACTAATCTTTCTGCATGATGGTAAAAAGTATAGAGAGTAGCCGAATCTAGATTAATGGGGCCCTAATTAGTTCTGTTTCTACTTTTTGTTTGATGAGGTGGTGTTTTCACAGTTTGAATCTCATGAAGTTCAGTGAAAATATTTATTAGTGCAATCCATTTATGAATCTTCGCTGTAGCAGCTAATAGTAAAATCGAATTCTGCTGAATGTAGTGTTTGTGGTTTTGGTAACAATTATGTAATTTTTCACTAGTTTTTGTACATTTTATTCAATTTCAGAAATGTTTTATGAGTGACAGTTAAAGAGAAGAAGTTTAAGCTCAAGGAATACTACTTTAATGCTGCTTGTTTTCTTATTTAGTATCACCGTTTGTGCCCATATTGATTATTGTGTGATTTAGACTTCATCAGGGGCAAATACTTAAGCCTCAAAAATAAACTCTACAGCTTTGTTGTTTGTTTTACTAATAAATAAATAAATAATCAATTTCTGAAAAGTTAGCAGGGTGAATCCAGCCCAATGGTTAGGTTACCAGAGATGGAAGGAAATCTTGCCAGAGGGTGGAACAGTTCTTGCCTAACAAAAAGGAAGCAGCAGTAGAGGTATGAGAAGGAAATTGTGTCATCCTGACCTAAGAAGAAAAGCAAATTCCAGAGTCACTGTCCCTGGTGAAATTTAAGCTTGAAGTATGTTTGTCTGTGGACTGCTGTCTTGAATGTCACAGCTCATCCTAAGAGTCTGTCAGGAGAACAAATAGAATAGGCATGCTTTTGAAGTGAACAGGGACCACTGATACAGTAAATGGAGTTTGCTCGGTTCTGGTTTGAGCAGTAGAATATTTAACCAGTATCTCAAAATACAAACAAATAATTTTGCCTGCTACAGTACTGCAGGACTCCAAGTGACGTACAAGGCCTATACATTGAAGTCAGTGCTTTACACTGTAATTGTAAATACATTATCAAGCCACTGAGTTCTGTGACTGAAATACATTTGCAACTGCCTAGGGTAATGAAGGAGCTGTATTTTGCAGGAAGACTGCCTCTTGTTCACCCTCTCTAAGGAAATGATTTTTTGAGGAGCTTGAGACTGTATCAAATAGGCCATGTTTTGAACAGTTATGCGGGACATAAGGTGCTGAGCAAACATTTGTGTTAACTACCCCCATAAAACATCCAGTTCCTTTTAGAGTCTAGTCCCTTTATAGTGTTTAGGATAGTCCTGAGACTTTTTCCTCAATGAAGTGTTGGCAGTGACAGACCAATTGCAAAAGATATCTAGTTCTTTGCTAATGATTCTTCTTCCAACTTCTGAGCTGCAAGGATGATGGGAAAGGGAATTGCATGTCATCCTGTGCCCTCGGGGTCTGTCACAGAAGTTAGCAATGGCTTTGTTCTCCCTTCCAAAGAACTAGGAGGGATGTGGGCAGAGAAGGTGCTTGTTGTTGTGTCATCATTGTACCTAGTCTAGTTGGAGCAATACAGTTAAAAAATCACAGGATGTAGCCAAGGGTGCGTATTTTCAGATGGGATTATACCTAGGCCAAGCCCTCTCAGTTCAGAATATGTTGGGCCAGAAGTTGAACATCCTGCATTAGATCCAGCCTGTTTGAGTTGTAAGATATACTGTGAGGTTTATCTGCTCTCTCCGTTCCCTGAGCAATGCCCATTGCCTATGGCAGGTTGTTCTGTTTTGCTTGGGAGGAGCTGTGAGTTTTCAGGGATTCTGTGGTCTGACAGGGTGAATTATAGTTAAATTAATAAATGGGGACTGAAAAGCTCATGAAAAAAATCTTTTCTCTGCCCTTACTGTTTCCAAGATGTTTGCTGTTGGGAGTTTCTTAGCAGGTATATTTTTTAAACATCTTCTGGTCAGAGGAAAAAAGAGAGGCTTCTGGAAGAACCATCTGTGATGTATAAATCCAGCCTTGGATGTCAAACGTAAAAATGAGATTTATCATCTACAGCTGAGAGATGCGTAATACTGGTATCTCGGTTTGAAGCTTTAGTTTGGCTTAAGTCTAGTTACCAGGCTTGTAATAGGATATATTATTCTGACCTTTAGTTTTTTGGTAATAGGGTATATCATTCTGACCTTTAATATTGGGTTGGGTTTTTTTCTCTTGAAAAACCCCCAAATTCAGCAAGTTCCAGTGTAGTCTCTACAGTGATGTGTGTGAAATTAGAATTTCCTTTTATCTTTTCTTCCTTCCTATCTAAACATTTAAACAATTAAATACTTCTACAGCATCTTGTGGTATTGTGCTCTACGGGGTAAGGACAATTTTAGTAGTGAAGTTAACATAACCTATTAGATTCTTCTCTGCTTTTATTAATATGATTTTAAAGG
This sequence comes from Brachypteracias leptosomus, assembly GCA_013401335.1. NCBI lineage: Eukaryota > Metazoa > Chordata > Aves > Coraciiformes > Brachypteraciidae > Brachypteracias > Brachypteracias leptosomus. Next base: position 127,122 of record VYZX01005043.1, on the reverse strand, counting down.
TTAATATTCTTTTGAGTCCTCTTGACTTTGCTTTTACTTACTTAAATCATGTTGGCCTACCATTCCCCTAGGAGAAGTTTGAAAGCTGACTTTGTCCAGTCACTTACATTGTTCCAACTCATCCGTGTTGTCGGGACCCAGCTCTGTTGCAGTGGGATCCGCAGGGTCCTTGTTAGGCAGAGGATTGTATTTATTCAATGTATGTCAGTGCGAATCACACTCAAGGAGTCCAGACTTCTACTGTACATAAACCATTCATTTTCGTCATGACTGTGCCTTCAACCTGTGTTCCTGTGCCAGCCTTCAGAGCATGGGGTGGCCATGAGCCTTCCCCAGTTCCTTCTTGTGCCTCTCACAAGATTGTCTCCTGGCTCTTTATGAACTGCATCAGGATTTGGCTGAGATTAAGATCTTTCTTTTGACATTTTTCTCTAGGCTAATTCTTTGTTTCTCTATCTATTTAAAAAAATAAAAAAGAAAAAAAGGTAGGAGCTTGGTGGGGAGGGTGGACCGTTCATGGGAGAAGAGAGTTCTTGACATCAAAACTAGAAGATGAAGATGTGTAGCCATTTGCTATGTATGAAAGACTATGAGTTCTTTGGTTAAAGTCTTGCTGCTTTTGACAGCCACTTACTGTGAGATCCACATTGACACATACTTTCAGAGGAAGGGCTTAAAGAAAAAAAAAAATGGAGAAAGAGAGCACTTAATTTCCTGATTATCTTTTTATGTGACTTTTTATCTTTAATCTTTTATTATCTTTATTATGTGACTTTTTCACATACTAAAACCACAACCTTCTCTCCACTCTTGTCTGTTGGGGCCTTCATCTTGAAGGATGATTCAAATTTACAGTCCTCAAATAGCAAGGGGGAGATGAGGGAGGATTGCCTGTTAGGGGAATCAGGAGACACAAGCCTCCTGGAGACACCTGCTGTTCAAAGCATTCTTTAACCTGAAACACATGTGATTCATCCGTGCCTTGGGCAAGAGCTGTACCACTGGCATCCTTTCAGAATAGTACCATTACTGTGGTGTAGTGACTGCTCTTCTCTGTTGATTAGCTGTGTGTTGTGCTTGGCTTTCCATCTGAGTTTGAGATTATTCAGTGTATAGATTATATAGCAAATGGAGGAACGACTTAGGTACTCTTGAGAGTGGAAACTCAGGAATGATCCTCCTTGGGCCCAGGTGGTGTTTACCTGTGAGAACCCAGCCTGGCTTCTGTTCTGTATCTAAAAAAATAAATGCTAAACTGGTTTCCCAACAAGTTACAAGCCTCTAACCAAAGACTTCCCTGAGTATGCAGCACTCAGCTTCTTTAGTACAGAAATATCTATATCATCTCTGTATTAATTCACTGAATCTATTCTTTGGCAAAGCTGTTTTTCAGGATGGAGTTACTCAGAATAGTAAAAAAAAATGTCACCATGATTATTTAAGGAAGCATACATACTCAAGTGTAAAAATGTGCTGAATCTTGTGTTTCTTTTACATGCTGCTTTGCATCTACCTGACCTAAGTCAGTATGTGTCCACTTTCCACCAGCTTTTATGTAAAATTTTATTATATTGTCTTGAAGACAAGATAGTGAGTAGGTGAAACATCCTAGCTGGGTCCATGAAGAGATACCCAAATCCTTCCTCCAGAATGCAGTAAAGTAGCAGTTAAATACCTCTTCCATCAATCTGAGTTGTGATGTGGTGCTTCACACCTGACCAGTCATCTGGTGATGTTACCAAATGTTTATTTGACGGTATTTCCTACCCTCAGAAACAGCAAAAGAGCCATATTATAACTTTGCTCATATTTTTTTCAAAGATCATATTCATTGTCTTCACCTGACTTTTGTCTCTTCAGAGATATCAGAGGGGGTATGGTGGGTTGACCCCAGCCAGCAGCTAAGCTCCACCTAGCCAGTCTCCCCCACAGGAGAGACAATAGGGAGAGAAGCAGCAAGATAACTCATGGATAAAGACAGTTTAATAAGGGAATGAAAGAGATAAAAAAACAAGGAGACACAAAGGCAATCACTCACCACCTACCACAAGTACCAATGCCCAGCCAGTCTTCAGGCAGTGGTTATCTCCCAGACCAACACCCTCCAAGCCCATCCTTTCTTACTGCTCAGCAGGAGGTTTTATGGCACCGAATATCCCTCTGCTCATCTTGAGTCAGCTGTCCTGGCTATGTCCCCTCCCAGGTTCTTGCTCATCCCTGGCCTGCTTACTAGGTGTCAGAATGAGAGAGAAGAGAAGGCCTTCGTGCCGTGGAGGCACTGCTCAGCAGTAGCCAAAACACTGATGTGTTATCAATGCTGTTTTAATCACAAAGCTGAAATATAGCACCACATGGGCTGCTTTGAAACAATTAACTCCATCCCAGCCAGACTCAGTGCCAGAAAGCCAGCAGCTTATGGTCATGGATAAATTTGAACTTTTGTGTTCAGGAAAATAAATTTGTGAAGCCTAAGAAATTCTTTTTTACTTTAACCAGCACCATGTAAAATTCATGCCATTTCTGAGTGGCAGTGTATGAACTGGAGAAGAGCTCTCCTTTTCCCTATTTCTTAGGTTGATTGTGCTTACAGACACCAGCCTTTCACATGCACATGTGTTGGCTTCTTATTTAAGGGATGTACTTCTGAGTCAGAGCCTTACATTTTGGTGTACACATGTGAGCTTGGTGTCTGGGCTCCCATGGGTCCCAGTGGAGATCTGTCACCGCTGTAGAGGGAGTTCAGACTATGATTCAGCTAATCAAGTGTAGGTGTCTGCTCTTAGGGTGAAGAGCTCTCGCTCTTAGGATGAGAGCTGCTCTCAAGGCTACACTCACTTTAATGACTTGATCTCCATCAACTGTAGTGCAAGTGTAGGCACTGACATTGCTGGTTTCTAACATCAGGTGCCCAAATCTGAACCCAGATACCAAGCCCAACCCTGGGGGCTGAAATCAGTAGCCTGCATCTGGAGCTGTTTTAGATACCCCAGGGTATTTTGGCTTGCCTCCAGCTGCCGGGCCAGAGGGATCTGCCTCTTTCATAGTGCATCGAATTTGCTAGCCACATGGGTGTCTTACATGCCCACAAGTGTCTGAAATGGTGCTTAGTGTCCGGGCAGCTGAACTGACTCTCATGGTGAAGCCTCAAAGTGTGATAATGCAGGTTCTCTTTATAGTACGTATGAAGAAATAAGTCCTGCTGTCTCAAATTCATTTAGATTTATGTGGCTGGCAAGTACCTCTTTCTCTGTATCAAATATGACAGTTGACTAGAGGTAGAGGTCATGTCAATTGAGATATTTAAAGTGAGGTGAACACTTCTACGAAGTCATATACCCTTCTACAAAGGGTCCAATAATTTTTATCTGTGTTTCTTTGGTCTTTTTAGACCTGCTCTCTTAGAGTATCACATATTTTTATACATTATTTAACATCTGGAATACATATTCCCTTTTATTTGTAAGGCACATTGACATACTTGTCTGTTGCACAGCAACATGTTGTAAGTAACTGCTTTTCATGACAACTGCTTTTTATGATTTCCAAGTAGGAGTGCTAGCTCCTGTATTTTCCAAATGAAAGTTGAAATGATGCCCTTATTTAAAGGGAAGAGGAAACCTTAGACCAATATTCAAAACTCTTCTTTTTTGCCAAGTGTGCAGAAGGTTTAGGTATGAATGCCTTTATATTTTTCTAAAGTATTATTTATTATTTTATCATCTTCATAGATTCAGAAATACCTGCTGTCTTGCACACCAGGGGATAGATATGCTATGTCAACCTACTAGGTCCTTTATGCTTCCAGTCTATGTGATCTGGTGGAAGGCTGTACCAATGGAACTACAGGAGCAAGTGTCAGATACAGGGTTAATCTAAGGGAGATGGTTTGTGGCAGGTTACTGTCTGGAGCAATTTCATTTGAGATAATGGTTCAAGGGGCTACAGAGCCAACTTCCTGGATGGTGTGCGTGGGAGCACTCATCAGTGTGCAGTTATTTAAATGTTTCTTACTGTTTATAAAGGTCTAAAATACAAAGAGAAAGATGGCAAGAAAATAAAGAAGTGCAAAGAGACACTTGCGGAACATTTTTTGAAGATTTTCCCCCTTGGATAAGCAGTTGTTATAAAGTGATTATGTATGACATTGAATGTTTTTCCTTTCAGACAAGGAGTATTGCAAAGTGATATTTCCATATGAAGCACAGAATGATGATGAACTCACAATCCGAGAAGGTGATGTTGTTACGCTTATCAGTAAGGTAAAAGCAATATTTTTCTCCTATAAGTAAGGTTCCATTTTTTAAAATCAGCATCATTCAATTGCTGTAAAATACCTGTTTGTGCTTTTGACAGTGTCCTTCCTAAGACAGTGCTAGTTTGACAATGAAACATTACATAGACCTCAGAGTGCCCTACATCTCCTTTCCTCTTGTGCTTTAGAGCCTTAGATTGGTAATGTTAAGTGAAGAACAGCAGCTATATAGTCTTGAGTTTACAGGTTTGTACAATTTATTTTAATTTGAATCTGCTGGCAGGCCTACATAAATTGTAAATTGATCCGTGTGACAAACATAAAAGCCTAGAAGATAAACTGGAAGACTCAAAAAAGCAGCAGCTTTGAACATCTCTGTTAGGTGTGTGAGTTATCTTTCTTGTAGAAATTGTGAATTATTTGGAGGGGGTTAAATGGAGATAAGGTGCCTAAATTGGCTTAAAAAACTAAACATTTATTTAAATTTTAGCCACCCTTAACACTATGGTAAAGCAGGAAAAGATGGTAAACCAGAAATTAAGTTAAACTCTTTTAGATCTGTGTTCTTTTCTTTAAAATTACTGGAAATGATTCAAGATTATAAATGAAAAAACAATGCCAGGATTTACACTAAATCTCCCCAAACTACAGAGTAGGAGGGCGAGTAGTTTAGATGCACTTGATTTGCTGCTCTTGTTTTAAGACTTTACAGTTTTTTTAATATTTTTAACTGTTGGGCATAGATATTTGGGAAAAAAAAGCTACAAACTAGAAAAGTCCGTAGATTTTGCATGATGAAGATGAATTGTAATGATGTGCACAATAGTGCTGTTTGTGCTTATATGAAAGTAAGAGAATGAATTCTATAATTCATAAGTTTCATAAGAAGTTGTTACTTGACTGAGCAATTTGGCAGCTGTGCGGAAAATCCCTGAAACCTTGGGAAGTGCATCTGGGGCAGTGTTTGCTATATACTAAGCTATTTGCAATCCTAGAGGACGTCTTTGTCCTGAAGAATATGCATGTAACTGAGGAAGAATAGCCAGATATTTGGTGGGAAGAGAAACTGCAAATTAAAAAAATAAATTGTGTACATCAAATATCCTTTAATTACTTGCCCTCAATAACTTCTTTGTTGAGCTTGTGTTGAAAACTGTTTGGCTTTGCCTGATTTAGAATGTTCTTGTGTGAGTATTCAACAGTGTCTCTAATCATGGAAATGGTTCTTAAGATGTTCCTGTCAACTTTACACTTTATTGGCCAGGTTGATTTAACTCTCTGGGATGGCTCGTCTCCAGGTGGAGCTGTGTTCTTCAGTATACATAGATAAAAAGACAGTTACTTTACTGCGATTTCAATATGAGATTTCATTTGCTTGCTTTTTCCCTTTTTCTTCTTTCTGCTGCCTTTGCCCCCACAATGGACGTGTATCTGTCTTTTATAATAACTAAGTTGATGACTTGAGTGATCAGTTTTGCCAACCATGCAGTGAGAGGTTTGTCAGTATATTCTTTAGTATATCCCCCATCCTTCTGTTCTCCAGCCTGATGGTATCAAGCCACTGCAGACATTTTATTCAATTTTCCTCTTTTTCCTGTGGTATGTCACATCACTATGAACAATGACACAAAATGTTGCCTCTAGAGAGTGAGGGATCACAATGCAAAAGGGCTTGGCATTTTCTCTGTGGATGCTTTTTTATGCTGTGTCTGAACTAATCTGAGATACTGAAGAAATAGTGTTAAAAAAAGGAGCCACTTTGGAGATCCTTTAGTGGTTTGCAAGCCTCATTGCAGCCAGACTTGTGGAGTTTTTTCATCTGTTTTTAGCACATAGTTTAAAAAATAAAATTAAAATTATGTGGAGTCAGGGTCCTTGCTGTAGAGTTCTGAAAACAGCAGGGTCTTCTTCATTCCCTACCATGAAATATAGTAAGTTTATTTTAGTCCAAATCTTCTGAAGCAGGTGTCTTTTGTTGGGTTTTTTTTAGACAGGAACTGAAGTCAGGCTCCGCCTTCTGCCCACTAATGGCTTCTGCTAGAGAGTTGGCATTTACCTGGAATTCAAATCACTTTGCTTGGAGAGTCCTTTCCATAACCAGGTAGTGATCCATACTGACTTAGAGGAATTAAATAGAAACGTATGGAGTATTTTAGAAAATATTACCATGGTTTTGCTTTGCTATCAGATTATAGGGTCTCTTTCAATCAATTTTCAATAAATTGTTTTGCAAGTTTGCTTTCTATGCTAAAGAGCACTAGACAGAATTTATTCTTCCTCATTTCCTAGACCCAAGAAGAGAAGATTGTTACTTTTAAAGAAAGAGATGGGTGTTCTAATACTTCCTAAACCCACAGATGCATTAGCACAACGTAATGTATTTTGCTGAAATAACGAAAACTGTAAAGTGATGCAAGTTCTCAATATGAAAAGTCCCTCACTAGGCTAATCTATTTGCACACAGTCAGATCTACAGGGATGTTGAAGACTCACAATTTTAACTTGTACTGAATTTGCATTTAATTGAAAACAACAGCGTTAGGGTGTGTGGAAGTGACTGAAATAATGAGTGAGTGACACGAGAATTGGAGAGAAATCTCATGAAAATAATGTAAAATGCATTACAAGAATCTTAAAAGTATGAAGATGAGGTAGCACTTGATAGGGGCTAAGAGGAAGAAGAATGACTTAGATGAGCTAAGTGGTAAGTTACCAGGAGAGCCTATGTGTTTGTGTACGCACATGTGAGAGTATGTATGTGAGGAAGCTGTTAGTCTGGTATTCATCTTAAAATGCTAAAGATTTGTTTTGTAGAAATAATTACGAAGGAGTAATATCAGTAAATGCAGAATTCAAAATCACCATTTTAACAGTGCCCCTGCAGATAAAAGGGAGAAAATTGTATCAGATTTATCTCTTTTTTTTTTTAGCTAAGTTTGTTATAATCATCAAATATCTACCTAATACCATTTGTAATGGCCTTTGCAGAATCTGTTTCAAGTCCTCACTCTGTTTTGACGGATGTTGAGATCTTGAATGTAAAGATGATCAGACCTTTCCTACAGGACTCTATGATTAGGGAATTTGAATATCTGAAGGTTTTTTATGAGATAGTCAAAGAATACTTTGAATGGATTTGCTAAATCGCAAGTGACTTACTGAGTTCACTTGGAGAATGTGCTGGTAAGTTTTATTTAAATAGAGGCTGATCATTTGCTGGTCAGATTGGTATATATTTTGGGAGATATAAGGGGAAAGATGGTGTTATGCAGGAATGATAGCCAAATATAATTACCAAATAAATAGCATATTGAGTCATTCTTTATGAACTGCATAGGCCTTAATCATGAAAAAGATACACGAAGAGGTAGAGTCCAGACATGTTAGCAACAGTTGTTTTCTTATAGATTAAAATTTACCTAAAAGACCAGAAGAAAAGCAGAAGGCAACTTCACATAGATGTATTCCCAAAATTTCTGGAAAACATTTTTCTCTCCCCCTTTTCCTCAGTGAAGCAAATACCTTTGTAGATACATAGAAAAGATTTTATTTATTAATTACTGGAAATTAAAGTGGACAAATGGTATAAATCGTAGTCCTTTAATTCCTTCATGCAGAATATTTAAAGGTAGAAGACCAGAAAATTTTGCTGAGAATTGTAAAGGAAGGTAAAAACTTTGTCTTCAAGGCATTAAAAACAGTGGACCTGGTACCTTTGCTTTGCAAAAAGGGGTCTAAGAAAAATACACCTTTGGAAGAAAGAGGACAAAAAGCAAAATATAGTAATTTTACTTGTACAGTTAAGGTGATTATTCTGCAATTTGATGATAAGTTACATTCATAAGCTTAAAAGATATGAATACCAAGAGGCCATGAGATTGACCCTGTAGTAATTACTTCTTTGTAATGTCAAACATTTGGGTTCCTTGGGTAATTTTTTTAGTGTCTTCAAAATGTTCCTGACAGCATTTGGATAGGGACAAGAGCATTGTTAGTGACTGCACTGTGCAGCTGAAGGAAAGTAGCAAACAGGTGTTTTATTGTGCTCAAATATTGATTTTGCAGAATGTAGAAAACAGAGATCCTTTCAAGCAACAGAAGATTCATGTGGTATTTTCAATTGCTATCTTGAAATTCTTTTGGGATTTTTCATTCCAGGACTTTTAGACATAGCTACTGTCAGCTATTTTCCAGTGTTAATAAAGACTCTTTGTGCAAACAGTACAAATTTCTTAGTAGCTCTAATAAATTCTGACAAAATGTGTAGGATTCTGGAGATTTCACTGGCATACAGAAAATGATCTGTGTGAGGAATCGATAGTAATAGCTAAATAATTGGAAAGCAAATACATCAAGCACATACTCACAGAGATGCACTGTTTTGAAAGCAGTTTTACTTGCAAGAGTGTGAAAGATTTCATTGCATTACATCAATCTACCTGAACTCTAGGCAGTAAAGATCACTGTGTTCCCAGGAATGAAAATGGTCTGAATAAATAAAATTAACTTCTTCAAAAATCATTGCAAATTTGAAAAACTGGCAGTAAAAGAAGGGTATCCTCACCTGAACCCTCATTTTTGGAGTAGAAGTAGTGCAGGGCAATATCAGCGGCAATTCTGCTAATTGTGAATTTCCAAGACATTGAAATTAATAGGTGTCAATGTATCAACTGTAATAATAATTTGTACCTTGCTCTGCATGTCCTATCTGGCTTTCCCTCAGCCTGCACCTACCTGGATCACAAAGCCTTTCTTCTCCTGCTACACTCTAAGAGCTGAATATGTGGCTTTAGTGGTAGGAATATGTTGCACTGAAGTGATGGATGAACATAACAGGGGGTGCTTCCTGATTTTGAAAAGGAGCTTTCATGAGGAGACGAGTTTCATGGAGGGTGTCCAACCTCCTTGTGAATTCATCAAAACTGTCTGAAGGATTAATGAGGTGTAAAAGAAAAGAACAATGACATGCAGCCTCCAAAAATCTTGCTTTTCAAGTAGTACTGGGAAATTTGTTGTTGCATTGGTATCATGAAAGACATAACAGGGTAGTGCCTGTTGCTAGTGAAAGACTGACATGACAAATTATCTGGTCCAGGTATTTCATGACCATCCAGATATTTAATGGCAATCCAATTTGTAGTGCCTAATTCTGTGTTAGGGAATAAAGAACTATAAACTCAGTTTCTAAAAAGAATCATAATGGTAGTCAGTTTTTGCAACGATAGCATTTGCCTTTTTGGTGTTATTGTTAGTAATTTACTTTACTGTACGATTTGCAAATTTTGTGGTTCAAAATGTGGTACATTGGTGCGTCCCTGCCCAAAAGGACACGCAATCAAGCAGTAAGACAGACAAGTGAGTACAGGTGAGTAGGAGGATATGAGGAAACAATGAAATGAGTCTTTATAGTCTCTTTTTCATAATGTCACATTTTCAGTATTGCAGTGCCTGCTCTGTACATTTGAATATGGAATCAGTCTATGCAGAGGACTTAATATTTTACTATTCTTAGGGTAATCTTTAGGCATCTAATTTCACCTTCATTGTATTTATAGACAGTTACACAAGTATGGCCCTTTCGCCAGAACAATTCTCTTGGTTTTCTCTCTGAAAACATCTTTAAATGCTCATCCTGTGCAGAAGGTAATTGTCCAGAGCACTTTCTTTCGCTGAGCGATTGCCAAGGTGAGCTCGACTGAGTAGGGTTGTGAAGGAAAACAGCTGCAGGAAAACGGATGCAGGAGGCTCCTAAAGGAATGAAATTAGTAAATGCTATGTACAAGACTCTTGCCAGTGAGCTGAGGCCGTGAGCAGGGGAAGGAGCAGGAACTGGATGGTGTGATAGAGGAGGGTGTGAGCTGATACTTAACTGAGCATTTCACTAGGTTGTGGTGTTGCTAGGGTAGAAACCTGTCTGTTACCTGCATTTGTTTCTATGGAGATTTTTTTCATTGCTGAATTTTTCTGTACGCTTTTAATTGCAAACAACACACTCATATTTTACAGCCCTCGGTTATAGAAAGATGCGGAGGAATTAGACGGCTTTCAGGTTTTCTTTCTGTGTGAGCAAATAGGTAGATAGCATCACTCATCTTTCCATATTAAGATGAAATTTTTGGTATTTTCATAGAATCATAGAGTGCCAGCTTGGAAAGGACCTCAAGGATCATTGTAGTGGGTCTGTCTGAGCTGATTTTCCCCATACAGCCCTCATGCAGCCCTAGGACCCAGAGAGTGTTGATAACACACCCCCTTGTTATGACTATCAGTGCCCACATGGCACCAAAGGTACAGGGGCGGGGACAAGATCTGGGAGGGGATACAACCCGGACAGCCAACCCGAGCTGACCAATAGGATATTCCATACCATATGACGTCAGCTCAACTATAAAGGGAGGAGGACGGTGGGATTCGGGGGAAGACGTTTGTCCTCCGAGCAACCGGTACGTGTTCTGGAGCCCTGCTTCCCGGGACAGGCCCGACACCGCCTGCGGATGGGAAGTAGAGAGTAACGGCTTTGCTTGCTTTTGCTTCGCGCGCGCGCGACCTTGCTTTCTCTGCTGTTTATTAAAACTGCTTCTTATCATAACCCACGGGTTCTTCTTTTCCATCTTACTCTCTCCCCGCTTGCCTTGCTGACGAAGGTTTGGGTTGTGGGGGGGGGGGAGTGATAGAGGGACTAGGGGTGGGCACCGGGCACCCAGCCAGGGTAAACCCACCACAATCATCTAGTCCAACCTTTCAAGATAAAAAAATTTTCACGCTATGGGATAAAAAAAAAGAACAATAGTATTTGAAGTCATTAAAAACAAAGCTAATTTGCCAAGAAAACAGACATTTTCAATGCAGAAGTATGTAGCTTGTTTGTCTCTTTTAAAAGAAGGGAAGAAGTTAGTCATATTTCCTGATAGTCATTCAGGTAATTTTGGTTTTCCTTGATTGACAGATGAAAACTTTTATCTCATTTTTAGAAACGAATTTACTAATAAACCAATGCAAAAAAAAATTACCTTATGTAGGGGAAAATACAGTCTGGTTTAATAAAACAAACATGGCTTTCTGTCAGAGCAACACAGTGGATTTTTGTTGACACTAAATATGTGGTCACACAGATACCCCTATTTGGGGTTTTAATATAAGATATTTTGAACATTTGTAACTTCTGCAACAATCTTGAATATGGAAATTGAAAGGAATACAGCAAGTGAGCATCAAATAATGTCCATCTCTAAGAAAGCTTTTATGATAGCTTTAAGAAAGATTTTATGATGTTTTGTGTTTAAAGAATAGCATGTAAGCAATAAAGGCACTTCCTGCTTGCCTTTGGAAATAAATAGGTATTTTCCTCAGAGAGAGCAATACCATAAAGGGTCTCAGTGAATGCCCTTTTCTCTCCTGAGATAACTATGAATTATTCAGCACATCTTTGACCAGATCTAATAACCATACCTAATCTGCTTTCTGTGTTCCTTGCCCCCTGTGCTGTGCTCAGCACCAGATTTCCCCCCAAGACATTCTACTTCCTTAGCTGATTGAGAACCAGGTTTGTACCAAAACTGCTGATTTCATACAAGAAATTATTTTGTGAAGTGTGCATGCTGAGGGTGCAGTTTTACAGGGTTGATGGTAGGTGGCTGCTGAAAGGGGTAGTTTTGCTCCTGCCCCTTTTTTGCCTTGCATCTGGCAACCTCAGCCACAGGACAGGCAGGGGTGTGCGAGTAGGAAAGGGTGCTACAAGAAGTGGGATATTGCCCCTGCAGCCAGCAGCCTGCTGAGAGACTGGCCTAGCAGTGGGGTCACTTCTTCCTGACCTCAAACTTTCCTCTGAAGGTTTTGACCTAAAGGGAATGAGAAGGTTTGGGGTTTTGCAGGGTTTCAAGCCACAGTGCCATGCGGGACTGTAGCTAGAGTAGGTCCTGCATAACAAGACCCTTTTGACATTGCTGCTGATGTGTGTGGCAAGTACATGGGGTAAAACTTGTATCATTGCACAGAAGCATGAGTGTTCCCTCACATGAGTGATATAAAGCAGTTTTATATAACTTGAGGGGACACTTAGGATAAAATATGTTCATTTTCTAAAATTATCTTATATATGTAATAATTTAAAGGGAAAACAGGCTGTGAGTAATTGTCCTCTCAGTTTTCTTCTTGTCTGAACCTTGTCCTTGGCCACGACTTTTAAATGTTTATAAATGAATTTTTAACCCCTACTCATATCTTGCAGCATTTCTTGGCTGCTACAATTAGCAGTGGGGCATTAAGTAAGGTCTGTATAGAGATAAAGCCTGACAATGTGTTTAATAAGGTACCAGGTGCAGCTTACATTTCACTGGTATCTTTAGAAACATTACTGAAACACTAATGTTTGGGCTGAGCATTTAAATAAACTGTGAAACCTGAGATTAGTACAGAGAAGGAAGCAGCCAGCACTTTAATGTTCTTCATGTTAGTATATTTATAATTTTATTTTTTTTAAGTATGCATTGAGGTTCTCTTTACTGTTCTTGCTATCACTGATTGCAGAGCTATAGCAGTGCCTTCAGTAGAAGGGATTCTGTTGTTCCTGGGAAGTCCCAAATTTGAATTTTGACAAGTGGAAGTTCATGCCAAGCTATGTAGGTAAAGTGGCCGGAGCCGGCATGCGTGCAGTGCTTCGAGATTTGCACCATTTGAAAAGAGTTAGGTTTATTTGTAAGTATGTTTAATACAGCCAAGCTAATCTAAAAAGGTGACATATTTTAAGATAAAAAAGGAAATAATTTTTTTTTCTGCTCTGTGCTTACAGAAGAGATCACTGAAACGCTGAGGCGTCTGGAAAACTCTGATTATTGCTCACAATATGGGCTTTAGACTCACTGCTTAGCTTCATCCTTTCTTTTATCATGAATGTTGGGTTCACCTGCTGTTTTGATGGTATTATCTAAAGCCCAACTGTTTCAGGGTAGGGAGAGCTATTTAAAGGGAAAGTAAAAATGCATGTATAGTGCCAAGCAATTAGTAACTGTAATTAGGACCTTGGTCCTAAGATGTCTGTGATCTAAGTCATAATAGCATTAAATAATCCTCCAAATGCTCTGTTCTATGTTTTTATAATCTTTCTAAATATAAAAAAATAATTACATAAATATATCTTGGCTTATCAGAGACATAAATTATATTTGTTACTAGCACCTTTCATGTTTATGCTAATTTAGTTTAAATTTGAGTATTGGTGTGTTTGAGTTTTATGACATGGAACATATTTATTTCTTCACAATATTTTGCTGACTGAACATTGCAAGTGAAGTGAATCCTCAGAAGAGATTGTTTTGTTCAATGAGCAACATAATTCTTCTTGTTTGTACAAATATTTCTTCAAAGCATTTCAGCTTCCTTACCGATTAAACTATTTAGTCACAGAGTGTGAAGTCAAAAGGTTAGGTCTAGCCTGAAACAGATTTAACAGACAAAATGTATCTGGTCTGCTAGATTCTCTACTCAACTGTCCTGGGTATTGCAGGTCATTATTCTCAGACAGTTTCTTTTTTCCAGGGCCCAATAACTTGGGCTAATTCTTGGAACAAATTGTGTCTTCTGGAGAGGTGTCTTCTTGTTGTGTCATCCAGTAAAAAACACTGTCTGGAAATAGTAGTGTAACTACAGCTGAAATAATGTCTAATTTCTGATGGTCTCTCCTATTTCCTTCTGTACAGTGTTGATGCAGTAAATTCTTAATAGAGCCTCAGAGTTTATGAATAAAGAAAAATTTATCTGTTTTGTTTTCTTAAGCTTTACAAGATGCAACTGGCATTATCAAATGTAAGGTTCTCTACAGCTTGGGCATGAGAGTTTACATGAGCTGGGAAGGATCCGTGGAGGATTGGGGGCTTTTGGGACTTAAGCTGAGAACCCGAGCAGGATAAATCTCTGGGTTAGGAGCCAAACAGAGCCAGACTGGGAGGTTCCCACTCATACTTTTCTTTCAGTATTTCATTATCTGTGGTTATTTACAAGAAAATGTATGTAAATAGAAAACATATGTTCCCCAGGACTGCCTCAGAAGACAAATTTATTGTCTACTCTCTTTTTATCTAAATAATCTTGGATGAGGTACTTGTTGAGAGATCCATTCTGCCTTATTAACAGATTTTTAAATGGTGTTTCTGCTGAGGAGTACTTGATTACTAACCAGATGCTTTAAACAATAGCAATTTTTGTCAAAAGTGTTTAACAAATTTAGTACTATAGTGTAAGGTCTCAATCCCAGTAACTGGTCTTAATAAGTAACAAAGCTTAATTGTTTTGAACGCAGTCTTAGGTAGCACAAGATGGGTGTAATGTTAAGCCTCTGGAGGGATGCTTTCCCTCATTCATAGGCATTTTACCAAGTTTTATGAGAATTTGTGAAGACTCTAAAATCAGTTATTTTCTGACATTTAAAATAAAATTGGATTTTGAGAATGATACATCTTGGTTGCAGCATCGTGATACTGAATGTAGTAAGAAATTTTAAAGAAACATTCTTGAATATTTAATATTATTATTCTTCTTTCACCCAGCTTTAACATGATTTTATTTTTTCTCCCTGATGACAAGTTTGTATTAATGAAGATCTGATGCAGTGTGAGGTCAGGCATGTCAAAGTTACTAAAATAATGCTGATCTTTGACATCTGACCATATATTTAAATCAAGCAGTTTTAGAAAAAAAAAGTAGAAATTTCTCTGATCATTATTGGTTTTGCCCAGTAATGTCATATACCAACTTTAAAAATCACAGAGCCTGTCCCATGTCCTTCTCCAGTGCTTGTGAGGGCTGGAGCCTATTTGCCCCAGTGCTGCGTTCCAGCCTGGAGGCAGGCAGCAGTGCTGCCCACGGGTGCTCTGCATGAGTGGGCTGAATGGCAGAGTCCTTGTCCTTCAGATTTGTCTTTCTGTGAGAACTTTGATCCTCAAATTCAGAGGCCTTTATATGTTACACATATCTCTATCTTGTCTTGAAAGGTGCTACAGACACATTTGTTCACCTTAAAGTTTTTTTCTTTAAATTATGAGGTTGGCTATCAGTTGTGGAAAGATTGCTAGAGAGATGATTACTATGATGGTAGTAGTAATTTAAAGTGCAGCTGCCAGTGTAGCAGACCTGACGTGTGAGACCTCTCAGTGCAAGTATAAAAGGTATTCATGGCTTTCTGAATAATTTTACCAGCTCAACATTATTCTTGATGAGAAACAACTTTACAAGGGTAGAAGGAAGACAGACATTTGATGAATACAATTGTCACCTGCTGGGATTACTTTTTTTTTTTTTTTTTGCAAAGAACTATGTCTTCTAGTGGAGATTTCTGTGGTGTCCTACCATGAAAATGTCACTTTTTCAAACTCTGCATCGTTATAGTGTATCTCAATATTCTGAATAGTCTGAATTTTTACTTTGTAAATTTAGATTGCCAGTTGTATATTTTAAGCTTAGTAATCTATAAATCTTAAATTAAAAAGATAATTCTCATAGGCCAGTTTGTTAGAAGATCTCCATAAATGATGTTTCTGTGTACATCTACTGGCACGAGCAGAAGACTTGTTACCTGAGCACTCCAAGAGTATGCATTCCACAGTACATGATTTTCAGCTGCAGTTTCTGAGGACCTGCTTGTTCTTGTTCTTGGCATTGCTTTCTATCCTAGCTATAATATTGAAATCTGTTTGATTAAATGTTTCCATATCAAAACCTTTTAATCAGAAAAGCTGAAAATTGAGAAGTTACGGGTTGATGTCTATCATATTTTAGCAGTACTACAAAGTAGCAGCATGTTGAGAGGACCAGCCCATGCAGTGTTCAGCTCCCTCAGAAAAACAGAAGCCCTATTTACAGATGAGAAGATTGTCCTTTTTCAAGTGTATTTTTTCAAGGATTTACACAACTGCAGTTATAGTCATGGATAGGAGAGGAAAGAAAATAAATACATAGTTTGTTTTGGAACCTTGGGAAATGGGAAAAACCTTTCATTTACTTTTACCAGCCAAAACCTTCCCTTTCACTACGAAAAGCTTGGAAGGTAGGTTAGGGAGGGAAGAGGTGAACTTGGGCCGTGGCATTCCCTGAAATGGTCAGTCCTTCCAAAGGTAGCAAGAGACAAGGGAGTGGAAGATGCCTTGAAGACTTGAATCACAGAATCACTATGGTTGGAAAAGACCTTTAAGATCATCAAATTCAACCATTACCTAATTCTGGCAGGCCCACTACTACGCCATATTCTTGAGTACTATATCTACATGGCTTTTAAATATATCCAGGGATGGTGATTCAACCACTTTCCTGGGCAGCCAGTTCCAGTCTTTGATAACTCTTTCGGTATAGAAGTTTTTCCTAATGTCTAACCTAAACCTCCCCTCATGCAACTTGACACCATTTATTCTTGTCATATCAGTTGTGACTTGAGGGAAGAAACCAACACCCACCTCCCTACAACCTCCTTTCAGGTAGTTTCAGATAGCCTGGTTGTTTTGGAGTAAAAGGCAAGAAACGTCTTTGCCCCTAAAATAAATAGAAAACATGGCAGAAGCAGTGGATACCTGCCTGGCTGTAAAACTGTTTCCACATCTCTTGCAACCCTTTCTTATGTCCCTTATGCACTGCCAGCTCTGGTGGTGCAGCACTTCATGGAGTGGCTGAATAGGTTGTTCAAGGCAGCTGTTACCAGCATTGCTCAGATGCTTTCAGGTCTCCACATATTTTGGTAAAGCTGCAGAAGTTGCTCAGCTGTTGGTAGGTTCCTACTAAGTATCAGACTGCTGCTGAGGCTGGAGAGAGCAACCTCAAATTTGTTTGCAGCTGGCTTCAGTGGTGATCTAGGTACACATCCAGTGGGCTTCTGAACGCAGGCAAGAGAAAAATTATAACTGAACAGAGAGCCAAGTAGCTACTGTTTTTTATTTAAGTGATTAAGAATAGCCTGATAGCACTCAGAACTCTCTTGTAAGTGGCCTGAAGGGAAAAAAAAAGTAAAATAATGCATAGTACTTGGAAGAAAACATAGTTTGATCCATGTCTGACATTTAAATTATAGGTATCTGGTATGCTTTATTGACTCCTAGCAAAATAATGAAAAAAATCCACATCATGAGTTTTTATTATAAATATGTTCACAACCAGAAGTGCTGTTTTCCATTTTCGGAGAAAGTGTTGGTTGCCTTTATGATCTTTTCATCCAGTTCGAGCCTAGAGTGTAAGCAGCAACATGAGTTAGAAATAAACCCATCTGTAATAGCCAAGCTTGTTTTTTAAAAGAGAGAGCTTTATATGAGATAAAACCCCCTCTGTCTTTGGGGTATATGAAACTCCTGCCTACTTGGAGCAGAAGGAGAGGCTGTGAAGCTGTGAGCATTTCCAGGATTGAGAGTTCAGTCATGTTTGCGTGACGGGGCAATCTGTCGCCATCGGGCTCATAGCTGGGACATGGCTCAGAATGAGAGAGGTGTGTCACTGCCAGATATGAACCTGCATCTTTTGATTTTGTGACCTCGAATGTGGTATCAGCTAGTAAAATGGAGATCAAGTTACCCAACAGTTAGACTGACAGCCCTGCTTTGTCAACCCCTGTTGTCATCTCTTTTACCGCTAAAGAAAAACAGCGATGATGTTTGACTGAAGGGAGGTTTTATGTTCGTGTCTTGTGACCAGCTGTACTCCTGGACTGATTAGGTGACTGAGACTGGTCAGTAGTGCCTGTCTAGGTACATCTGCTTCTGTGCAGTGACTTGAGTATTTGCAAGACTATGTAGTATAAGGCACCTTATGCTGGGGCTTTTTGTTCAGTCTCCACCAGCTTCTGCTTGATTGAGAGCACCAAGGGAAGGGGAGCATGGTGTTTGTTCTAATATGAGAACTAAGCAAAACTGTTAATATAGGATACTGCGTGCCAAAGAGACCAAGCAGTGTCGTGATTCTTCCACCCAGAAGAGGAAGAAGCATGACTCCAGTATTTTATGGCTTATCTTAGCCAGTATGAGAGTGGCTGCAGGATCACTGCAGTTGCTAAAAGGAGACTAAGCCATGATCTTATGCTGTCAACCCTACTGTATTTCACTACATTTAACTTCCATTCAGTAACAGTATGAAAAATCTGCTGCTCCAAATGGAAACTTTCTTTGCCTGTATATTAAAATATATTTGCACAGCTTTCATCTGGTCTCTCTAGCCATGCATCTCTGTCTCTTCCCCCTCTGTCCACTCCTACTCTTTTGGTCACCACAGGCATAAATTTCAGAGTGGGACTATGTTCTTATCTTTCTTATCTTATTGTTGGTTTGGGGTTTGTGTTTTCTTTTCTGTTGTTTTAATATTCCCTTCTGAAAAAAAAAAAGTTTATTTTCTCCAGATGATACCTCTTAAAATTTTCTTTACAGCTTGTATGTCTCACTTCCAATTACATAAAGAATAGCTCTCTCTCTTATTCTTCATGTCAAGAAGAGGACTGGTGGTTTTTAGTTCACCTGTGTATACCCTTAAAATTGTTGGCAGCGTGTTGATAAAAGCTAGTTGAATTCTGGTTTTCTGGTAGTTGCCATTTCTCCCATATTTACCCTTTCCTCTTAAAATATTTTTCTGACTTACGTAAGAATTCAAGCTCAGATTGACATTTTAGTACCTTTTATTTTGTGTGATATTTATTTCTTATGAAGTTTAAAAATTTCACCTCAAAAATTCCTCAACACCTCTGTCTTTCTCATAACTATATTTTGTCCAATTCTTTACCCTAACACTTATCACAAAATGAATGTTGCTAATAAATCCAGTGAATGGAGTTTGCTATCACTTATTTGGGATCTGCTGAGCTTGGAAATGGAATGAATGTTAATTCTGCTGTAGAAGAGCTTTTTAATCCTTCTTTCATTTTGCCTCTTCTCTCTCCCTTTATTTTGTTCCCCAAAAAGTCATTTGAATTAAATTCATCAGAGACGAGATTTTGGAAGAGAACTACTTCACTGGAAATAAGGATAAAACCAAGATTTGTGTTTCAATGAGAAAATGCTAAAATTTCCCTGTAGATTTTTTTTTTTTTTTTCCTCTATTTCATGAATCTGCCTCTGCCTGAACAGTGAAAACAGGTTTGACAATGTGAACCAGCCATGGATTTCTCTAAAGTATTTCATTGCACTGTCACTGCAATGAATACATGAGTCTAGTCTGAGTCAAGCTTTGGTAGGAGCTCATTTTTACAGTAGCTCAGTGTTGGCCCAGCTACTTGCATGAGTTCTAGTATCTGTCAAACACAATTGCTGCTTTTTTGCCATGTCTTAATTTTTGGTTTTCTAAATCTTTGGTTTTCTTTTTTTTTTTTTCTTAAACTAAGATGCATTTTTAGTAATTGTAATATATTTTTTCATAGAACTTTCAGGATATTTCAGCATCTGTTTTTTGTCTGTTTACATTGTTATGAGTCTGGCAGGATAACATAGAGATAAAGCAGAGATCCATTTGATTTGTTAATAAATTTTGGAAGATTGATATTGGATTGTAGTAGCTTTTGTCTACAATCTGCATTTTGACATTACAGCCATTTTACTGACCTTGAACACATGAAGATATATTAAAAAAGACAATATGATTATGACTGCATGGCTGATTGGTGCGGCGGGAGATCAATGGACAACGCGTACACGGATTAATATAATCCAAGCATTGCCGTTGATTACCCGAAGCTCACTCATTATATACCCACCAGCGCTAACCGCGCGCTGGAAGCGCCACTCTAATTGGTAACCACCTCTGCCAGGCGCTAAGCAACATCTCTTGATTGGCCAGGTACTGCTCTCAAGGCGCCTCCCTTGGTTCCCCCTTCTGCCTCCATTTTCTTGCTGCTTCACTCCTGTGTCACGTGCCACACGTGGCTGTCCCCGTGTGTCCTTGTTTACATCTTCCCTGTAACCGTCCTTACTGGCGCCGCCAAGTCTGGGTTTGCTCACATGCCCATTCTTATGGAGATGCCTCTCCACAGATTGGGATCTAGAAGTATTGGAGTTGCTTTTGCTCAATATTCACAGGCAGTCACATTGTTTTAATCATGTTGCATTGATTGTGCTTCATAGCTCTGTCATTTGTTAGTAGTTGAGGCAGCTTGTGCAGCTATAGCTCAGGTATCCTTGTGTGGTGGTCACAGTGAAGATGTACCAGGTGGTAGCATCGTACATGGGCTTCCAGAGGTTTCTGAGGCATAGCGAGCCTGCAGTTACGGGTAGCGGAAGGGCACCACCACTGAGATTATTCACCAGATCTCATCTGTAGTTTTTAATTTCTGAGATCTCTTTCTCTCCTTTTGCTCAGTGACACAGAAGCTTCCTCTGGCAAATAACGTAAATGAGAAAATTCAAGAGAAGCTGCCTAAAGATTTACTTACTGTATGAAAATCCGTTGTGGTGATTGGCTGCATGAGCCTGAGCGACAAGCTAGAGAGGAGAAAAAAGCAAACCTGCAGCTGTTTGGGATTAATGAACGTGTACACAAACAGCATCTTCATGAAAGCAAATGAGCTTTAAAAAAATTATCAAGTACAAAATTCATGTGTGTTAATAAAATGAAGAAGTAGGAGTAAGATTTGTGTTTCCTAAGAGCATGAAAATCTGACCTAAAAAGAATATATGTGATGTCCTGTGTTGTTTAGTAAGGATTATTAGCTAGCACTAAGCTGTGCTATCAGTTGAAGCACAAGCTTTTCGTCTCTGGACGCTTGAATTATTCCTAATATTTTTCAAAACCTAAATTGGGTCATAAATGTTTTGGCAATTTCAGATCAGCAACGTAGGGGGTGGAGGGCATTATAAAACAGGCCATGTGATAGAACAGTTGAGTGCACTCATTACTGGTCTGTGCAAGTAGAGCCAAGTGAGAGGGCTCCTGCACATCAGGAGCAAGGGGTGCTGGCTCTGCGGTGAGAGTGGTACCCTGCACGGGGCCTGCTCGTGCCATGCATGACTAGCTGATTATCTTGGTCCTTCATGCAGCCCTTTATTCACACAGTGGATATTTTGAAAACATCAGCTAGTCGAGAATCAGCCCTGTTCACTAGCAAAGGCCTGGCAGTCTATCAGAACTGGTAAATGCCTCCTAAATAACTCCTGGGAAGGTCTAGAAAGGGTAAGTGTCCTTGGTAAAGGCTACCATATAAACAGAAGTAGAATGCAGGAGGAAAGCACAAAACAGCATGAGAGACAGTGACCAGAGAAAGAAAGGAAGGATTGTTCAGTGCCTGCATTTGTAGATCAGGAACAGATTATATCAGAGTAAAATACTGAGATATGAGGGAAAAAACCCCAAAACACCCAAATCAGACATGATGGAAAAAAACAGGCTATATTAGCTTGTGTATTTAGTTAGCACATACTCTATCTCAGGAGATGAGGTGGGCCAAATAAGCTAAATTAAAAGACTAGAACAGAAAAATAACTAAAAAAGCCCCCCCAAAACATAAAAGCAATGATATTCTTTAATGCTGGTCTGTTTTCTCTCAAATATCATCCAATGCGTATGTGTTATAACTTACAGAAAAATACCAACAAGTACAGTCATTATGAACAATATTTTTAAGACTTCTCTTGGTACTAACACCTCATTAAGTTAATTTGCATTATTCTATCATCCATGTAGCAGCTGAAACAAATGATTTCATGGAAATGTAACAATAAGGCTATTTTGCACGCATGTATTATCAAGCAATCTTTTATTGCACATTTACATTCAGATTTTTTTTCAGTGGATCTTATCCCTTACTTGAACTACTGTTTACTACTTCTAGACAAAGAAGTACTCATTTTCTCTTACTTTGTCTCCTCTGCACTATTCTAGTGTGCAGATGCTTTGCAAGCATTTATCTTCAAAACTTTTCCAAATTGTGAGGGCATGCTATGGTTGCTCCTAGGCAGATGGTGAAATGAAGATCAGAGTGGCTGTATTTTAAAGTCTTTGTTCGTTTTGGATACTCATCTTGAACAAAAGAACAACAAAACCCAACGGATCTATCTTTTAATGAATATTTAACATTCTGTTCTTCTAATACACATCTACAACAATGACAAGTTTGAGCATGTGACATTTTTAACTCTAGAGCTTTCACAGGTACTGCACAACAAGTATGCCTTCACAACCAAATTGTGTAGAGAAACAGTGTTAAGACATGCCATTCCACTTGGTATTTTTTAATTCTATTTTCTCACACCACAAGAATGTTAAGATTCTGGACCTCTTGCTCCAGTGCTGTTTCTGGAGAGATGTTGCCATGTGGCATATATGAGGCTTGTAGTATTTGGCCTGTTTCATTTGTTTCTGTCCAATTTTTATAGCTTTGTTGTTCTCTGTGTAAACCTGTTCTCTGTGCATATTGTTGCCTCTCCCTTTTTTCTAAACTACTTGCTCACTCTTGCCTACTTTTATTGTATCCATGCCCCTCTGTTCTTTCTTGTCTCTATATTTCACTGTTCCAGATACACAGCTTTTTCACTCTCCATCACTTCACTGAAAAACAAGAAGAGACAGGTAGTTGTAATGAGCCAGCATTGTACATTATCATGCTTTGTTCCACAGCCCAGATAAAGATAAAGCCTTTGCAGGGAAAGAACCACTCAGTTTTCTGCATCAGTGAGTGATGGAGAATCCTCACTGCAGGATGACCTGGAACAGTGGCCATGCTCCAAGCTAGAACTGTTAGACCTACATCAGTACTACTGAGTGTTCGGAGAATACAGCTACTAAATTTCAACAGATCTCTCCTGAATGGTGGTGAAATCTGATTTCTTTGAAAAGCAAAAGTACTTAGTTAAACAGGGAGACTTTCCACAGGGTTGGATTAGAAATACCAGAAAAGGAACATCCAACATGTTGAACTCTTGAGCAGTTTCAGTGTGGCCCTACTACCAGCACAGTTGGATATACCTGTCAGGTGGAGTTTGGTCAGTCCAGCTGTGGAAGCAGTGATTGCCTAAAGCTGATGTTGCCAGATGATGTGGGATCCAAGCTATAAATCTAACCCTGTTTAGCCCTGGCTGTCATAGAATGAGAGGATTCCCGTGAGTTTTTGTCATGTCCAAGCCATGCACTGTTTGTGGGATTTCCCTTTCCCTTGTGTCCCAGATGTGTGATATTTATTGCATGGCTCTGAGCCACGTGAAGATCTAGGACTACTGCTCAAGAGAACAGAAAGGCTGGCTAGCCTGGTGCTGAGCCAACTGCTTGAATTGGCTGAAATGGTTTGAAGACTGAGCAGACAGCAGGAGACTTTTCCATAACTATATTTTGGAAAACAGCTGAATTGATTCATCTAACAGCTTTCAGAGGAGAAGAATGTGGAAAATCTCAACTGGAAGTGTTCTCTTTAGCAAACACAAAAATGAGCAAACATGGAGCTTACCATGCAGGACTTAAGGAACAATTGTAAACTTCTCTAAAATGGTTGTGGCTTCTGTTACTGTTATTATTAATTACCAAAATAGCTGTACTATTCTTTTCATCATTTAGACTCACTGATAGAGTAGTTCATTTATTGTGAGCATTTAGCTATACGTTGTTTTGCTACACACTCTACATTGTGCTGCTCAAAAATGCTGCAGAAAAAAGTGATGCTTGGTATTGATCAGGTGTATCATACCATCTTAAGTGGGCTGTGATTAAATGTAATAATTCTAATGGGTCAAACTTTACTTGAAAGTATGGGAAATAAAGGAGCTTTTTTACCTCCTGGGATGTATGGTGTTTAATTAAGTTCTTGTCTTTCTGTAAAATGTAGAGAGAGGTAGCATCATACACACTCAACATGCTTAGTGGTCTAATAGATCAAATGGTGGAGTAGTGTTTTGCTTTAGACAGACAAGGTCTTGAACTCTTATAGCATGTTTACTTTTCATTCCTAGCTGCTGCATGTGATAATGTAATGCAGGGTGATTACGGAAGTTTTTATCTGGTAGATTACCCTGTTAACCTGGCACTTGAGTAAATTGTCATGTTCTAGCAAAAAGAGAGGACATTATGCAAAAGAGCGCTTCAGCACCCACATCTGTTCAGCACACAAGCACAGTATGGTTTCATTTTACTATTTTGTAGGATTGCATTGATGTGGGTTGGTGGGAAGGAGAACTCAATGGCAGACGAGGTGTGTTTCCAGATAACTTTGTCAAGCTTCTTCCTTCTGATTTTGAAAAAGAGGTAAGCAATATATTCTTTCATTTTTGCTTTAGGATACAGAATGAAAGTGGAGTTGAAAGAAATTCTCTTAGATATGTGATTTTGACAAAGTTTTACTTCTAACTTAATTAAAAAAAAAGTTAAAGGAAACAAACTTCTGGGTTACATAGCTTTCCACGAAGAGAACGTGTGGCACTCAAAATCATATTATGGAGTTTCTCTGAGGGGTTTGGTTGGTCCATCCAGTTAGTCTGCCTCCACTATATTGCTCTGAAGACCCTCTGTCCTGTGTCCTAAGTTTGAGAGAGAGAAGAACTGGGGGTCCCAGGGTAATTTTCTGAGCCAGGTGATGCAATGATGGCCAGAATTGTTAATTCAGTAGCTAATTGTTTTTGTGGTGAAATTTGAAAAGTTAGTGTACCACCTGCATGCTGATTGACAGCAGTGTATCTCAGAGGCACATTTCTTTACTTCTCTTGGAATTACTAAAAAAGAAATTATAAAATCTATGCAGAACCATTTTCAGCTTATATTCAAAAGAGACAGTGTTATTATTTCCCAAACAATATTTAGAAATCCTGCAGCTTCCTGGGATAAAGTAATGGATTACTTCCCCTGAAGGTCCATTCCATTTTTAGGAACCTTTTCTGTCATCAGTGCGATATTACAAGCTTGCAATCAGGCTTTTGATGAGTATTTCACAGTGACATTGTAAACCTTCTGTGATAAAACTGAGACTTACTGACACTCAGCTTCAATCTTTGGCAATAAAATGGGATGCCGGAGGCAAAAATTAAATAACTTGGAAAGCTTAATAAAGTAACTATTAAGCAACTCACAGAAGCTAACATGATAATTATTGAAAATAAAGGTAGAAGAGCAACAAAAACCATGGGAAATGAAAACACTGTTCCATAGCATAGTGTTTATCCTGGCTTTAGGCCTAATAATAAAAGAAGGTGATTTCCAGGAGAGGCAGAAATCATAAGCTTTAAAACATAGTGAGTGTATTATAGAAGAAAAAAAATATTAACCCTTTTTTTTTCTGGTGAAATTTATTCAGTCTTGTTGAACTTATATATCTTTAGGTGAATTCTTTTTTAGAGTACAATGAATATAACTTGTAGAATAAAATAAATATTGAGACACTTAGAAATTGCAGCTAAGTTTGCTGTAAATGTGGAGAATAAAAGTTTATTTATATTTAAAATGACATAGATCTGGTCACATGAGTAAATAACTGGTAGGACTATAGACTTTGCTTGAATCAGTGTTAAAAGGGAAAGAAATGGATACTTTCCAGTGGTTTTGTCAGGTATTCTCTGATGTGATCCAGAAACCTTGAATTCTATCCCATAGTCTGAAAGCATTTGTTGCAGTAGGTCTTCTGCTTGTTCAACAAAAGCTTGGGATCTTTTCCCATCTCATTATTCGGTCCCCAGTTTTCCAGTCCTGATTCTTTTCCACCCATGGCTATTTGTCCCAGGCCTTTTATATTCACTGCCTAGTCCCAGTCTCCACCTTTCAGGTGGTTTCAATTACAGGATTTTCCCTTGAGCCCGCTACCTGAATCTAAATCACCATCTGGATTTACTTTCTACCCCTATACCAAATTTCTTTGTGCAGCTTGTTTTCCTCTCCCCTCTCACTCTTTGTCCCCGCTCTGTAGTTTTGATCTCTTCTTGTCCAACCAATTCTGGTTTCCTTTCTGTTGGCTTCATTTCTCATCTCTCCATCACCTTCTTGGTTATCTCATCCAGCCACAGACTTTTGTAATTCCTCCTAGCTTCTTCATGTTGCCCTGAGCATTCTTAAGACTCCTTCTCGCTGACACCTTTCTGATCTTTGTCTGCCTTTTTGAAACAATATATTTCACTCCTCAGCTTCCACTTTGTCTAGTGAACCATAGGATCCTTTCTCCTTTGTGTTTATCTACATTAGTGTCTTAGTTTTAATCAGGAGTGGGATTTGTAGTGAATCTCTCGCTTGTCCATCTGCACTTGCTGTACTTTCGTTTGCCTTGAAGACAGGTCTCAGGGGACATCAACCAGACTCCTTTCAGATGAGATTGTCCTTGTCTTCTTTCCTTTCCATGTTTTCCTGCACTTTTCTGCATTTAAACCTTGAATAATGTTGCTGCAATTCTTACAGAAGCGCCTCTCAGAGTATGAGGGACTGACGGTTTGTGGATGATGACCCGTAGCAGCCAGGCTAGAGAGGATCATTCTGAGCTCCTCGGTTCTTGGCCACAGCTTTCTCAGGTTGATGACAGGAGGTGATCTGATAAGGATAAGGTAGTAGGAGAAATCTAAGGCTTGCAGGATGGCAACTTCAGAGATTTAAGCTGCTAGACTTACCCAGTCTGTGCAAACTGTTGTGGTTTTTTTTCTCCAGAGTTACCCAGAATCACAGAATGTTAAGGGTTGGAAGGGACCTTGAAAGATTACCTAGTTCAACCCCCCTGCCAGAGCAGGACTACCTAGAGCAGGTCACGCAGGAATGCGTCCAGGCAGGTTTTGAACGTCTCTGGAGAAGGAAACTCCACAACCCTCCTGGGCAGCCTCTTCCAGTGCTCTGTCACCCTCACAGTGAAGAATTTTTTTCCATATATTTTTGTGGAACCTCTTATGCTCCAGTTTGCACCTGTTGCCCCTTGTCCTATCATTGGCCATCACTGAGAAGAGTCTGGTTCCATCCTCCTGACACTCACCCTTTACATATTTATAAACATTAATAAGGTCACCCCTCAGTCTCCTCTTCTCCAAGCTCAAGAGACCCATCTCCCTCAGTCTTTCCTCATAAGGGAGATGTTCCACTCCCTTAATCATCTTTGTGGCTCTGCACTGGACTCTCTCAAGCAGTTCCCTGTCCTTCTTGAACTGAGGGGCCCAGAACTGGACACAGTATTCCAGCTACGGTCTCCCCAGGGCAGAGTAGAAGGGGAGGAGAACCTCTCTCGACCTATTAACCACACCCCTTCTAATACACCCCAGGATGCCATTGGCCTTCTTGGCCACAAGGGCACATTGCTGGCTCATGGTCATCCTGCTGTCCACCAGAACCCCCAGGTCTCTTTCTCCTACACTGCTCTCCCAACAGCTCAGTCCCCAACCTATACTGGTACTTGGGGTTGTTCTTGCCCAGATGCAAGACTCTATACTTGCCCTTGTTATATTTCATTAAATTTCTCCCTGCCCAACTCTCCAGCCTGTCCAGATCTCACTGGATGGCAGCACAGCTTTCTGGTGTGTCAGCCACTCCTCCCAGCTTTGTGTCATCAGCAAACTTGCCGACAGTGCACTCTAATCCCTCATCCAAGTCGTTAATGAATATATTGAATAGTATCGATCCCAGTACCAACCCCTGAGGGACTCCACTAGATACAGGTCTCCAACTAGACTCTGTCCCATTAACCGCAACTCTCTGACTTCTTTCCTTCAACCAGTTCACAATCCACCTCACTACCTGATCATCTAGACCACACCTTCTCAGCTTAGCTGTGAGGAGGCTGTGGGAGACAGTGTCAAATGCTTTACTGAAATCAAGATAAACCACATCCACTGTTCTACCATCATCTATCCACCTGGTTATGTCTTCATGAAAGGCTATCAGGTTGGTCAAACATGACTTCCCTTTGGTAAGTCCATGTTGACTGCTCGTAATGACCTTCTTGTCCTTGATATGCCTAGAGACAGCGCCGAGGATAAGTTGTTCCATCACCTTTCCAAGGATGGAGGTGAGGCTGACTGGTCTGTAGTTACCCAGGTCCTCCTTCTTGCCCTTTTGAAGACTGGAGTGTCATTTGCTTTCCTCCAGTCCTCAGACGCCTCTCCTGTTCTCCATGATTTACTAAAGATGATGGAGAGTGGTCTAGCAATAACTTCCACCATCTCCTTCAGCACCTCTGGTTGAATCCCATCAGGACTCATGGATTTATGTACATCCAGATCACTTAATTAGTTCCTAACGCAGTCCTCATCAACCAAGGAAAACTCCTCCTTTGTCCTGACTTCCTCTGGGGTCTCAGGGGTCTGGGGCTCCTGAGGACAGCCTCCAGCAGTATAGACAGAGGCAAAGAAGGCAAGCACTCAGCCTTCACAGAAAACCTGTTCTCTGTCAGCATTCTGGCCAAGACTTGAGAGTTTTAGGGCAGAGGCTGAACTAAGTACTGCAAAACAATTGGTCTTTCTTGAAAGTAGGTGAGCAATTTGGCAGATACATGGAAAATAATGGGGTGAGATCAACATGCATTTGATAGAAAATATCACCCTAAATGGTTGATTGAAATTTGTCAAACTATACATATCTGAAAACATCGTGTTACAGGTAGTTCCACAAGACAATATACAGTGTTGCATAGCCAGCAATGTAGTAATCAATCTGCAGTGAAGGAAATATGGCCATTCTCAGAAAAAAAAAAGGATGAATGGATGAAAAAAACAGTTATTAATTTTTACTTGGGCTTTATTCTCAATCATTTTTATATTTTATATTTTTTTAAGAGTGAGAGTTAAGGTATGTCATTTAATCTGGCATAGTGCTTCATTTGTTTTTATATTCGTTCCAAGATACATGCGGTGAATGCCAGTACGATGTGTGTGCATACACACACATCAGCCCAGAAGAAAAGCTGCTCCTCCCCTAGCCTGCAGGTGGAGAGAAATGGTTCAGGTGCTGATTTGGTGATCATGTTTCTCAGCCATACTGTTACAGGTCTGTTAGGAAAATAATCATAACAGAGAAGGTAAAAGTAAAAAGTACAGATTGGTTGAAATGATAAATTTCTTTTCACCAAACATCTAAAACTCTTGATAACTGTTTTTCACAACTGGAGCTGTAAATATATCATAGTGAGTGAAGAAAATGTAACTTTTGCAGCATTTCATGTGGTTTGCACTTTTGCACCATTTATGAGTCTGAAAAACACACTTTAGGTTTTGCCACTTCTACCTGATATTTTGTGTTTGTTTTTTCTAAAATGGGTTGGAATATTTACAAGATTAATTTTAAATAGGTAAGGTTCTTCAGTAAATCAAAGATCACGTATTTATCTCATTTTAAGGCACATAAACTGTATTTTTTTTCCCCTCATCAGGACATTTCAATTGTAAAAGTATAAAAGTGTAAATATTTTTGTCATTGCTATTTTCTCTCTTCAGATTCATTTTAATGAAGTGAATGACAGATCTCAAGACTTGTAATTATTAATGCTAAGCAATGTTTGATTAACTCCAACCTTTATATGAATCAGATTTACAGGCATTTTGAAGCAACCTGTTTTCTGTTATTAAATTTTAGAGACCGAAGAAGCCGCCACCTCCATCAGCTCCTGTCATCAAACAAGGATCAGGTAAGGTGCAGATGATTTTGTACAGCACATGTCGGTGAGCACATCTCTATCTAAATTAAGTCTATTCAAATTTGTTTAGAATTCATCTGTATCAAAATTGATAAGCAGGAGGTGTCTAGACAACAACTAATAAATCAGAGTCAAATTGCAAAAAGATGATGACTTAATCTGGTTATGTAGATGATGGTGTTGCAAATGTATTGAGGGGCTAATTATGTTTTCCAAACAGATGAGTGCTAGCAAAGCTGGGTTTGGAATATGATATACTGAAACATGTATAAATGCTGAGAGCCAAAGCCGCTTTCATTTGTAGTTTTAAAACAACTTCTCAATACAAATTTTCAAAAAGCACCTGCATTATTTATTTTTTCCGTGAAACTTAGAAACAGTTAAAGTATCTACGCACTTGACAATTCTGACCTCAGAAACCAAATTCCTGTTCCATTCATGTAAAATCACAAATCACAAGGCATGGGGTACTCTGGAGTTTTCATTTGTGTTGCATTTGTGGTGGAAGCATAACTATGGCTGGAATTCTTTAATCCCTTAACTCCAGTTGGTTTGTTAAAATTCTGCAGCACCACTACCCCTTATCCCACTGCTGGCACGCATTAAAAAAACAAAATGAACACATCTAATCTAGCCAGACCGTTTTTCTTGTCACTGTGGCCTTTCCCAGCTTTCAATGCTTTAGAAAGTAGATTTCCCTCTCCTACAGTCTTGATCTATTAGTAGAAGAACAAGTTACACCAATGTCCAATTTACTTTGAATCTATAGGCTATTAATTTAACTAGTTTGAATTTGTCAAGCAGTTGCTTGACTACAGAGTTATGATTATAAATATTTGGTTCCCTTATTGCCACCCATGGTTTGTTCTCCACTGTCTTGAGACTCATAGAAACATAAATTTGATTTAATATAGCGAGTAACAATGTCCAGAGAGAGCAGTATAACTTTGCCATCTAGTGGTGATTGCATACTAAAGATGTCTTAGTGATAACTGACATTATAGTCTGACACATTTTGGAGAAGCTGTATAAAACATTATATTTCTTTTAGTGTATACTCCTATAATTAGAGAATAATGCTTTTAATATATTTGTACCTGTTTGCATCCAATGAATTAGTTGTGTCACCATAGCAGGAGTATGTGTCTATTTTCAGAAGGAAGGATAGATGCATAAAGGATGCAGACAATTTGATTAAGTCTCTCTAAGTCTATGGCAAAGCCAGGGCTATTACTGTTCTTCGTTTTCATACTCAGTCTTTGATGAGTCCTGCCTGATTATGCACAAGAGTTTCTTCTGATATGTATTTAGAGGTGAAAATCATCCTATGCTTCTTACCATCCTGACATCCTCTACTTTGTCAAATTATCACTTTATTGAGATAACACTGTATTTTCCCACATCCCCACATCAGGCCTTAACTGTTGATAGTAGGTAACAGTTTCCAGTAATGTTTCTGCACACCACTCATAGTGTGATGAACACAGCCTAAATTAATTAAATATCGGTATTTTCTGATGCAGAGCATAAAATCATAGCAGAGGAATAGAACAGGTGTTCGTAGTACAAGCAGCACGTATGTAAAGGATGTATCTAGTTCAGATTATAGTATAATTGGAAGTTTGGAGGTATTTCCAAATTGTGCACAGCAGTAGGCTGCCAGGGCTGTTTGTGCTGAGTGACTTTACAAAGTAAGGTGAAAACTGGAGAACCAAAGTTAGGAGCATGAGTCCCTTACACAGGCATTGAAAAGCATTAGGCATTTCACTGGGTAGCTGGGACAAGCCGTACACCTGCGTCTAGGCCAGAGGGTGGGAAAACTCCTTTGAGTCCCTCGGCGAGCTGGTACAGAGTTCACTAGAGCTTCTTTGCAGGTGACTTTCTCCTTGCAGATGTGGCAGGATCATGGTGCCTGCCTGGCTGCTGATTAATTAGGGGGTCACAACCCAAGCAGGGAGTGCACCTGAGCCTGGGAGCTCCTCAGTGTTTGTAGACTCGTCGTTTTACACATAGCCTGAGAATGTGTGATAACAATGACTGTTGTTCTTACTGTAATTAGGTATATAGACTGTGTCTCTCTTTTTCTTAACACACTAATAGGTGCAAGATTATCAATATGTTGACTTGTGCTTTGCATAATTTGTCTTTAGAAAGGCTTTAATTAGTTTCTAGCAACAGTTTGTCCTCTCAGGAGTGAAGTATTTTTCATAGAATCATAGAATCATTTTGTTTGGAAAAGACCCTGAAGAGCATCGAATCCAACCATAAAATGGCAATTCAGTATTATTCATTGACATGATAAGTGATACAAATGTTGCCTGTCCAACAGCACAGTTACATAAAGAAACAATGGAGAGTGATCACCACTGATGAGCAATTTACACTGATAAGTACTGATTTCTAGGAACCAGCTGCAGAAGAGAGTTGCAACAGCACATTCAGAACATGTAAATGTAATTGAGAACTGCATATAATAGAACAGATTGAAGCAAAAAATTGCTTTGTGTTCCCTGCCCTGCCCCTCTACTTTTCTTGGATGTCATCTACTGTAATTTTTATTGAAATACAAACAGTGTTACCTAAAGTGGTTTTCAACACTACCGAGTTGAAATGGTATTAGCACCTTGTAGGTAGCCAATGCAGCAAAGCCAATATCCAGTAAAACACCTTTTATAACATGGGGACTAGAAGATTTCACCTTGCATGTGCCAGGAAATTTTTGCAAAATGTTCCTGTTGTTGGTGCCACAAGTTCCCATATTCCCTTGTAGCAACAGAAGTCAGTATGTCAGTGTCTCCAGTATAGAGGCAGAAGAAGGCAGAGGCTTACACCTCCAGGCCAAAAGCTGTCAGTTGAAATAGTAATGCAGAATACTGTCATTACTACTATTCTTATCCTTCTGATATGTTGAAGTAAACAGCTAGTAATGGAGGTGGAAAAGAGAGGGGTTTAACTTAATGTAAAATAAGCCCTTGTATATCCATCTTTATTAAGTATTCTCTTGGCGTAAATGCCTAATTAATAGATCTATTCATAATGATTCTTCACTCTGTTGAATTACTCTTCAGTTAAGTATGTCTACAATGGTAAAAGATCTGTCCACACTTAAAAATCTGTAGTTACTGAATATATATTTTTTTCATGGAATGGTCTGAAAGTGCCTATTCTTTTGAGGTGAATGCCTTGAAAGCTTGACTGTGAAAACACAAGCATCCAATTGCTTTTTTATTATTATAATGTAAGAAAATACTTTAAACTAGATCTGTGTTCAGTTTTAGCAAGACCCTTTCAAATTGGAAAATGTAAAAAGCTTGAGAAATTGGAGAATTAATTCTTATGTGGCTGTATATGCTGGTTTGTTAGCTTGTTCAGAATTCCAAATTTTTCTTTCTTTGGCAGGTACCACGGATCGAAAGCATGAGATCAAAAAGGTACCTCCTGAAAGGCCAGAATGTCTTCCTAATCGAACAGAAGAAAAAGGTATGAAATGTGCTTTCCTGCCTGTTCTCTGCAGAGAGACAGAGGAAATGGAACCAATGCACATCCTCATTTCCCAGTCTCTGTTTTCATTAAGTATATTGTTTGGATGTTTATTTCCTGCTCTGGTAGACCTGTGATGATACACACTTTGGAAAGGATCTCATTGTTGCTTTTGGACTGAATTCAGGATATTCAATTGCACCAATCCAGAGCTGTTAAGTACTTGCAGCCTCAGCTGAAGTCAAGGGGAGATATGCTCTCAATACATAAAATGCTGTCTAAAGCTCTGTGCTCAGTAAAACCCAGGTCTTTGATCAAGTAGGAGACCCCATATTAGCGTGTACTTTTTTCTTAACATCTGTCTGCCTTGATTCTCTAGTTAAAAGCAGGGTTGGTGGTTTTTCTGCATCACAGAGGGCTTTTGTGAATATATAGCCATTAATGCTTATGAATCACCCCATTATCATAGCCACAAAAGGCATAGGCAAGCCTGTGAAGAAATGAAAAAATGTTGCCAGGTTTGAGCATTGCAAGAAATGGGGCACAGTACCACACAGGGCAGTGACAAGCAAATTAAGCATCTAATGGTTTTATTATGTTCATTGTGCCTTCTGAATAGTTTGGGGAAAATAGTTGCATTGATCCCTTAAATGAATGTGGTGCCAAGTTTCATATGTTTAAGTGGACAACTAAATGTTACAGACAAGTTAATTTATGGGATTTCTTAACTTTTAAGTATCGGAACTTGCAATCTTTTAAAAGGCATGTGTATGCACATGCCTAAATGTATAATATGCAGTTATCCTTTAGTGCCAGCACATTCAGACTTTGCACAAAGATCTTTTTCTGGATGTATGTCTTAGCAATCAGACAGGTGTTTTAACATTTTGGTCTACATATGTTTGCTTTTGGTTATGTGCCCTACTTCCTGTCGTTATCTTAGCCATAAACCCCTTTGCTTTCCATTTTTGGATTTACAAAGCCAACTGTCAAAATAGTGCAGGAAGTTTAAATATGTTACTATCCCATGGTATAAATATCTGTAACTTTTCTAAATGTTGAAAAGAGGCCATAGGAGTCATGCCTACATTTCTGGAGTACTGGAGAGCAGCAGGAATTGTTCATTGTGGCAGCAGGGGTGGCACAGGAAAATTCTTTACACCGTGTGTTGGTACACTGCCTAGGCCATCCCTCATACATAGTTTAGATTCTTGGACATTGATGCAGTAT
The DNA here is from genome assembly GCA_013401335.1 of Brachypteracias leptosomus. NCBI lineage: Eukaryota > Metazoa > Chordata > Aves > Coraciiformes > Brachypteraciidae > Brachypteracias > Brachypteracias leptosomus. The sequence continues at coordinate 92,650 of VYZX01005043.1, read as the reverse complement.
AAATTGTAATAGGAGTAAGTGTAAAAATTACACAATATTCTGGAAAAGCTTCAATGTTATAGAGGACCCAACAATTACATCAGCTGAAAGTGTACTGAAAAAGGATATATGCCTGTGAACAACCGTCACTTACTGGACTATTCCAAATCTAGTATGGATTGTGTTCCTGGTGATTTATCCATGATCCTTTCAGACTGAAACCTGGAACCCATTAAACACCACCCTGTAACATTCCTAATACATTTTACGTGTATACAGAGGTGTTAATATTCACAACATACCATAGACAGTGTTGTTGAGGAAACTGAGGTGTTGACATAGTAGGATACAAAGAGCAAAACTTTGGTCCCTTTGAGAGTTTTCACCTTTCTTTAAGAAGAATCAGGTTTGCTATGGTGAGGCAAATGTCTTTACATGTGTGGTTTGTATTATGAATTTAGAGCATATTATTTACAAGAGTTATTCATGTGTAACATACTTACAGGCATTGCATGTTTGACATTGGATATTAGTATTGTGGCACTTCATAACTACGCATAATCTGTTCTGCAAATGATGCAGTTTTTCACTGGCAAGCTGAAAAATTCAGCATGTAAGTCTATGCTTACATATCTGAATAAAAGTCCTGATTTTTCAGAGGGATTTACATCCTGCCAAACATTGCTAAATTTTGATACTTCTATTTTCGTTTAACTGTAGTTCACTTGAAACACGCCCTACCCCCCCAACCCACCTGAAATGGTATTTCTCTGTTCGAGAGATGTGAAGAATATCCAACATAATTTTTGTGACCTAACTTAATATTGTTTCATATTAGAATTTGATAAAAGTTGTGCTCATGGGATATTGTTCTATATGATATGTAATTTTTTTTGCCATTCTTAATTTTTTACACTCAGAAATCAGTAAGTTACTAAAAAAATAGCATTCCCTTTCAGATGCTGCACACACATTTTGGCCATGAGGAATTACAGGCAGAAAAATCAGGCAGGGCAAACAACTCATTTGTGTTAAACATGTTATTTCAAATAATGAATTAGGACAGAAGTGGGAAGGAAGCTTTTTCTTTGTATACATTGTATCTACAGTTGAAGATTTCTTGTTCAGTTGTAGACTTGTGAGAGCAAATGAATTCCACTTAATAATATCCATGTTCTTTTTTTCTGGAAATAATTGATTTAAAGAAAGATCAGAGAGAGAGCAAAAACAGTTAGACTTGCAGAAGCCTTCAGTTCCTGCTATACCTCCGAAGAAACCTCGGCCACCCAAAGCAAACTCTGTGAATAGACCTGGTACCTTGCCCCCAAGACGACCAGAAAGACCAGTTGTGCCTGTGACTCATACAAGGTATTGCTTTTCCTCTGTCCAGTGCTTTTGGGATTAGTGGAAAAAACATACGTTAAAAGATTTGAGGTTTTACAGTTAATGTCATAGTTTACTTTACAGTAAACAGTATTTAAAGAACAAAAATTTAAAAAAAAAAATAAAGGAAAAAAGAAAAGCATTCTAGTCATCTGGCTGAATCATAACTGTCTTCTCAAGAATAACAGACTCTTCATTACTAGTTCACTTCTGGTGGTGAAGATGCTGTTACTGCAACACCGTAGTTTCCACTGCAGAATATGTGGGAAATATCTGCATCACTATGTTGTGCTGATGTTGACTTTCTTAGTTTACCTCAAATGATTCCAGCTTAACGAGGGCACTAAGTCAGTGCAAAAGCTTGGATTGTACTGAAGAACAATGACATTAGGCAATGCACATTTCAAATACTGTCAGCTTGGCTTCAGTGTATTTTCTTAGATAATTTTAGAACAATTTTTAGCAAAATACATGTGTCTTCATAGGATGTTCTTTGAGCTGGTGCCACTGCAGAATGCTGCTGTCAAGTATTTATGCTCTAATGTTGGTTGTTACTCTATAGTTACATGATGCTCTTTATCAGAGGTGGTTACAGCCTTTGAGTAGCACTGAGAAGTTGGACTTGCCAACACAACTCCTTTTAATCTCTTCTAGAGCTTGGAAAAACAGAGGTTGCAGAAACTAAAGGCCTCACCTGTAGGCCTAGTAAAGTCTAGATGGCTACATTAGTCATCAGCATCTGGGTTGTGCATTATAGACTTCCTTTATGCATAGTGGGTAGAAACGGGTGAAGATCAGAAAAAAGCAATTGCCTAAAATGGGCAAGCTGAACATCTTGGGGAAATACTAGAATGTAGGCATAGAAATAATTTTACTCCTGTGCTCTTAGAAAAATTGGGAACCATTGAACTACTGCAGTTCACGTATACTAATGGTAAATGAAATACCAGAATGGAGTATAGGGTAGAGTGGAATAAAATAAAAATCGTAGGCATCGATTCCCCTTATTGCTCCACATACTGCTCATTAAAGAAATGCTCTCAGTGTGAAATCTGAGTCACATATAATAAAAAAACAGTGCCTGCCTTGTGCTGCTAGTTTCACCTTACTGAAGTGCTTGACTGTGCATCTCTGAGAACTTACCCTTCTGTCCAGGTCCTACTGCCACAGCTTCTTTTGGACTTCTTGGCTTTGAACATGCTTGCCCAGTTGTTCTAAAATGTAGTCCACATCTTCTGGTCACTTGGGCATGCTTGGAAAAGCAAGTATGTGCCATGACCTTTAGCTCTAGCTAAGTGATGTCTTCTTGACAAGACCAACGCATACCCTAGTGTTCAGTTCACTGGCTGGGCATGCATCTAGGTAGCTATTCTTTTGTTCTATCCTCTGCTTGGAATATTATAAATATTTTAAACATTGAGATATTGGAGGGGCATTTTGCTGCTCTTCTGGTTTCTTTTTTTCTAAGTACAAAATTGTATAAAGAAATCATGCATTTTTGAAGATATTTCAGTTTTCATGTTAACGAAATGAAAAAGAGTTTGAAACAGAAATTTTATTACATTCTTAATTGTCCAAACTCAGCTATGTCTAGCCAGAAAAAATTGTTTCATTCTTTTATCTACTACCCACAGAAAAAAGTTCTTCAGTTTTTATCTACTACCGTTCCGTTTGAAAGAATTTTACTTGTAACATTAGTTAGATTAAAACTTAGAAGTAAAGGTGATTTTTTAAGGTGATGATGGTGCATGTTGATGACCACAGTGCTAGCAGTTTCCCTACCAATTTCTTTATCAACTAAATCAAATTAATGGATTTGTCTCACAGCTGTTCTGCCTGGTAAGCTTTAACCTGTAAGGTTGTCTTATAGGAAGAGGGCAGGAAGTTCACTTAATGAAATAATCCATGGAATAGACTTTGAATTACTTGAATAATTAAGAAATGTGAAAATTGAATGGAAGCAGTCACTTCAATAAAGGTGTTTTGTTTTTAAATCAGTCCAGTTTAATAAGATAGTAAATATTTTTAAGACCTGCTGGTATCCATTTCCAGAATCTGAAAAACCTAAGGCAATTAGAAGAAGAATGGAAACAGCAGAGTTTTTACTGATGTATTGTGGTTTAACCCCAGTGTGCAGCTCAGCTACTCACTTGCTCCCCGACAGTGGGATGGGGGTGAGAATCAGAAGGGCAAAAGTGAGAAAACTTGTGGGTTGAAATAAGGACAGTTAAACAGGCAAACCAAATGCTGCAAGTGCAAGCAAAGCAAAATAGGGAATTCATTTACTACTTCCCATCAGCAAGCAAGGATGCAGCCATCTCCAGGAAAGCTGAGCTCCATCACATGTAGCAGTGGCTTGCAAAGACAAATGCCATAACTCCGAACGTCTTCCTCTTTGTCCTCCTTCCCCCAGCTTTATGTACTGAGTATGATGTCATATGATATGGAATATCCCTTTGGTCAGTTGGGGTCAATTGTCCAGCTGTGTTCCCTCCAGCTTCTTGGGCACCCCCAGCTTCCTTGCTGGCAGAAACAGAATGCCCTGACACTGTGTAAGCGCCACTCAGCAATAATGAAAGCACCCATGTTATCAACACTGTTTTCATCATAAATCATAAAACATAGCACTGTGCTGGCTTCTATAAAGAAAATTAACTCTATCACAGCCCAAAACAGCTAACGATCCTAGGGGGAAATATTGCTGTAGTTGTAAAGTGAGTCCCATGAAATTTCCATAGCAGCTGCTGAGCAGAAGAGGGGGTTTTTTCTGTTCCAAGTAAGTGGCTTGCATCTTACATATCTTACTGATTTTTTGTGGTGATGATTGTATTTCTCTGTAAATATAATCCTCCTTCCTTGGAGGCAGGTTAGGGCTTCAATGCAATAGGAGAGACAAAAACCATGTGGGACAGAGAATAGCTGTCAATTTGCTCCAAAGACTTAACAGTTCATTTAGACATACCTGTAATTATGCAATTAACAGACGAATCAAGTCTCTGGAGTGGGCAAGACATAAAAGCCTACAGAAAGTGCATTTTTACCATCAGTCTATACCAGTCTGTGTCCATGCTGCTGCTCACAGGGGCAGCTTCCCTCTCCTCACAGCCTGTTCCTGCACCCTCCCTTCTGTTAACACCAGCATTTGTGCAGCCATTCAGCCATATGGGTCAGGGAGCTGCTCCAGGTGGCAACTAATCAGTTTGCAGTGGGATTTCTATTACTGTGGGGTTTCTTTCAGGCTGATCACCTGTGTGGTCAAGCTGACAATCTATCTGCATGGGCACGAGCCTCTGCTCAAGGAAGACACTGCAACCAAGAAGGCATGGCTCCACTCCTTTAACAACTATGGGTGTAGATTGGCATAATAGGCCTGTTGATCCTTTTGACAANTATTGCAGGGGGGGGGGGGGGGGGGGAGATTTTTAATCATATATCTTGGTATCTTTTGTGGGCAAATAGTAAATGATGTGGCTTTCAGCCCTAAACCACACCAGCCTAAGAACCTCCTCCAAAAATGTATTGACACATTTCCTAGAGTGCTTCCAATTAACACGGTGCTCTCAGTTTGCTGGGGAATATATCTGTGCAGAACAGAGTGCTCAGTCAGATGCTTATTGCCCTGTCAGCCAAGAAAATATGTTGTTTCTTACAGATATGCAAATTATATATAAGGAATTTTTTTTTTAAGTTAAAGAACAAAATATAAGAAAACTAACCGACTAATCATGTCACTTATGTTTGATCACCTGTTTGATTTAAATATAGTTCCACTGTATAAAGTATCACAACTCTTGACACTTGCCTATTCCATAGACATTTCAGACAGACTAGGTGATCTTGGTTCTTTGGACCCATGGAAACAATATTCATAGTCTAATCTCCTAAGCAGGATACCAAAATGTAGTGGAGGAGCTGCATTTATGAGTGAATACTAGGAACCACTGAAATGCATGGTGGTGCAGTATTATAGGTAGTCCATTGCTATAGGTTATGCAAACCAATTAATTAAAAAAAAATAATAAGATGTTGAAGAATGTCCCTTTGCCCTTAGCTTTCCTTCATGTTGAGATGCTGTGAACATCTGAAGAATTATTCAGGACCCTACAGTGTCTAAAATAGGCTTTTTTGACAGGTGTCAAGGAGAAATGAGATAAGGTTAATCCATACAGCATGTCTACTTGCTGGAGATTACTGGAGATTGCTCACTCTGACATATGTTACTCTGGTGCTACAAAGGAAGAATATTTCTCTCTGTCATTATTAATTGCAAGTTAGCTATCAGTATACTGTAACCCACACAAAATCTCCAATAAAATATCTCCTCTTCTTGATCCAAATGCAGGAGTGATAGTCCAAAAGTGGAATTAGTGGGCAGTACAGTATCCGGCACTCTAGAGAAAGACTCCTCTGAAAGAAGCAATGACATTGGTAAGTTATAGTGCTTTTTATAGTTTGCCTAAGAAATTTATGGTGTAAATTTCTGCATTTAAGTGACTTTGTTATGATTGAGAATTTGGCCATGAGTGTACTTATAACAAATTTTAACTGCAGGATTAAAGGATCATTTCTGCTTTACTTTAAAAAGTTTTGTTGGGGTTTTCTGTTTTAAAAAAAACTTAAAAAGGGAAATATGGAATGGTGAGCTATTTTGAATAGGAGGGCTTTTGTTATTTCTGTTTGAAAGACTGAAACAAGTGAGAAGGCCAACAATAATAAGTCATGCTTGTTTAACAGATCTAATATTAATGTTGCCGTATTTTTAATGATGCAAAAGACTGTGGGTTTGGTGCAGTTAGTAATCTTTACACTTTCCAATACAAAGGAATAGAGACTAAATTGAGGCCAATTTGCATACATTTTACTGAAAACACCAATTAAAGAAGTCTAAATTTCTCTTATTTGTGTTCCTGCAACACAGACAGACAGATTAATTGGGAAATCACCTGGAAAGGAGTAACGATTGGTTATTTTTCCTGTCTTCTCTCGCCTTCCTTCCTCCTCAAGTTGTGCAGTGCAGGAGAGGTGTTTGCTGGGGCGCGTGCCACAGTAAGTGGCACCTGGAAAGCGAGGTGCTCTGACTCTTGTCCCAGGGCTGCAAGGAAAAGCCGCGACAGCCATCTTCTACCTCTACTTAGAAGTACGCTGGTGACAGCTGCTGCTGTCGCTCTCCTCCAGCCACAGCTGTGCCCTGAGACCTGTTTTTGTAAAAGGCAGATCCAGGGTGCCCTGAGTGTGTCAGCGTTGCTACCTTTCGCTGACGGCGTTAAGTGTTATTTCAGCGTGGTTTCTACCCAGACAGCTTTATTAGTAAAACATTTCTGTAAAATAGTACACTTTCAACAGCCAAGCCTGCCTTTTCTTTGGACTTGAAAGCAGAGCTTTAAGTCATAGATGGATTTGAATTGCAATGTAACAATAAAATGCTAAATTGATTTCAAATAGGGTTATGAGTTTTTCAGCATCCGTATATCTGCTTTTCTTTTTAACCTTCTGCTGTTGCTATGGTTTATGATAGTAACATTCTTCCAGAGAGGCAAGTAGTATGTTTTTTCCAGGTTTTCATTGGGGATAAACATGGAAATTGAGAAGTTTGTGATAAATTGCATGAACGTTTTATTGTAGAGATTAATATAAAAGAGTGGTATGGGAATGCAGTCAAATTCTACCATTTAGCATTTGTTACTCACGTTGAAAAGGCTGCTTCAAAGCATGTAAGCTTTTGCTTACTTGAAAGAGAAAGCAAATAGATTATACTAGTCTGATGGAACTAAACTTTTTTAATCCTTGTGCTTGTTTCCTTGGAATCACTATCAGGATAAAAGCCTAGAGTGTTTTGTATTTTTCTGGATGTTTTTTAACAACCTATAAAAGGCTAGGTAGGAAATTTGATTTATAATACTTTTTGTTCATTTCCAGAATTTGGGGGGGGGGAGAGATTGTCTTTTTTTTTTTTTTTTTAAAGGGAGAATAGGAGTCAACAAGAGTCCATAAACCAAACTACATACATGATATATTGCAAAGGGTTTAGCTGATGACCACCTGTTACCACTAACAAGGGGAACTTATTGAACCCAAGGATAAAATAGTGTGAATACTTAGATAAGTATAACTTGATAGGGTCAAACCAGGGTGGTGTTTACAAGGGCAAGTCATGTCATTCTAGCCTGTTAGAAAAATCATTAAGAGAAAAAAATAAGTAAAATATTATTTTTGAATGAAAGTGGACCCAAAGATCATAACTGATAAGAATTTTCAGGAGTGTTTTGACAGCTCATGTAAAATATTGTTAAAGAAATGAACTGCCTTTTAAGAGAGAGTAGAGCAATAAATTAAAACTTAATAATCCAGTTCACACTGGATTAATGTCTTTTACCACGAGGAGAGGTTTGGAGTTTAGGACAGTTTATGGGGTAGTGTAATTGGAAAGATTTATGGTAAATGTGTTAGATTTTTTAGTTATTTACAGAGAGAACAATGAGTTGGAGAAATCTTGTGACTACATGAGTTTTTAGTAAAAATGAAAGATGAGTGAGTGGAGTTGTCCCAGTGTATTCCAAAACACTGATGGATCGGGCAGTGTAAGTCTGGATAATATTTAACTGTGGTATGTGTTACCAGTGTTGTCGTAGTCTCACGTACTTTACAGGGAGGACAGCCTCAGCTTCTCTGAGATTCATCCTTCCTGTCAAAATGGATCTGATTAAATCTAGACATTTGATGTCTTTTCAGTAATCCAAATTCACACCATGAATTAGGGTGGATCTATGTGACAGGCAAGGTGGGGTTTAGTAGTAGCCTTTGAAAAAAATGGAATGGCCTTTGCAGCAGCTCAGTGTATGGCCATTCTGGTTACTGGGTTCCTCTTTATTCCTTCATTAGCCCCAACACCATTCCCAGACACTTGGAGCTCTCAGGGAGGACAGAGGAAAAAACAGCAGTCTGCTGCAAGTTGCCTCACCCTCTTTCATGCTACTGCTAAATACTGATGGTGAATTGTGGACTGAAAATGAATGCTGCATCACTCTCCTGGCTTTTTTGCACTAGCAATGTTGAGCTGGATAATGGCTGTTGCTTTCTCAGTCCAGGAAAAAAGCCAGTCTAAAGCTCTTGTTCTTTCATTCAGAGTGGAGAGATCTACAAAAGCACTGGAGAGACAGTCTTGGTTATAAAAGCAAACCATACTAAAGCTGGATGGAGAGCAGTCTTCCATTCTGTGAAACCTTTTTAAGGATTTCTAAGTTGGTTCATTTTCTTTATTATGATGAGACCAAAACCTTTAGGACAAGGGATAAGAAGGTACAGGGTCCTTCCATATGCCATCTCCCCAAACCCAAACAAGTTATCAGCAACAACAAAATCAGTAATTCCATCAACAATCGAGAAGCAATACACAGAGGGGAATCCAGGTTCAAAACTTGTATTCTGTCTAGGTCCCCTGTTCTAGATCAGTATGTTATATTGCTTGTTTTGAAAATGACATTTTTCTATTTATTGTCTATGTAATATTCCACCAATGGATCGGTGTTGTCTAATCAGAAAATGCCACACCTTTATTAACATCTTTAAAAACGTTCTCACCCAACTTTACCGATCAGAAAAGTCAGAAATGCTTGAGCAAGGCTGAGGTGATGTGTAGTGCTGTGCATAATGTTCTGTCAGTTGCATACAGAAAAAGTTATTTTTGTGTAGATATTAGCGCATGGCTTGATTTCACTAGCATGTTCCTCAGAGTTGTGACTTGACATTTCAATTTCTTGGTGATGATAATGCATCTCTGATTACAATTTTGCAATCTATACTGACAAGAGCAAGTCCTGTTCAGCAACATCGCTGCTGATTGTAGATATAATGGCATCTATTACTACTGTTGTTCATGCCTTTGCTTCTTTCCACAATCCTTGCAAAAAACATTGGAAAACTAGCCTTCAGAATATATTATTTAAGAACTGTTCCCCATTCCTCCTCACTTCTTCTTTTGTTTTCTTTTTCCCTGTTTTCAGTGATGCCTTTACTTTCCTTTCCACACATCTTTCATCCAACTTTTCCTATTTGCATCTCTTTGCCATGAGTAACTCTTCTTCATTTCATAAGGGTAAGGCTTTTTTTTTCCATTTCTTTTCTGTCCTGTCTTTGCTTTAGTTCACAATGCATAACAAATATACAAAGAAGTATTTTGTAGAACACCTAATGTATGCATGGATATTACAGATTTTTTTTTTAATTAGAAGTTGAAATTGAGTGTACTGTGAAAGAAAAGCACCATAGCATTGAAATGAGAAATCATTATAGTTTATTTTATTGTACCATAAGAAATTTCATGACATAAGTGATGTATCGTTCACACGTGCTGTTTATCAATGCTGTGTTTTCATTGTCCTGTTCTCATAGATGGTGTCGGCACAAAGTTTAATGCATATATTTCATTGTGATGTCCCTATATGTTACAAAACAAAACCAGCAACATGATAGGATGGTTCTCTAGTCTGAAAGAGAAATTAAAATAACAACAAAAGAAAACACGGAAGTTTTAGGAGCACTGGCTCTCAGTAGAAGGTGCATGGTCATGCCACCCAAGAATTTAATTCCAGTATTGCTGTGGTTAAATCACAGTACTTATATCTGTTGTAATATCTCATGTACCAACAACTGTTTTGGATTGACAGTGGCTTTTTGAGCTTAGTTTAAAGTGTTTCTAAAGCAACCTAAGTTACACTGAAAATAAACCCTCCCAACTCTTCCCAACAGGAAAATAGTCCTTATGTGTAATTACATTGATTTCAACAGCTTAAATTCATGCCTTTCTGCATAACTTGACTTTTTTTTAGGTTATGTGTTTCTTTTTAATTGAACAAAGAATTGTTATGTCTGAGGGCCAGTGCAATGACAGAATCATCTAGCACATATAATAGCTTACTGGATGAGACACTAATGCTTCCAGAAAATTACTGAATTATTCTAATTAATTATTGGTATTGAGTTATTTCTACAAGTCAGGATTAATCTATCTTTTAACTATATATACACACACTTTGGAATCCTGCAATCCTGAAATGAGTCTTGTCTATCCAAAATAGGCTTGCTTTGAAATCATCTAACACTTAAAATCATGAGGATTTAAGCTAAGTGGTTTAGAGAATCAAGCCACAAAGAAATAAAAATAATATATTTACTGTGGAAATGCCTAGTTAATCCACATGAGAAACAGTTTCTGGGCTTCGCAAAAAGACTGAGCTGCACAGGCACTTTGCACACAGAGCCAAGTGGAATCATCTTTCCAGTATTTTTCCTAGCTCTTTACACATTTTACATAGTATTTATGAATGATCATATGAGCAGTTAATGATCTTCATCAGTGCTAACATAAGGCACATATGCCTTCACTGATTCCTTCTGAAATACATAATGTTGGTATGAATTTTCTTAAGGGATTCCCTGAAAGGTGGTTAATGTGAGTCCATTTTTCAGCATTTCTTCAGACTTTAATCTTCAGAGCAGTTGCTGGTGGATCATGGAAGTACTGGCCAAATCCATGTTATTAACTGTACTCTTTTTCTGTCCCTCCCTCCAAGACTGGTGCTAATTTGCCTGGCAGGGTAGTTAAAAATACCCTACTTGAGAATATCCAATAAACAAACAAATTTAAAAATCTTCTGTATATCATGTTTCCTCGAGCTGTGTTTGCAGTTGTTCTAGAGCTGTAATGTGGTTATATTTGTTAGGAGAAGTGATTGCTGTGCCTCTGACTGGAAGAAAAAATGATCTAATAAAATTTGGCCCACACTAGGGAAAAAGATAGAGAATATTTCCAGTAAAAGGTTGTAGAATGGAGCAGGTCTGTCTTTAAATCCCAGGCTGTTATAGCATGAGACATTATAATTATTTTGCCTGAAGACACAGAGTAAAAGCTGGAAAAAAGAAAATGCCAGTAAATATAAGGGTTAAAGGACAAAGTGTGACTCCTATAATGAAGGCCTAAATCTGCCTAAATCGTTTATTTCTTCACATGCTTCTGTTCATGCTCATTTTAATAGAGCGAAGCAATGGAGCAGAATTACCCAACTGGGTTAAGTTGTCATACTTATGCCATTGAATCAAAATCACCCGTAAACATAGTTGTGAATTGTAAATATTGTAATCAGGGGTATGTTAATGGTCCATTACCTAAGTAAATTAGATCTCTTGCCCCAGAGGGTCCACAAAAAGGCAGTAAACCAGAAATTTAAATCGTTCTCCATGTGTATCAAGTTGAGGTGCCTGAAAACAGCATATCCATTTCTTCTAGCTCAGTTTTCTTGACCTTTCAGTTCTTTCTTGGCATCTTCTGAATCGTTAAAAATAAAATCCTTATGAGGACACTGGCAAGTGGTTAGCAGAGCTCGTTATGGCAGCTTTCTACATTCAGCTATTAAAGTGATAAAAGTCAGGGTAGAAGTGGGAAAAGATAATTGTATACTTCAGGAAAGGTGGCTGTCCAGTGACTGTCCTTAGAAGCCAGGTGAGCTAAGCTCTTTCCCTCCAAAGCAAAGAACCATGCAACCAGGCCTCCCTGGCACATCGCTGTTACACTCCTGAACACAGTAACCCTGCATGCAGCCAGGGAGCACTCCTGCCAAAAGTGCATTACCCAAATCTTTAAAAATAGCCTACAATTCATTATGGGTGATATTCTGCTGTCCTGACCCTGGCTGGAAGCGTGGCTGTATTTCTTGAAAGGTACAGTGCAGTTCAGCATGGAGTAGCAGAATATGAACAATTGAAGTAGTTAAAATAATTGCAGTCTTTTGAAATTTCCCAGTAGTATTTGGATTATTGTTTGAATTGTGTTTTAATTAGTGCTACATATGGAATGGACATTAATGAAGAAGAAGATTTAATCTGCAGTATCTCTGTCTCAGTTGATGTCTTTCAGGATTATTGTATCCAAAGTCAGTATGCATACAATTTCACAGTCCTCTTGTCAATCTTTTAAATGTATGGAAGATGATTAAAAAACGACATCTATCTCTGTGCCTTTTGTGACATTATCTTCTTCGAATGAATTGCATGCCACATTTGCCTCATTTCCTCCAGCCCTGATGTATTTCTGTTCTATGAAACCTTGCCGTTAGCATCCTGAGTGTCTTGGTTCTGCTATTATCCATCACTTTCCATTTCCGTTTCCTTAAGGTGAAATCTCTCTACTAATTCAAAAAGCTTTCTCTCTTCATTATGTATAAATGACTTTACCCAAAGACTAAAAAACCTAAACGTAAGATAAAGTTAAGGCCTAGCCACATTTTATGGCAGAATAGTAAATGTAGGGGAAAAAAGGAGTAAGGAAGGAAGCATAACCATTAAACTTTTCCTTTCTGGGTTTGGGGATTTATCTGGGGGGGAGATTGAAGGTTATTTTCCAGGAAGGTACAAGTCTAATGAGCTGAGAACTTTTTCTTACATAATTGCTTTCTTGGATCCAGCCATTTTTTGAAAAACACCATCATCCTGCTTTAAATAACCATGTTTCCAAATGAACATAGAAATGGGGGAAAGTATCCTATTCTTAACTGGCTTGGAAGGATATCAGGGAATTATTCTTGCACAGCGAACAATTTTCATATTCACAAAATATGTTTGCTCAGTAAGCCAGACATTTTATTATGTGTACTACAATGGTATATTAGAATTGCTCTGATGTCTTTCTTCCCATGTCATTAATTCCTTCATGAACTACCAGCTTAATCAGTGAGACAGTAATAATGATGAATGCATCTGTTTATTTGTAGAACAGGTATCAACTATATTTAATTAGGGAGTGGCACTGTTAATTGATGGGTGCCCTCTATGTTCTATACGTTCAATAAAACCTTCTTTACATTTGTTATTACTAGACAGAGAAAGCTGGACCAGGGCAGAGTTCAGGTCTGTTGGATGCTGATGCTGCCTTACTGGCAATTAACATGACTGTGAATACAGGAGACTGGACTTTGTTTTTAATGTTGTTCCATTTGGTCCAGCTCAGGAAGGTTTCACATTTTACTTAGTATGTGAATTTAAGCTCCCAATTTCTCATAGCTACAGAAACACGAACTAAATTCAAATCTCTGCATTTAATGACTTCAGTGTGTATAGTCACACCCATATAACTGTGCTTTCCATCAGCAAAACATAATCTAATAACTGGTATGAGTGAATTCATTACTCAGTCTACAGTATAGATGACAGTAAGGCAGAGGTCTCTTCAGTGGTTTTGTTCCTCATTTTACTAGTTACCAGTTTATTAGATGAGAATTTTCCTGAAGGAATACCTCATAGGAGATGACCATGGAAAGTGGTGATAACCCTAGATGCAGATTGGATTTAGGAGCAAGAACCACATCTTAAAAAAGAGAACAAACAGGGTGGGGTGGGGGATAAAGGGCATATGGAAGTACTGGAAATGGATTTACTATTTTAACATTGTACCAAGTGTTGTCCCTTACACTTAAATAGAATTTCATTTATAGAATCAGCTGAATGGCTGTGATTTCACTAGTTTGGCAGCAGATTCTACCTGTGGAGCCTTTCAAACCCCCGCTCTGCTCTTTTTTTAAAATTAAATGCAGATATAGGCACATTAGTTTCTTTCTATAGCTATCAGAAATGCATTCAGAAGTGGAAAAAAAATGAAGAATGCCCAGTGTTTCTTGATAATAGAAGCTCTACACAGAAATTTTCATATTTCATGGTATTCACAAAATGTTCTCATGGGTGTCAAGGACACAAATTCATACACTCTCTGTATATCAATACATTTCACAATTTAAACATGAGTATTTGACTACTCTGATCAAACCTAGAACTCTAGGTAATTATTTGTTTATTTAAGCCAAAGAAACACATTTAATTAATGCCTTCAATTTTTTTTTCATTGATTGTTTTGCATATTAGTGTAGATACTTTTCTCTATAAAACCAGAGGGAGGGACAGTGCTACTTACCATAGCAGCGGTGACCCAGAGAGAGAGAAGTCGTGGCCTGGGGCCTTTCTAGGCTGCAGGATAACCTCGGCCAGTTTGCTACCCCCAGAGCAGTAGTCTACTCTTCCTCTCAATTCTAGCAGCCTGTCTCAGCCCTCTGGTCCTGATCCTCATCCTTCCTTCAGTGTGGTTATTTGTATGGCTGGGCATATGCTGTTGGAAAATGAGCTGGATTAAAAGCAGCTCAGGAAAAATAATAGTAAAAGCAGTTAAGTGGGAAAGGGTGTCTGGGACAATGATTGCTTTTATTTGTTCTTACATGTATGAGTTTCTTATGCTTATAGAGGAATGTATATTTTTGATGGCAATATATTCTTGCTGTGAAACTTAACAAAGTAACACAGTGGTGAAAATGAAGACAATTTATTAAAATAAATCACTGATTTGCTGTGTGATCTTAAACAAGTCATTTAACTATCTGTTGTGCCAGCTTCAAACTGCATATTACTGGAAACCAGCTCTTAAATGTGCACTTTTTTTTCCCAGAAAATAAGTTTTTACTTACATTTCTCCTATCCTGAAACCTTGAAGTTCTATGGGACTCTAGATAGGTTTTGTGTACTCTGCTTACGATAGCTCATTTTTATTTTAAAAGCTCTGTAGCCTCAACTGATATGTTTGGTACAGTTGAGGCTTTGGATTGCCAAATTCCCATTGTGAATTGTGAATTGACTTTGTGACCTACCTTTAGACACAGGTTGTAACAGTCAATAAAAAAGCAATGAGAGAAATACCTGGTAGAGGACAGTGGGGTCACTGGTTATATATAGCAAGAGTTGCTCCAAAAATAGAGTAGTATTTGGAGGTGAATAACCTTAGACTATTTCAGGGCTATTGAAAGAAGTATCTGTTTTTCTTCTTTTTTTTTTTATCTCCCAGAAGTGGAAGAATATTGCTGAATAAGGAATGTCTGATCTCATTTACTTCCTAGCTGCCAAATCATGAGTACTTGGAATCAGTTTAAGTGTCCTTCAGTGCATATGTTTTATTGCACAGACCCATCAATTCATTTGGTTTTCCATTGTGTAATTCTGTATGATGGCTGTATTGCAGCAACAAAGCTGAATCTTCAGAGATTAATTGCTCTGTAACAGTTCTGAAAATTAAGTGCCCAATATATATAGCTATTAACTTAAAAGCTATTTCTTCCTACATGTGAGCAATGAAAAATAGTCTCTGGATAATGAGTATCATTCCAGTATTTGATTTGTGTCTGTAATTTTAAGAATTTTGATTTATCTTGCCTAAAATACATCTTGCATGTTTTCTGACTTGTTTCTGCTTAACATATGCAGTAGGGCATTTTGAAATGGAGGTGAGTGAAACTGATATAACCCATAAAAATAGATGAACAGTGTTAAGCCATTTGATTCCGGCATGTAATCATGAGCTGTGGTATTCCTTCAGTCTTGACATCGTTCTTTCTCGTAAACATGCTACCACGTGGCTGGGTTCAGTAAACACTTCCCTGGTGCGTTTCACTAACCGTGACAACTGTTGATACGGCATTTGAGCAAAACCAATTTTCCTGGGCTTTGTATGGCTTCAGGACCTTGTTGGGTTTTTTCCTTACCATAACCTCTTGACTACTGGAGGGAGATAATACTGTCACATATAGCTACTGCAAACTATGCTGCCTCCAGCTGCAGGTGGCCAGGAACCTGCACAGAATCACAGAATCACAGAATGTTAGGGGTTGGAAGGGACCTTGAAAGATCATCTAGTCCAACCCCTCTGCTGGAACAGGATCACCTAGATCAGGTCATACAGGAACACGTCCAGGCGGGTTTTGAATCACTTCCAGTTCAATCATTCTCATTCTGTGCTCCCCTATACGATTGCTGGAGATGCAGCACTGACAGTATGATTTTCGAGACGTGTGTACTGTCTTATGTCTCCAATTATTCAGGAGAAAAAATTACTAACCCCTTTAATAGCAAGATGGAAAATTTGAAACTGTTGATTCCATGCCATAGAAGTCATGTTATCATCTAGCTTTCACTATGCTGAAAACAAAGCAAAAGGCTCCTCTACACATTCCCCGTCTGATTTATTGTGTTTGAGATGGAAGGGTAATTGTGCTTGGCACGGGTGACTGGATTACAGCTTCCAGGTTTCTTTAGTGCCACCATAGTGGCAAAACATTTGCAGAACACTGTGACACAACGGGCAAAATGGGATTTGATTTCTTTGAAATTAGAAAATAATTGTGACTCTTTCCCTTTGTGGGCAATTGCCAGAAAAACATATCAATTCTGTTTTATTTTTAAGACTTGGAAGGTTTTGACTCTGTAATACCAGTTGCTGAGAAGCTTAATCATCCAACTACAAGCAGACCAAAAGCTACTGGCAGGCGACCACCCTCCCAGTCTCTCACGTCTGTAAGTTAATTTTCCTTTCTTTTAAAAAGATTTTTTCTGATTTTTTTACCCACCCCTCCTTTTTGTGTTCCCTGGTGTTTTTACTATGTTTACACAGCCATTCCTTCACACGTAAAGTGAGGCAGAGAGGTGCAGCTCAGGAAAATCAGTGTCTACAGGCTGCCAGTGTTATGAATACTGATGTTTAAAACATTCCCTCCCTTGTAAGATTTGTACCCCCTTATTTGGGAGCTGCCAAGTAATTCTTGCCAGCCATGACTGAGACCAGAAAAATCCTTTATAAAATGCTTTGGAATAAATGAGTTTGTGCTAAGTATTAAGGATTGTGAAAGTTTTTCGCAAAAGAAGCATTTCTCTTGGTTTCTCTAGGACAGAGATTTTGAGGACAAACAGACAATTTCAGCCTTCAGCAGCTCTCCTTGAGCCATCATGTGTTTCTTCTGATAAAGCTCACGATTGTAAATATAAGGGTGATTTAAATTTCGCTCTCTGATATGTATCTTTAGACAAGTTAGTCTCATAAACCATACTTAGTTTTTCAGTGTCATTTTCTTTGAGGCTTGGAGCTTGTTCGTTTATGTGCTTTTTTGCATTCTGGAATATCAGAATGAGAGCAACTACTGATGGTTACCCATGTTCGTGTTGCTCAAGAAAAACAAAGTGGAGGGAAACAAAAAGGACTATTGTGAAACTAAAAGACCACAAAAAAAGAAAGCTTAAAATTGACTATGTACATAAATATGAAGGACAAGTAAAAAGATTTTTCTTCCCCTGTCAAATCTCTGGGGAAAGGAACTTGGGTGGAAAGAACCTTCACAAAGAGGCCGTGTACAAGGCAGCCCTGCAGTGCCAGCAGCGTGCATGGGCAGCACGACGGGTCCTCTGCAGAGCTGCAAAGTGAGACCTGCTCTGAGCAAAGCACTGAGCAAAGGTATTGCAGAGCTGCCCAGGTGGCAGAGCTGGCATCCCCACAGCATGGTGCTCAGTGTCCTAGACAACTCTTCTTGGGGACAGGAGGGTGGTTTCGTGTTATGATATAATGCAATGCAAAGATGTAAATTAATTTTTGACTCTTAAGTATGTCTTATTTCATGAAGGCTTTGTAAGCGTTCTAACCTTGAAAATAAGATATAAAAAAGGAGGAGTGTGGGGAGGGAGAGTCCTGATTTTAAGTGTTGTTACTTTGAAAATGATAACTAAAAAGTCATCACATATGTGCTTTTCTTCTTCCTTTTTTAAATCCTTGTACAATGAAAATACCTGGGGTTTTTTTTTCCTCTCTTGTGGTGTGTGTGTTTGCCTACACAGTCATCCCTTTCAAGCCCTGATTTCTTTGACTCACCAAGTCCTGAAGATGAGAAGGAGGAACATCTTTCCATTACTCACAAAGCTATTGAAGTGTCAAGGAAATCAAGAACTGTTACAATATCACAAGTAAGTTAATTGGAATGCCTCTGCTTAAACTTATCACATGCTTCTTCATTTTTTAAAACAATATTCAAATAATGATTTTTAAAATTTATTTCAACAGTCACCTGGTAACTAGCCCTTTAAAGAAACTTAAAATAGTAGAGGTTTCTAAAGATTGTTCTGTGTTTGAAATGCAAGTCTAAAGCAAATTACACAGTTTAAAATGTCTGCATAACCATACTGTGAAAAAAATCCTTCTAGTGTAAATACATTTCACAGAATCAGAAAAGCTAGGGAAATATATTTTCAAAGGCCTTTTTTTTGCAGCTGTAAGTTGAGTTTACATTAGAAGAGTCTGTAAGCAGAGAAAATACAACTCTTTGACCCACTCTAATAGTATGCGAATTTAAATTTACAAGTATAATCAATTTTTATACTGGCATAATGTATTTATTTTATAGGCTTTTGCCATTCTTACTGTATATGGATAGAAAACTGTAGGATAATTGAACATTAAAGAAGGAGTGTGTAGATCAGGCTTTAGAGGTTGGAGCTATTTTTTGGTACATAAGGATGCCTTTAATAATACAATTATATCCTAATAGTATAACAGAAGTATTTGAATGATGACTTGTGTGAAGTTATAAGGATAATGTTTTGCTTTATAGCTCCCTCTTCTGGGAGCACTTGCATTAAGAAATACTCTTGGGCCAACCTCCGTAAATTATATGCTGTCAGATGACTGCTGTCAGAAAGTAGCTGCTTGAGGCTTTAATGTTGATAGCCAGTTAAGCTCTGGAATAAGGTGTTTAGTGTGAATAATTCCAGTTGTGTCTTGCTCACTCACTCCAGATTTGAACTCACTCTGATGTGTCTTTTTAGTCCAAAGGAAATCTACTGATATAAGGATTATTATCCATGAAAGATCCATTTATTATGCATGCATATATATATATATATATATATATAAAGTATTAAAAGAATAATATTACTAAGGTCATGAAGTCAAGCATTCAAGCCACTGGAGTGATTCAGCTTTCTTATGATTATAACACCATTTTTATTTCTATGGTCACACAGGGTTGTCTGCAGAACACTTTTTTTATGCAGTGTTTACCCAGAACAGGTTCTGTGCTCAGTCATGCCCATGTAGTGTGGAAAACTGTTTTCTGCAGAACTTAGTGGATCCTGCTCTTCCCTTCCCATCACAGTTTCTCCTAATTTTCATCTAATTTTCACTTTTCTCTCAGTTACTTTGTCCAGGTAACGTCACTGCCCCAGTTCCCAAGTCCTCACTTAAAATGTCTCCTTCCATTTCCATACCATTTTTTCTCAATGTCTTACCCTATTTGCCATTCAACTTCAATATTTCAATTTGGGGGTTGGAACTAGATGATCTTTAAGGTCCCTTTCACTCAAACCATTCTATGATTCTTTCTCTTTTCCAAAGACAGAGTTGGAGGGTTGCCTAGTGCTTTTTCTTACTCTTGGCTAAATCAGATTTTCAGATACTCGTGGTAGCTGTCGTATAATGCACACATTAACATTGCCAAATAACAATATGATAAATAATTAAAACTCACCTTACTTGTCATTGTTATAACTGTACTTATACACTATTCTGTGTATGCAATGAAGTAGGTGGTCATACGTGGTAAGTGGACTTAGATTTTCTATTTTATTAGACAAGGTAGACAAATAGAGCACTGGATTGCAATTCAAGAATTATAGATTCTTTCTGAGCCAGCCACATGGTTCTGGGGTAACTAGATTAATACTGTGTTTTTCTGTGAAGTTTCTGGAAGAATAAAGAGCCATGAGTAGTTGTGGGGATTCACAGAAGCTTCAGTTAACAGAGGACAGCACAGTACATTTATTTCTTATTAATATCATTTTGAAGCCATAGGGTTCTGGTTTTCATTTTATATCATACCAACAAGCAAGGAATATTTCAGGAATATTTTGCTATTTTCATAACTCTGCAGACAACATGTAACACATTTTCTAATTTTTAATAAACGTTGAGTGTTTAAGATTTTTGGCCATGCAGTTTTGTGCTCTGCAGGAGATGTCCATGGATGTAGGTATGTTCTCATAAACTTCTGAGAGAAAAACTGAGCTTCCTTCCCTGGTTCATTTCACTGCTAGATCTGCAAGCCTGAAAACGCTTGTTGCTGACTGGTTGTAGCAACCGTGGAAAGTCTTCCTCGAGCTGTATGAACTTCTGCATCCCAGCCAGACCCCTTCTGATGTACACGTACAAAGATAATGACTTACCATCATGCTTTGGCCAAAACTATCCATGTTTAACTATAGACTTTCAACATTACTGAAGAGCAGTGAAATGCTTAGTATTTGCTAGAGGTCTGATTTCATAGAGCTTTCTTCAGACATTAAGTAGTATTCTTTTTGTTGCAGGTATCTGATAATAAAACTTCCTTGCCTCCAAAACCAGGAGGTTTGGCTAGTGGCAGTAATATACAACCATCACTTTCCCCTTCACCATCACCTGGATTTCACTCAATTGCTATGGGAACAACAGGCCACAGGTCAAATTCCCCATCCATGTTTGGTACTGAAGGAAAGCCAAAGACTGAGCACTTGAGCCAAGGTCAGACTGCCCTGGAGGAGCTGAGAACACAAGTTAAGGAACTAAGAACCATCATTGAAACCATGAAAGACCAGCAAAAGTAAGTACTGCAAATCACAGCTGTAGGTGGGATGCATCCATTCATGCATGGTGGTGGCAGTTTCTTCTTGAGCTTGCCTTTGTATATATTACTCTGCACTGTTTGCCTTTGTGTTTGTGAGTGATTTTTGTCTGACAGAACATGTTCAGGGCTGAGAAGCTCAGGAAAAAAGACTGGCACAATCCATCTCTAACAGCTTTTTTTTCCTGTATTATAACATAAGCAGATGTTTATAGGGTGTTGAAAAAGTTAAGTTACGAGCTACAAGCAGTAAATAAGGTTCATATGTTGCTTTATTTGCCAATACCTATATGGGAATTCACGTGCATCAATCGTAGTAACACATGCATTTGTTCTCGTTATAGTACAAATTACTACAAGTTCCTAAGGTTCTTAAATCTATTTGTTGTTTGACAATATTTTCCCGGGAAGCTCATATTACAAAAGAAGTAATTGAATTGTGATTAGGACATTTAAGAACCTTTGTGTTTATGACCCTGAATCTTACTATTCTAGTGGTGGGCATCTTTATTTTCTTTAAGCTGCTCATCTCCTAAGAGAAACTGGGACTGATGTTTAGATTTTGCTACTCCTGAGGATATTTAATATTTTGGAAGCTAAACCTTCACTTACTTTGTCAGTTGTGTGTAGCCCAGGCAGGAAAAAGAGAAGGGAGAGCAGCGTGCAGAGACTGTAGTGGAGCAGAGGTGCGTGGGGAGTTTGGGAGAAGGTGCGGGAGGGCATGGTTCAAGGTGGATCTAGCCAGCGAGCCCCACAGCTTCACCTCTTAGGCTGACCCCCAGTCCTCTGGTCTCCCCTGGCCCTTCTTGCAAGGGCTGCTCCACCTGCTGGTTTCTGTCTCAAGGTGAGATTGCTGAGTGGAAACATGAGAGTATGTCTGCTCCTTATAGCTATCTTCCCCTTCCTGACAAAGGAGGATGACAGCGGATCCATATTTGGGATCATTAAGTCTTATAAATGAAGTTGAAGGTTACATTATATTGCTGGCATAAACAGCTTTTAAGTGACTTAAGTATGTGATAGCATGGGCAGGATTTGCATTACCAGTTCCTACAACTCACCAACAGCCAATCCATCCACAGTTTGTGTGGTAAAAATGGCACCTGGATGCTGATACAGTGTTGATACAGATGGTCCAGGGCAAAGCCTGTGGATGCAGGGCTTCGCAGGGCTGTTGGGAGGAAATTTATTACCCATTAGACATGTGGGGTATGGGGGAAGGGATACTGTCCTTTTATAGGGAGTCTTATGTTTCTGTAGTATAGCATATAGGTTAAAAGAGTATATTGACTTTAATATCGTTCAGAAAAAAAAAAGGTAGCTTGTGAAGCAGAGAAAATCTGTCTCCAAGAGATGATCTTTTGTATTTTACTAGTTTAATTGTTTTCATTCCAAGCTTTTTCTGCATTCTTTAACAGAAAAGAGATTAAACAGTTGCTGTCTGAGTTGGATGAAGAAAAGAAGATCCGTCTACGATTGCAGGTACTTAAAGTATTTATAATGTCATGGAAGCATTGTCAGATTTGATTTAGGCTCATCTATGGGACATAAAACTCTGCTAAGACAATTAGATTCCAGTGAATCAAGAACTACTGGTATTTCTGAAAGAGATATACCTGTTCCCTTCAGTGTTGCCGGTTTGCATCATATATATTGCAATACTGGGTTCTTCCTGAAAAGCCTGGTAGTTATCTAAAAATTTATCAGCACAAGTAGACAAATTTAAAAATAAAAAATAATTAAACACAATATAGGATTCAAACTATGATATGTTTAGCATCAGTTCTAATGGCTTGATTTTGTCACAAATCATGTCTTTTTGAATGATTTGCTCTCAAAGCCTTATATTTTGCAGTAGGCTTGTCTTATTGTTGATATGCTTGGAGTATTATTTCATATAGCAAGATTTTTATGTCTGCCTTACAGGCTGTACTCAGATTGCCTTTACTAAAGCATCCTAAACAATATAAAAGAAGGTGCTCTGATGAAGAGCCCAGTTACTACTACCATAGTTTCTATAGTCCCTTAGTTTAGATGTTACTGTGCTGGCTCAGTCACTTGCCAGGTGGCACGCTGCCCTGCTGGTGTGAGAATCATTTGCTAGGATCACCAACTGTGCTGCTTCGAGATGGAAACTGCTTTTCTGGGTTTCAGAGAGTGATTGGACAATGCCCTTAATAACATGCTTTAACTTGGTCAGCCCTGAAGTGGTCAGACAGTTGGACTAGATAATCATAGTAGGTCTCTTGCGACTGAAATAGTCCTCTTCTCTATACTTTATAAGTGGTTTAGTAGTGATTATATTTTATATTTTTATGGTATAGGTCAACTGTACTTCTCTATAAAGGATAGAAAATCGAATTGTAGTTTCACTGGGCTGTTCTTGCTCAGTAAAGTGCTTGGTTTCATGGCAAAGGGTGGCGGAACTGGGGACCATCAATGTCTGTGCTCCAAGGACTTTGTACATGTGACCACATAGGAGTATGACTTCTAGTAACACACAATTGACATGCACTTAAAATTGAAATTTATTCAAATAAAATCAATTAACATTTTTAATAGCCATTATTGATTTAGTCTGACAGGCCAGACTATTCAGAGGTCTGGATTCTACCTCCAAGAATGACTTTAGATCTTTATGCAGAAGCCTTCATTGATGGTTTTAAAATTATGATCTTATAGCTGAATGCTTTTACTCCAGTTTAAATGTTGCTTATACTGGTAGATGCTCAGATGCTAGCCAAAGTGGCATTATTAGCTTTACATGAAGATGAAAGTTCAACAAACATAACTTGTATTAGTTTAAGTGCTCTGATGGTCATAAAGTAGCACAGCTCTCAGTTCATGTATTAAAGAAGACTGTCCTGATGGTATGGTGCAGTTGAGAACTACGGGTGTGTTTGAAGATATCTAATACCCCTGCCTCAGGGGTTCTAGTGTCTGTCAGAGGGGCCAAGCATACAGCTAGGGCTGATGATTGTTTCAGCCACATCCTTTTACTACAAAGCTGTACATCCATCAGAGCCCTTAAGGTGCCTGGACGCGGGCTTCAATGGGAGTAGAAGGTGGCCACCATTCCTACAGCGAGAACCAGCCCTACAGGAGTGAGACAATAGGTTTTGCCCCTCAACTACCAGTGTTCATTGTCAGCAGTTCAGTTTACTTGTTCTGGATGTAAGTGCCACAGCTGGTGCATGGACACAGTGCTCATTCTGCAAGTAATTCCTGGCAGCGAGCTGCGTGGCTACTGAAAATTGTGATTTAAGAGTTTGAAAGGTCTTGTGGTACATTCAATGACTATACTTGTCAGGCTCTGAGGGGAGGAAGCCAAGAGTGGTCATCAGATGCATCTGAAAAGGTTATCTCAATTTCTGAAATCTGTGGAAATCAGAGTAGTATAAAACCCATACTCAAAACCTGTGGACAAGATAGAACATGTGCTTTTCAAGCAGCACCAACTGTGCCTTAGTTTGTTAAAGCATCTAATTTCATCACAAATGTATTTTTTGTTTGTTTTCAGATGGAAGTTAATGACATAAAGAAAGCTCTTCAATCAAAGTGAATACTTGATAGGTGGAATGTTGCATTATTCTTCATGACTGAGACTCAAATTTATGCCCCAGCCAAAATAACTTTGTGCCAAATGATTTAAGAATTGCCTCAACATCCCTTTATTTGAAGGATTAGCACAACAGTTTTTGATAGCACAACAGAAATACCAACGAGGACAAAATTTCCACCCGAAGCAGTGCTGTGCAGCACTAGTTGTGACTGAAATTGATCTTCTTGTGCTAAAGGCTCTCTACTTCAAGATCCTAGGTGAAATGAAAACTCAGGCAGTTTAGTCCATAGTGGTACTATTTTGATGATATTTTTCCATAAATAAAGTGTATTTCAGATTATCTGTTTACAAGCTTTATGATTTTGACTTTTGGTTTTTAATTGTCTTTTGTCACAGATTTTAAAATGTTTGTACTGCATATAGCCAGGAATGAATGTTACTGTTGGGGCTGGAGGGATTATTTTTGCTTCAAGATAGGACAGCCTACTTTTTGTTATGGTTTTAAGTTCTGTTAAATATGCAATTTTATGTCCCCGAATTCCCTACAATTTAAACTTGCATTGTGTACAGTAATGTATTTACAGGAAGGAAACAAACCAACAGAAATCTGGTCTTTGCAATGATTTGTGCCTTTCTTTGCCACACTGACTGGAGCCAGTTGCAAGCCAGATCTCCCAAATGTAGCTACCACGACGACTCCTGTCCCCGGTGTCCGTCTGGGGGAGGTCACCTTCTCAGCGTACAGCTGCTCAGTCAGTAGAGCCAGGTTTGTGCAAAGTGGCAGGACAAAAGGGCACAGCTGAGAGCAGCTTTGTCTTGAGCAGCTGTGGCTTTTTTAGCTTTCCTGGTTTTGATAGGCCTCTCCCTTGACCTGAATGTTCATCTCCGCTTGATTTTCGTTAGATGATTTAAACGCCCGCCTCTGTCCCCAATTTTGCACAGAGTGAACAGAATATGCATTATTAAAGCAAAAATAAATAAAAGTAATCTATAAAACGTGAATAAAAAGTTGTATTATTTCATGCACAAGGTTCTTTGTTGTGTGCCATTGTTTCGTTTGCTGTTTATGTGGTATTGTTCCCTACATCATGTTGTACACTTACAGACTGATACACTTTATAGTCCTGTTTTCACAGCAGGACTTTCTTTTAATCATTTTAATCATTTCTTCCAGTTTCTCTGTTTGCTTTCATCCTTTCATAATGAGATCTCCCATTATTCTGTTGGTGGTTTCGTATGTTCTTTACTAGCCTCAGAGTATCTCATTCCTTGCCAGCAATCTCTGTTGAGTTTATACAAAGCGTGTAAATAATGGATATTTTTGCATAGCATGGAGTGAGTGGGTGAGTGATACTGGTGATGCTTCAGAGTAACAAAAAACACCCACACAAAGGATCTGTTTGTCACCTCATCGAATGCTAGAGCTGGCTCCAGCCAGCATATCCTGTATCACAGCTAACCACCCTGCCTGCCAGGAGCTGGATGAGACACCGTGTTCAGTTGGCTGGTCACATTCACACACAGTTGGCAGAGTTTCCATAATCTTTTTGGTATGCATAGATACATAAAATACACACTCCACCATACCCAGATCTTGCTTTATGTGTCACAACTGGCAAAACAGAGCCTCGCTGTTGAGATGATTTCCTCCACCGTAGCATCTGCTTCTGTTATAACCGTGGTGTCTGAGATTGAAAGATCGGGTAGTGAAACTTGAGAATTTTTTTTTAAGTCCCAATACATTGCTCAATGTACTCAAACAGAAGCACTAATAAAATATTTTATCGCTGAAATGCTCTTATTTAACATTTCTAAATAACTGCATTAAAATATTTTTGTACAAGAATGTTAGTCCCATCATAGCTTTCCAGCAATAAAGATTTCTATATTATTTCCATGTTTTTTGTGAAGTTAGTAGCAGAATTAGAACAGGAGGAAATGAGGGATAAGGAAGAAGGATTCTGTTTGGGTTTGTAGTCACACATTTGCAACATGTATCCAGAAATGAACAGCTCTGGCTTCTTTCCATCCATGGGAAGAGAGAAACTATTTTATCTATGGTAAATAAAGTATTGATTCCTGAGTTGTACCTGAGAAATATAAGAGACATCTCAGAAACGTTCAATTTTTTGTAAATGGAAGTCTGAATGTGGCACAGAGTTTCCTTATATCAGATTAGAATCTTTTTTTTTTCCTCCTGTTGTGATGATAACTTGCCATTTTATAAATCCAAGCTAGAAGTCCAACATACCATGCTTTGTAAAAGAAGGTTAAATAAGATTTTGTAAAAATGCTTTGTTTTGAAAGTTGATTATTCTGGGAGAAGGGAGTTTGTAGAAATGCAAGCTTTTTTGCTGTGTTTCGTTACAATAGAAAGTATTTCACTTAACACATGGATTTTCCCTTTTTAAAGAGAATCAATTATGTATTCAACCTGTGGATATAAACTGCTGCTTTTAAAAATGTTTGGGTTTATATTTAAAGAAAAACAGAAAATGCTGGTGAGCTATAAAGTGATTTTGATGTGAAACTGATTAAATATTGCTGTTTGAAGAGCTGTGTAAAATGACTTTTCATTAGTATGCTCACACTGATCTTGGGACAGACTTCTGTTCATGTGTAGAAGTCAGTTGTGAAATATTAGGTTCATGTCTTTGGATGATAATATTCAAATTCTGGATTTGGAAAATTTTAGGTTAAGAAAACAGTTTTGTGTTCTCTTTATGTTCTTTTTTCAACTCTAAAAGGAGCAAGTATTTCTTAATGTGAGATCATAACACAGCACTTTTAAAAGTTCTACATGGAGAGAAGATGGTAAATATTCAAAGTGTTTGTTAAGTTCTGTTACTTAAATGTCATCATCTGTGTTTTTCTTATTAGCAATCCCTTTGTAAATGAGCAAAAGTGTTAGATGAATTTGTTGTTACGCTAAGAGATCAAAGGGTTGAACACAACTATATGCAGAAAATTTTGTTTCTAGGTGTGTGATAGCCAGCTGCCCAGTAAATTAAGTGTCCATAGTAGCACCATGCTCTGTGACAGCCAGGACTGAAATTTGCACCTGTGCAAGCAAGGTGAGAGAACGCCATAAAACATCCTCAGAAAACGTGAAGTTACAGAATAGTTCCACTCATCTCCTTGTGGATTTGGCTCACGTGTGAGCAGGCCCTGCTCTCCCTCCACACCAGGCTGACCTGCTGCAGAGGTGGCTGCCTGGGGAGCCATGGTGTTACCAGCTCCTCGGTGCCCCACGCCTGGAGCATGTGCTGGCACAAAACCACATTTGCTGCTGCAGGGCTGGCATGGCTTGATGATGTCTGGTGTTCTTGTTGATTCCTTGGCCATGCCACGTTGCAGTCATGACTGTGCTGACAGCTCTCACACTTTTAACCTCAGATTGGGGCTTTTTTGTTCCTGTGGGCCTCCCTGGGGAGCTGTGGGAGGCTGTGGTCAGAGGTGCTGCAATTTGTGTGTCCCACAAATACTGCAGCAGCAAAAGCCAAAGAGAGAGTACAGCTGGGTGCGGGTGATGTGCAGTGCTCCTGCCCACAGGAACGGCTGCTCTGCTGCAGGGCAAGGCTGGGAGAGGTGTGAGGTCTCTGGTGTCTGCTTCTCCTCTGAGAAAAGGACCCTAGGGCTGGAAACGGGCCAGAGGCACATTGATGAGGAAAGTGTGAAGGCTGGTTAGAGAGAAGATGCCTTTCACACAGGCTAGCTGTGGTTCAAAAGGCCAACAGGGATACTCTGAAAAGCTGAAATAATCAACCCCTCTGCAGCTTCTGCATTGGGGAGGATTTCCAACCACGTACAGGTGGCAGTGCTGCAGATGCTTTGGCCAGGAGAGGGTCTTCCAAGCATTGACTTCTGTTCAGGGCAATCCTTAGCCAGGAGTGGAGCAGAACTCCCCACACTAAACATCAGGCACTTGTATCCATGGCTATTAATACTCTTCAACCAGAAATTAGGTTTCACTTGGCACCCTTGGCCTCAGCTGACTCTTGAGCTGGCCTAGAAATTGACAGCTGGTTGAGTGCACCCTGGCCCATTCACTCCCACTTCCTGCAGCTGCTTCCCTCCTCCTGCCCTCCCGCTGCCACCCCTCTGCTCCAGTCCTCTGCCTTTGGAAAATAACCAGCATCCTTAGCTCATCAGCCCTGAAGGTGTGAGGGGTGCCTGCACTGCCCGGCTTGGAATAGTTCAGCTGAGGAAGCAAAAGCCACTTTTTAAATGGCCCCTTTAAAAATCACAGAATGTTAGGGAATGAAAGGGACCTCAAAAGATCATCTAGTCCAATCCCCCTGCAAGAGCAGGATCACCTAGACCAAGTTGCACAGGAACGTGTCCAGGCGGGCTTTAAACATCTCCAGAGAAGAAGACTCCACAACCTTCTTGGACAGCCTGTTCCAGTGCTCTGTCACCCTCACTGATGTGTGCTGCCTGGCTCTGGACAGGTCAGAGCTCCGGGCCACCATCCCCTCCACTTTCTGCTTAGGTAGCGACGCCTATTGGACCCACATAACACACTGATGGTTGGTGTTAACTCTTGTAATTAAGATGATTTCCAGTTCCATGCAGGCACAAGCTTTTACAGGTAGCTAATGTAAACCACTGGCAGCCTCAGGAACAGAGAGACTTTCTGCTGCCACAGTCAGGCTTGTCTTGAGCCAGCAATGCTGCTGAGTTTTCCCTATGCAGTACTCACAGTTCCACTATTAGTGTGGGGGGTCTAGAGTACAACCAGCTAAATTAACAAAATGGCTTCATGCTCTTGCGCATTTTTTTAAATGATTAGAAATATAATCAAATTTGTATATATGTTAGTACTGTAGCATGAAAAGTTCAAGATGTAAATTAATTTAGTTTAAATTGTTACCCTACAAACTGGAGCACTATTTTAGTGTGTTTTAGCAAGTTAATTAACTCTAATTCTAGACAAATCTCTAGAACCATGAGAATAATTATTCTGACACATTTTAAAGGTTACCATAGGGAGGCAGGGCCTACCAATTTCTCTCGGCACCCCCTTCAAACTCTCTTAACTTCCTTTTTTTATGTAGGACAAGCAACTGGAGAAAGTGGATGATGTTGGTAACAGGAAAACATCACTGGTTTTTATCAGTACGATTTTAAAAGTTCTAATAGGCTGTTTCACTTGGAGGAAAAAATTGAAAATTAGAACACAGCAAATCAAATAAGAATGACCAGGCTTCACAAGCAATTTTGAATATCTGAACATCAAAGAATTACCTGTTTTCAAAACTTTCTCTGGTAAAATCCACTCACTTCACCACACCCAGACCTGTCATTTTCATGTGCTGTGGGAGATCATTTTCCTCAGTATGACATGCTCTTCCCTTCATGCTTCATCCCAGCTAGTGAACAGCAAATGTGCTCCCACAAAGGAACCCACCAGGCTGCTCTTCACCTCCTTAGGTAACAGCAACAAAGAGACTGGGATTTTGTGAGAGTGCTTTTTGGGCTCTTAGAGGTAGTGAGAATTAAGCCGTGCTTTTGGGGCTCTTAGAGGTAGTGAGAATTAAGCTGTGCAGCTTTCTCTACTACAGGATGAATATCACCTGGGTTTACTCCCTTCTGGGTCTGTTTTGTGTTGTGAAGAGCACAAGTGCAGGAGATAGCACAGTTCACACCATCCATGCACCTTGCTCTTTCTCTTAGCACAAAGTACAAAAAATCAGAACAAAAGCTAAGGAAGGATAAGTAGAAAAGTAGATGCACCTGCATGGAAATTGCCGCTGCTAGATAATTTGGCTACTCTGGATACAAAGAGCTAAATTTACTGAGCCCCACTGGGAGCACAGGTGCAGCTATTTAGCAAATAAAAGCACAAGGCAGGGGGAAACATGACTTAAGTTTCAAGATCCTAGCAAAAGCAGTGTTGTTTGGAGAAAGCTGGTTTATTAATGGATAGGAAGTCTCTCACTGGAGGTTCAGGATGTTTGTGCTGTGGTCATGCAGTTGTGCCTCGTGTGGCTCACTAATCTCAGGGCAATGGAAAGTTTCTGATGCTCTGACCTGAAGCACCTGTTCACCTCAGAAACAGAACTCAGTAACCTGTGCTTGGGAAGCTCTAGCACAAGAAGGGTTGTTTAGGCACTGGAACAGGCTGCCCAGGCACCATCCCTGAAGGTGTTCAAAAAATGAGTAGATGTGGTGCTTCAAAACATAGTCTAGTGGTCAGGGAGATGTTGGACAAAGGTTGGACTTGGTGATCCTAGAGATCTTTTCCAACCTGAATGATTCTATGATTCTAGGAATGCCACGTTACTGCAATGGCTAACAGCTTCAGTATTGGACTCGGGCTTACTAAGATATGTTAAAGTCAATGAGGCTGATCCACTCAAAGTGCTGATTCAGAGCTTCCAAGTGTCACCAGTGCAGCAGGCACCTATCACCAATGCACTGGCTGGAGCAGCACCTCTCTCTCCAGCTGGGTACAAGTCTGGGGTAAGTCTGAGTTCTCCCACTCCCTTTTTCACTCAGCTTCCAGGTCCTCTGACTCAGGCCTCATGCTTCCTCAGCCTTCTCCTATGCAATGATAAATGGCAGCAATCTCAGACTCTAAACCTCCTCTTCTCTTGAATCTGAAACCTTCCTGCTCCAGAAATGTATGTCCTAGCACCCCTGTGACACACAGAAAGGGAGCTTCCCCCCTAAGGATGCAGTCCACACCCGTGCCCATGTGAAGGAGCTGGTGCTGCAGCTCAGGTAAGCTTGTTGCCTTCTGCAGTCTCTGGCTGGTGTCTCTTTGCAGACTGGACTGAGATGTTGCTGTGCCTCTGCTAAACAGAAAGCAAACAGAATGCTTCACAAGGTGGTTTCATGCTGCAGTGGTGTGTGCGTGTCATATGAAAATCTGCAGCTCATTGATCTTCTCATTTGGGGATGTAAGAAAGAGTGTCTCACGTTTGTCCTGCATATGTGTGTGTGCCAAAGTAGTAAACATATTTTACTATTTTGTTGCTGTGTGAATAGCTAAGAACACTCCAGAGCAATACTGAAATAATTCAGTTTTCTAGCTGGATTTAAAATTCCAGAGAGACGAAGGCTGTCAGATAACAAAAAGGATTACCTTTTACTACTGCTTCTGGAAACCTTACTGTTATCATCAGCTTAACTCTTTACTTCAAATAGCTGTTGCTTAAAATTTCCCAAATCAAAAGAAGAGGTAGATGTTTCTTTTACAAGGCTATTAGCAAAGCACGTATTAATTCCTATGGAAAGGTCAGGAATGCTCTTTGCTTTCTGGGTGTCTTGGATGAGAACAGTAAGTGAGTTATTATATAACTTGTTTTCCACTGCAAAGTGCAGGAAGAAACTCTTTGGTACTTTGACAGAGATGTGATTTGACACAATGATGGGCTGAAGGTCTCACTCATAGCATTATAAAACTTCTCTGGAATGATTCCTATCATACTGGGCAACAGATGCCTGAAAAGGGACTGCATTTGAGTGACAATGTACCTGGCTGTGAAATTTTCTAACTGTAGAAGAGTGATGTGTTATTTGGCAGTGCCAAGTAACCTTGAGCATGTGACACTGCTTTAGCAAAGAATACACATAATATAAGCTGACAAAGAGACAACAAAGTGTTTGGCATCGCACCTTGTCTCTCTGGGTAACCAGGAGAGTTGTAGACTGAAGCATGGTATGTGTTATGTACATTCAGGCTCCATCATTAGAAGTACTGAGAACTGCACGCAGCCAAACACAAGTACTAAAAGCAGACCCAGTGCTAATAAGCTCACACTTGCAAAGTGAGGACATGATTCAAGCAGAGAAAATAGTTGCCAGAGGTTTTGAGAAAGGCTAATGTTGCTCTCTAACTAGGTGCCTTAGTTGTGCTCCTGACAATTGTTGCCTCCTTCTTCCATGACTTTTCACACTACTAACTCATCAATGTGAAAGATTTATTGTTATTTTTTTAAAAGCCCCTATTTTGGACATTGGTAGACTTCTTTCTTCATGTATCAAGCTTGTATTTAATAAATGTTGCAATTTCTTGATGGCCTTAAGAAGAAAATGCAGGTGCAATTTAAGCAAGTTGTACTAAATTTGTATGTAATGCAAAAATGTATGAAGTTCTCATTAGTACCTATTATAAAATCAAGTATTGACATAACATGAGGATCTTTTATTTGTCACTTCAAAGCAATTCTTGCCTCTTCAGAACTCCTTTACTTTTCACAGTCCCAACTGGTAATACCAAAACCACTGTGATTACAGATATTTAAAATGCTTTCAAGCAGTATTGACAGCTTTTCTTTTGCTAAGCTTCTACACCCCATGTATCCAGCATCTACAGCAATAGAAAAATTGTCTAAATGTGAATAAAAATGAGCCAGGTACTCTGGTCCTCTCCATTGTTTGTGCAATATGTGTGCATAACCACGTTGTGTTTCCTGCCACACTCAATTCTGCTGGGCTTTTGTTAATCAGTAGACGGAATAAGCCCGTTTAACTGGAATAAAAGTGAATTATCAGGTGGCCTTTATCATGAATATTTCTTCAATGAGACATAACTTGAAAAAGGCTAAAAATGAGAATCTTGCTTTATCTGAAAACAGTGTGTAAGAACAACTGCAATGAAAGCACTGAGCCATGTAAAGAAGTCAAAGAGACTTTGATCAAGCCGAAAACAGGAGAATTATTCAGGCCCAGTAAGAATATTTAATCTTCTGCCCATGTGAATGTTTTAAACCAGACCTCTTGAAGTTGCTTTTTATTTCTCAAGGAAATGTATATTTCTCACCCCCAGGACCTGCTGAGCTGGGGAGAGACCTAACACAAGGCGCTATCTGTTAAGTTTAGGGCTGTGAAAGAGAAAATTCTCATCACGTCAAGATGCTGTATAAGTGAAGAAATCTAGGGCTGATATTGTTAAAATATTAATATCTAGTACTTAAATACTAAAAATCAGAATGATCTAGACAGCTGAGGACTCCATCCTCCTAAGCTGAAACTTCTCTCTTTCCCCAGGTTTTCTAGAGATTTTCTCCAGCATTAGTCATCTTAGTGGGGGTTCAGAAATTTCAGGGTCTAAGGGAGGTCTTCCTGGATGGGGGTTTGGTTTGATGTTCTCCCATCTGAAGTATAAACTAGAAGTTTTTTGAAATGTGTTGAAAATTGGAGATAAGAGATTTTATGTTTGACTAATTGATTAAGGATTATATTTTGGAGAACTTGAGTTAACTCCTGGCTCTAAGCTGGCTGTTTGCTCCTCAATTCCTGAATTGAGTGAGGAAGGCTGGAGAGCCACAGGTGCTTCAATCAGAACAAAGGTTTTAACCAGATTCTATAAATGCACTTGCCCGAGTCTTGTGTAATTGATCTGATTTAGCTGTCTCTCTGATAGAGAGAAATAATGTAAATAACACCAACTGTCGACCACATAGGAAGTGTGAGCTTTCTGCATTGGTAGAGATTCAGGAAAGGTTAGGAGTTTTTCTTATCCTTGTCTTTGCTACTGTATTTACTGATGAATTGTTGATTTTTTGTTAGGGTTTTTAAAAAATTATTATTTAAAAAGCACAGAGTCATCTGTAAATGAAATTCTGGCTTTGTGGGAGTTATTGAGAAGACCTGCATAATTTCTTCACACTCCTAAAGGCTTGCCCTGTAACTACTCAAAATCCAAAGGCAAGAACTTTTGATTGGAGTGCCGGATGTGCTGAAAACTAAAGGAGATGAGGAACTTGGAATCAAAGCCAATTTTGAAATTGATTACATTTTGCTCTGTGTACTTGTGAGCGCACAATATTATTCCCCAAGGCAGGCAGAGAGGAAAGGAAAAGAAAGGTCACCCTTTGACTAACCTTGTATTTCATACAAGATGTTGCTCTGTCATTCATTTGCAAGGGGCAGTGACAAGCAGATCCTGTGTACAGTGTGCTTCCTTGTGCACAACAGTGGGTCTGAATAGAAAGCTGTGCTAGGGATCATATTCTTCAACCCAACAGACATTTTACCTTCATTCTTCATCAGGAGGTCACATGAGCTTGTGAGGCCTCATGGTCTTCAGTGAAAGAGAAGCAAGAAGAATTCCCAAGATCTCTGAACCCAGTTCCAATGTTGATTTGGTGGCCAAAGAGTTTTGGCTTCACATCACACTGAGGCACCCAGGTTTCCCCTTGCAAAGCAGATTTACTTTGCTGCAAGACAACTTTTAAAGCTTGTAGCATTTTTAGGCCTCCTCATGAAGTTCTTCTTCAAGCTTTATCCATGTTGGCTTAGCTTCTGTTGCACAGAGTTAATACTTTGAATCTGCCTTTTGGACAAAGCCAAGCAGTTTATTAGACTTCTTAGGAAGAGTTCAGAGCATTTTATTTAAACTCCAGTAAAGTTTCTACATAATGACCTTGAAAAAGAAAACATCTTCTGTCTGGATTCATGCTTTAAAAAAAAATAATGTCTTTCTATTCAGTAAAGATATTAACTATTTTCCTCCTCACCCCCAGGACAGCAGTATCTGTATGGTTACCTGGTCATTGTGAATGAAAATAAGTGGGGTAGCATGCTAGCTTGTGCCACAGAAATACCATAAAGTCCATTAACAAAGTATTTGCTTGGAATAGTTTGACCACAAATTGCATTATCTTGTGGAAGGCTGGTACAGTGGCTTGCCAGGGAAGAGTTCAGACATCAAAATATTTTCCCTAGTGCCTGATCTTCACAATACAGAAAATATTCTCACATCTAGGATGCAGAGTTCAGGCTTTCATAGAATCATATAGGTTGGAAAAGACCTTCAAGATCATCCAGTCCAACCACTGCCCTACTCTACCAAGTCTGCTGCTAAACAGTGTCTCTAAGTGCCACATCTACAAGGCTTTTAAACACATTCAGGGATCGTGATTCAACCACTTCCCTGGGCAACCTGTTCCAGTGCCTGACAACCCTTTCAGTGAAAATTGTTTTCCTAATGCCCAACCTAAACCTCCCCCGGTGCAACCTGAGCCCATTTCCTCTTGTCCCATCATTTGTTACTTGTTAGAAGAGATCTACCCCCACCTCTCTGCAATCTCCTTTCAGGTAATTGTAGAGAGCAATAAGGTAAGATAAGATAAGCGCTTTCTGCATGTGTGTCCTGCCAGGCAGCTGCAGCCTGTCCCCAGCTGTGGGCTCTCTGCCTGGGACACGAGGGCAGGAGGGAGATGTGGTGATGACTAAGGATGCACTCATGTGTGAGGCTGGTCAGTGCCAAGTGTCTATGGATGGACACCCAGGCACCTCTGCAGTAGGTGTGATGGATGTCCAGGATACTGAACTGCATCCTCAGGAGTTACCACCAGGCATGAGTGGGTGCATTTGAACTTTGAAAGAACAGCTCAGATCTGCAAGTTCCCCATGGACTTGGGTGTCTTCTGGTGTACTTGGTACTTACCTGAACCAAAAGATCTTGATTTTCCCTGACCCTGGGTAAAATGGGAGGAGCCCTCTTTATAGCTGAAAATGTTAGAGTGCAATGAAATTGCAGCCTGACATTTACACCACCAGTTCTAGTGCATGTTTTCTCTAAAAAAAATGGAAGCTCATGTGTGCTATATATACATCAGGGGAAAAGGTGGCACGTCTGCCTGTGGAGTCAAACTTTAGACAAATTTGCAGCTCAGCTTTACAGTTTGAACTGTAAGTTCATGGCCCTGGGGGAAAAAAAAAAGGAAGGACTCTCTTCCCATTTGCCCAGTTATGTCTAGAGAAACAACTGCTTCACACGGATTTGAAAAATGAAGATTTTTTATAAAAGGTGGTCTCAAGGACATCTATTTTCTTTGGCACACTTGCTGTCTTTGTGAATTGCAGCAAACATACTGCTGTATCTCTCCTGGTGTCTAAGTGGTAATTAATATTCTACACTAGGTGGATTTGATAGGAGCAAAGCACTGCTGGGAAAATTGTTGGCATCATCTTTATGTTACTGTGTAAGAGCAAATCTTGACTTCTTGGGTTTATGCTCGGTTTTGTTAGCCTGGGTTCTGTGAGAGGACAAAAGGTCTTGGAAAGGTGTACGAATGATGAAAGGTCACGTCTGACCAGGACCTTTGAATGGGCAACTCTAAGGGGCAGAATGGCTCTTTTTATAGCCTCATTACTGGACTGAACTGTAACCTCTGTTACTTACCTTTTTCCTTCTAAATTTAACATTTTTTGGTTTGACCAGAATTGGTTTAAATATCCCAAACCCCAAATCTCCCATTTATCCTCATTCGGGTGACATGCAAGATCTGAAGATGCTGTTGCTCAGTGGAAATGTCAGGCATACCAGCACTGAACCACTGTTTCTGAAGGCTCAGTTGCAGCGTATAAAATGAAGCATCTTCCTTTAAAAACACTCCTTGTTTCTAACTTCAAAAAAGTGTACAAACTGAAGAAACTGCAGCAGGTTAAACTACTAAAATTGGATATTCAGAACATGAGGGCTTTTTAGCAAAAATCCCAAGGAATAGTGAGGATACTTCTTGGAAGATAAGTGAGTATAATTAAGGATTTCCCCACCCCCCTTTTCTTAATTATATTCACATAAAGTATCTACCAATAGAGACTATCATCCTGTTTCAAGACTGAGAGACAGACCCCTCAGCAAGCAATTTAAAATGATGCCAGATGTTAAAAACTGCAAAATGAAACTCAGAAGCACCTCTTAGATCTACAACAAACTAGATTTTGATAATCTCTAGAAAGCAGAAAAGGCTTATTTATTATGTCTTAGTGGCATCCTGATAAGCAATTCCAGCCTACATATTGATTCTAAATTGAAACTTTGACAATTTTCTCAATTACAGAAAGCACCATGCCATGTATCTGTTGTTCTGAGCCCACTACATTGCAGTTTGGCTTTTGCATGTTAGCTGCTGAAAGCCCAAGAAATGCTTTCCCATGCAAACAATCCCTTAATTTTGTCAGTACTATGTTTTTCACACCAGCTGTTGAACCAAACCTTCCCATGATGTAAAAAATGCAAAGTAGGATTTGTATCGGGAAGGATCATAAACATATGTGCTGGTGAGTTTTATTGGTCAAAGGCTTCAGCGTGCAGACTGAGTATCTTCAAAATGCAGATGTAGATTTTTCTCCTGTTTCATCAGCTAATTGGTGCCTCATTGGATTAAGGTTAATCGATTTGTCATTTAAAAGGCTCGCTCTTACCTAGAGAGGAAAGCTGCAGCTGGTGGCTGCAGTTTATCATCCTTCCAAAGTCTCATGTACTAGTGCTTTTGTTAAAAAAAGCACACACACTCCCAAACCTGTGGACCAAATCCACAGCAAATAAACAGAGTTTATTCGCCCCACGCTCCCCAAAAAGAGAAACAGGTTTGCCTCTTAAATTATTTATCCACGTTTTCTCTAAAATCCTTGAGAGCCACCAAGCAAATGTGAACACTGCACAGCACTATGCTGTCCTCTTGTTGGTGTTTCTCAGAAAGGCTGGCTACTGCTGTTCTTAACACGGTCACCAAACCATGGTGCCAGACACTTAAAGAGGAAAACACTGTGCTGTGAGCCTTTGGTTGTTGCTTTTCTTGTATTACAGCACACGGTAAAAAAATTAACCTCCGATAGCCACAAGCAGCCATGCTGCAGCAGAAGGCAAAGACACTGGTTGTTTAAAACCTCTTCTGTCACAGTGAGTGAAAAATGAGATGAAAAAGCTTTCCAGACAGGTTTACTAATGCAAATACAAATATATTTGAGGACTATAGTTTTCCACCGTTCTTTCGACTGCTGGTGGACCAAGACTTCTGTACTGTGTATTGGTGTCCTTGTGACAACTAGGGTACAAGGCTGAGACACAAAGCTATCCACACGCAGCTTGCCTCTCACTTTCTCTTGCGGCACACATCAGTGTCTTGCCCAACAGCAGCACCAAAGCTGAGGCTGCTGACGATGGTTTAGCTAACAAGAGAACTGTGTGAGGAAATGGGATCCTCAAAATTACTTTTATTCTTACAAAGAAGCTAGGAGTTGCCACAGAGTTTCTAGGAGCTGATTTTGGCATGGTTGTGGGAGATTTTAAAGAGAAGGAAAGGAATTTAAGGATGAACTATTGTCCAAACTTCTGATGCAGTTTGTCTGTGGTCAAAGTAATTTAAACTGGGGTTGGACTAGATGATCTTTCAAGGTCCCTTCCAACCCTTAACATTCTGTGATTCTGTAAACTTTGGCACCACTCTCCTTAATTCAATGCAGGGAATGACCACTCCATGTTTAAAGGGGGACTATAAGAAAGATGGGGACAAACTTTTTAGCAGGGCCTCTTGCAACAGGACAAGGGGTAAAGGTTTTAAACTAAAAGAGGGTAGATTTGGACTAGATATAAGGAAGAGACCTCTTATGCTGAGATTGGTGAGACACTGGCACAGGTTGCTCAGAGAGGTGGTAGATGCCCCATCCCTGGAAACATTCCAGGTCAGGTTTGACGGGACTCTGAGCAACCTGACCTAGTTGAAGATGTCCCTGCTTATTGCAGGGTAGTTGGACTAGATGTTCTTTAAAGGTCCCTTCCAACCCAAACTACTCTAGGAAATGATTCTATGAAACAACAGAAAGAAGAATCAATGAGGAAAAAGTTATGATAGGGCGAGCTGAGAGAAGAAAAAGCAGTAGCAGGCACCTTCACTTCTTAAGAAACAGAGAGGCAAAAGGGGCCAGAGGACAAACCGCGGGTTAGGAGGGCCCGGTTCGGGAGGAGCAGCCCCTTGAGACTCCCGGCCGGCAGACGGCTGCGGGTCCCCGGGAAGGGAGGCTCACGGCAGCNGGCGGAGGCGGGTGCCGGGGAGGCGGCAGAAGCCGGCGCGGCAGCCCCGCGGCCGCGTTGCCTGCGGGCCGTGTACGTGCTGAACGATCTGCCCAAGGCGGGCAGCGGGGCGCGGAGCCCCGAGGCCGGGGCGCGGCAGTGCCTGCTGCGGGCCTGCGAGGCCGAGGGGGCCCAACTCGGCACGGTCAACTTCGGGGAGCTGGACTTCGGGGAGACGGCGGTGCTGGACGCGTTCTACGACGCCGGNTCAGTGTCTTGCCCAACAGCAGCACCAAAGCTGAGGCTGCTGACGATGGTTTAGCTAACAAGAGAACTGTGTGAGGAAATGGGATCCTCAAAATTACTTTTATTCTTACAAAGAAGCTAGGAGTTGCCACAGAGTTTCTAGGAGCTGATTTTGGCATGGTTGTGGGAGATTTTAAAGAGAAGGAAAGGAATTTAAGGATGAACTATTGTCCAAACTTCTGATGCAGTTTGTCTGTGGTCAAAGTAATTTAAACTGGGGTTGGACTAGATGATCTTTCAAGGTCCCTTCCAACCCTTAACATTCTGTGATTCTGTAAACTTTGGCACCACTCTCCTTAATTCAATGCAGGGAATGACCACTCCATGTTTAAAGGGGGACTATAAGAAAGACGGGGACAAACTTTTTAGCAGGGCCTCTTGCAACAGGACAAGGGGTAAAGGTTTTAAACTAAAAGAGGGTAGATTTGGACTAGATATAAGGAAGAGACCTCTTATGCTGAGATTGGTGAGACACTGGCACAGGTTGCTCAGAGAGGTGGTAGATGCCCCATCCCTGGAAACATTCCAGGTCAGGTTTGACGGGACTCTGAGCAACCTGACCTAGTTGAAGATGTCCCTGCTTATTGCAGGGTAGTTGGACTAGATGTTCTTTAAAGGTCCCTTCCAACCCAAACTACTCTAGGAAATGATTCTATGAAACAACAGAAAGAAGAATCAATGAGGAAAAAGTTATGATAGGGCGAGCTGAGAGAAGAAAAAGCAGTAGCAGGCACCTTCACTTCTTAAGAAACAGAGAGGCAAAAGGGGCCAGAGGACAAACCGCGGGTTAGGAGGGCCCGGTTCGGGAGGAGCAGCCCCTCGAGACTCCCGGCCGGCAGACGGCTGCGGGTCCCCGGGAAGGGAGGCTCACGGCAGCGGCTGCAGCCCTATCTCCACTGGAGCTCTGTAGCTCTGCCCGGAGCCCAGGCTGTGAGCGGGTAGGGCAGCAGCGGGCGGTGCGGGAGGCACCGTTTGCACGGCGAGGGGCGGGGAAGGGAAGTAATAAACGAAGCGCGATCGCCCCGACGGCGCTGCTGCCCGCCCAGTGCTGCTTTGGTGGCGGAGGCAGAAGGGGCGGCTGTCCCGGGAGGGCGCGGTGGGGTTGCCCGGCAGCGCTGCTGGGTGGGAGCCGCTTCCTCGGGCTGTCCCGTCCGGGGAGGGCGGCGCCGGGCTCCGCTCCGGCCGCCTTCACCTCGCCCCGGTGCCGCCGGGGATCGGTGCCGAGGAGCCCTGAAGCGGGACGGGGGGAGCTGCCTGACGCCGCTCGCACCGCCCGGAGTTCTCCCGGCTCTCGGTGATGGGGCGCGGCTCCGCCTGAGCACCTGCCGCCAGCCCCCGGCTCCCTCGCCCCCGGCGCCGCCATGGAGGGCCCCGCGAGCGGCAGCGCGGCGGCCGAGCAGTCCAACCCCGGCGCGGAGCTGGAGCTGCCGGCCGC
>VYZX01005043.1:40945-51682 GCA_013401335.1 Brachypteracias leptosomus | reverse complement strand
TCGGCCGAGGCGGGGCTGCGGGGCGGGGGCTCCGGCCGGGCTCGGCGCCGCCTTCTCGGGGTGTGCGGGGCCTCGGCTGACCGCGCTGGGGGGGGTTCGGTGAGGGTGGGACGAGGCAAGTGTGAGACTTGCGAGGAGGTGTTGAGAAGGATGTGGAGACAGGACGATGGCGGCGAGGGAAGCCTCGTGTAACGGGAGCAAGAGGCCGAGCTTCAGAGGTGTCCTGCAGGTGGAGGAGGAGGATTTGTGAGAAGAAGTTCAGGTCCTTACACCAGTGCTTCCAGTCACCACGATGTGTTGCCCCAGCAGGACTCGGGATCTGATTTAAGGCATCAACTGATCCTTAAGGGGTAGCAAAACTTCTGCTAGTGTGATTTGCTAAGAGTCCTTTTCTGGCTCCCCACCCAGTTGTGAGCACAGACACAGCAGGAACCTCTGGGTGGGCTTGGCCACATGACTGATGTTCTCTAATTCCAGACCTGGACAGTGATCTTGGCTCGTATGCAGCCAGAGACGCTGTTGGGTGATCCAGCATTTCTCTGAACAAAGCAGTGCAGAAACTCGCCCTGAGGAAGACTTGTGACTATTGCCCACCCTGTCCAGGCTCCAGTTGGTGACTGGTGTCTGAGGGTTCAAAAGAAAGCTGCTGTCCTTTCTCCACTCAAAAAACACTGGTTGGACAGGGAATTGTGAGGGTTTTGAGCAAGCAGAGGAAATCCCTGAGTCAATAGGTATTATTAAATCTTATAAAGGTGAGTACATGAACATGTTGCAGACATGCAGACATACTTTTTCTCTTATCTGTATGAGTAAGCATTAGGAAATTGGGGGATTCTCAGACTCCAAAAGGGAAAGTACTGTTAAGTCCATGTTAATGTCCATCTTTCTCAAGAAGAAGCTCATGAGATATGTTAAAGATTATTTCTTAGAAGTTTAGTCTTTTTAAATTCTCACATGACGATGAGTTCATCTCATCCCCTGGTAAGTCACTCAAATATTGAGGAACCTCACATCATTTGTTGTTGGTTTTTAACTTCCCAGTCAGGGGATTTTGTTATATTTCTGTTAGCAAGGTTGACAAGTGTGTAATAAAGATATTCTTTGTGTATCATAGTACACAAACGAGCAATTTCTTTGTGTATCTCGAGTATTTTTGTAGCCCTTCCAAAGGTAAGTGTAATAGTGCACTCATCAATGCAAAATTATTTCTCTGTTTCTACTGATAGTTCTATTAATGTATTATGCACACACCTGCTCTGCGTTGTGCTGAGAGCTTCAAACAATTATTTAGAAATGCTTTCTTAAGTTGCTGCATTCTGAAGCAAGTGCCTCTTGTCTAAGAATGTGGCCTGCCTTTGCAGACTTCTGCATTCAAGACTTCCTGTAGGACCAAGATAATTTTATCAGTGATTAATATCACTTTGTAATAGTGAAATGCTTTGTTACTGGATACTCCTGTAACACTCTTATATCCAGGTTTAGTCAGCCAATACTTTGTATCATTTTTAGTATCTATTAAAAACTACTTGAATGGTCCAGAACCAAGAATTGTTCCAAAGGAGACTGTTCAAAATAGTCTTTGTGTGAATTTCTTTCCAGTAGCAACATTTTGAGATCAGCCTGGGGGACAACTTTTTAATCTGTGTAGTGTATGCCTTTATTTGGCAAACGTTTTGGTCCAAGTACCCTTTAAGGCAGAACCTTGAGAAGCAGTTCCTCTTGCTCTATTATGAAAGTAGGAATTCTTTAAAAGATGCTTGCCCTTAGCCTTCTCTTGGTTTACTGGTTGGAACCTTAGCCAGTAAGTCTCTACTAATCCTTAAAGACTGAGCAGTGACGTCCATCTCATTGATAATGGTAACTATGATGGAGTCTCTGTTAGAAGTGCTATCCATTATCCTTTTTTCTGCACTCTGCTGAAATTGTAGCTGTTTACTTAAAGTCATCAGACACCTCCCACACCCCCAAGCAAACTTATTTATCTTATTTAGTTTAATGTAGTTTAAGTCTATAACATAATGATTCTTGGAATTGATACCTTTGATGACAAACCCAGAAGACATTAAGGACAGAGTGCAAAGAAAAAGATCAACAGGAATCTCTTTTTCCATTCTGGAGGCAGATTTACTTGTAGATGGTTTTTTAGTGAACCACTCAGAAGAGTGCTGCAAAAACACCTATATTGCATAATAAGAGTATGATGTCTCTTTTCTCCTTGAGTGTACTCGTCTTTTGAAATCTTATCATGAATGGAAGTGTGACTTATGCTATTAGTTATTGCAGACCAGCAGGTAATGCAGAATGACCCTGATCTTAAGAAATCACTAAATTTTCTAAGATGCTTTGCTAAAGAGGAACCACAGCACTTGTGAGAGCAAACTCATAACAAAATGTGAAATAAGGGGTTGATAACAGAAAGAAACATAAATTACTTTGTTGACAGCTTCTTTCTAGCACAGACTGAGCAGAGACCTCATGTTATGCCGAAGTGGATGATGTTATCTATGTAAGAGAGATGCAACAAGGATGCTTATATGCATTGACTGTATCTCTGGGAAGAAAGAGAGGCAATACTTTTAGACTGAAAGCCACAGATACCACCACAGATACCAGGGATTAGTGTGAAGTTTTTTTGTGGTTTTTTTTTTTTTTTCCCCAAAATAAAAGCAACTTTACAGAGGAACAGTGAACCTAGGAGCTAACTAGGGTTTTAAAAATTCTTCAGAATTATTCCATGCAGAAAATCAAACCACAGGCACTGTAGCACATTCATAGACATCTTAAGAGACGTAGTGAAAAGGTGAGCATGGCTTGGCTAGCGATGTTACAGGTAGAGTGATTCATCCTCTTTGTGCTCTTATGATAGCCCAAAAGGATCTTTCTGCTCTGGATGTACCAAGAAAACAAACGTGATGTCAAAGTTAAATGTCTGATCTGTACCTATGGAAAGGTGATGCTAGATAGAAAGTGATGTATCTTTTACTTGCCTACCTGAAACTTTATCAAGGCTTAGTTGCCTGAGGTGCTGCAGTATTTGGCTACAGT
This sequence comes from Brachypteracias leptosomus, assembly GCA_013401335.1. Taxonomy (NCBI): domain Eukaryota; kingdom Metazoa; phylum Chordata; class Aves; order Coraciiformes; family Brachypteraciidae; genus Brachypteracias; species Brachypteracias leptosomus. Next base: position 48,637 of record VYZX01005043.1, on the reverse strand, counting down.
GTTAAGTGAAGGAGTGGCCTCTACAGTTGTAGGAGTTTTGGGTGTTCCCATTTTGGTTTTGTGAAATCCTTTCTGTAGCTCATCATCCTTTTACCTCATGAGGGATGTACAGCAATCTGTTTTGAGACTTGGAATATTTCTTTGACCATTTGACCACAGAGTTTAGAGATGACTGCAGTCACTGAAGTTGGCAGGATGAAAGTTGACTGAAAGGAAGACAAGCTAGAGAGAGGATGGAGTGCTGAGGAATAAAGCTGAAAGTTTGCCTGAGAAAAATTAGTATTCCTCTGACCATCCAGGAAACTGTTATGTCATTTGTGAGTGTAGTAGAATATTTTGAAGTCTATGTGTGAACTTCTCTAACTGACATCCTGCATGATAAGGCAGCTCCAAAGCATTGCTTGATATCTGTCTCTGCAGCCCCATCTTCACTCAGAGCCAATGTTAGACTTGGGAGTGGGGCCAGGCAGAGGCTAAAAATGGGTCCTCCTTACTTCTGTACCGTAGTTGAACAATACTCTCTTAACATAGAGTTCCACAGACAAGAAAGTAGTGTTTTATTTCATGTTACACCATGAAAGGGGAAGGAGGAAATGTATGTTCTAGATTCTAATTTACAGGCTCTGGCAGCCACTGAAGGAATCATTGTTTCCTGTACCCAGCTGCCTTGCTTGTTTTGCTGACTCTGCTGAAGGGATTGTAACCTCTGACGGGAGGGCGAGAATGACAGCTGAGGGCAATAAGTTCTTAAATAGACTTTGGGAAACCTTCCTGCTGCAGTTTATCTTTGCCCGAGTGTGACAATGAGCAGTGGGGAAGGGATTGATGGTTAGCTCTCTGGTGCTTACCTCAGTAGGCAGGGTTTGCTGGTTTTCTGAGGAATACTTAGTATTTTTTCTTTCTTTTCCCCTGCAACTGGCTCAATGGCTGGGAGTGTATTTGCATTAAATCTCAGGGGATGTATATACCACAGAATACAGAGATGTAAAGAGAATCAAACCAACCATCTTCGGAACAGGAAGGTGGTCGCTGAGAGACTAGGCCTGACTAGGTTACATGTTGTGTTGCTTGATACAGCAGCAGAGCTATCAGGATCTGATCTTTTACCTCTCTGTGGTACTGCACATCCAGAGCGGCTACAGGTGTCTCCAGCAAAGCTCTGCATTGTGCCATCAAACTAAATATTCTGTTAACAAGACCCTGTAATATACCAGTATTGTCATCCTTATATGTCCAAGTGCATAAGGTGAGTTTTAAATGACAGTAACAAGTCTGGTGCAATCCATCAAGTCTTTATGTTGCTATGTTATGATACATGTTGGGTGCTGTGACATGCATTACATTCAAGAGGTGTATTTTGCTTTAATGATATTAGTCTGGGTCAGCTTTCAACATGAAGTCTTCTTGCTGAAATGCTTATTTGTGTTCAGAGATTTGCATACTTTTACTCGACAGTGAAGAGCATTATTTTCTATGTCACCTGTGAAAAATGTCTTTGTATTAACTCTGTTGCTTTTTCTCTGTGCAACCTGAAAGGCTTCACTTTGCTTCAACTTGCAGGTATTCTGTGCAATTGCTCCTTTAATGTCAGTTGAACAAGCTTAGAAACATGCAAATAAATAACCATACGTTGGTTATGCAAATAAATAACCACACGTAGGTTATGTGGAATTTGTTAACTTTCCTTTGGTATGTTGCCATGGGCCAAATGCAAGATCAGAGCTGTATTCAGAGAATGATGAAGATGCTAAAAACAAAAAGAAGAAATATACCTTGATTCTCTAAGGGAGAGAGATTCTGTTTTATTACTTCTTGTTTTGGAACTAGCATCTCTTTTTAGTTGTAATGGGTCATATGGAAAGAAATGTTGACAGTTCAAAATGAGTACGAGTACCAAAAAATCCAACCTACAACTTTCCATTTCCTCTGCTTGCCTTTCTCTCCTCCTGAGCTTAAATATTAATCTGAGAAATCTTTCCAGAATCTGACTATGAACTCTGTGTCACTGGGGCTTGTAGCTGGGAACACCACATGTGTTTCTAGGTGTTGAATCTGCTGAGAAGGAATCTTCTCCCTGAATATAATACAAATTATGTGTATTTCTGGTTTTTGTGGGTTTTTTAAAAATTTACTATGCAAGTAATATTTTTGCTATGTGATTCAAAGTCTTACTGATTCTCACTAAGTAGACCTAGTTAGACAGAAGCTTTTATGCCTGTTACCACCGTTACACATGTTGTAGAATATTTGAACACTTAGGGTTATTCTGAAGAGATGAATGACTGCATGTATCTTGGGCTGCCTTTGAATCTGAAGTTGTTATGCAGCCCTTGAAAACACAGTAGTTAAGGTTGTTTTCATTTTATTTTTTAAATTTTTTTTTAAAAAAATAAATATTGCTTAAATTTTTTCTTTGGGAAATAAAGCATTTCTAGAATTCTTCATAGAAGTAGATGTTCTGATTACTGGTAGGAAAATAACTGTCCTGACTCTGCATACCAGTTAGTGAATTCTAAAGGTCACTTTTTAATTTTTGTTTGTTTGAGAATGAAGTATTTATATGTATATAAGTGTATAAATATATATGTATTTTTCAATGTATTTCCTAAGTTAATGTGGAGGAATCTGCTGTGCCATTTGACCATGAGATGTTGGCAAGTAGATCTCTGGTTCTACCTTGTTGCATTTCAAGTTGACTCTTAGCGTTATCAGAGAGCCCCTGAAAAGAAGCTGTACATGAAGCTGAACGGCTTGAGTCAACCAGGGGGGGCACATGAAGCTGCTTACGTGGGAGCGTGGTTCCTGGCCACTCATCTCCTTTGCAGTGTTTATTCTTATTATGCTGTGTGTAGGATACTCTCCACAAGTTTAAGAACTGTTTCTGTAAGACCTGAGGCCTCAAGTTAAAAAAAAAACAACAAACAATTGCTTATGTGAGTTAATTACATTGCTTTAACTTCCATCCTCCCATAAAGTAGACAAATTATGATGGATATACTGTAGCTTATTTTATGTTCTGCAGTCATGTCCTGCTTTTATGAGTGTAATCATATATTGCTTTTTTAATTGTCAAGTGACTCTTGCACATTAACAAATATTCATGTACTCCCTAGTTAAAAAGTAACTACTATGCCTGCTTTGCAGACATAGAAGCTTGAGGTAAAGTTCCTCTGATGTGTAAGGAATTGGTGCAGAACTTGGGTGAGAACTCCAGACTTTTGGGCTTCTTCTATATTTTGCTTACAAGATGGCCTCAAGTTCAAAGTGGCCGGCTGTCTGTGTTGGCTGAAGACCTGTGTTCAGTCAGCACACGGAGCTGCTTTGGCAGACATGGAGGAGCAGCCCCAGCAGTGGCTGCTTGGCTTAGCTGCTGCCTCTTTCCATGCTGCAGTGATGTTATGTGAATGAAATGTCAAAATAGACATAGGGTCTTATTAGGAGAACCTCAGTGTGGTTTGCTGCTTGCAGGTAACATTTGTGAGCATGGTAGACTCTGCCTGACACTTCAGCTGGGATGTGAATGGCCTCAGGCTCCCTTAGAACTTCAGCGTGGGTGCCTGAGGCCAAGCCAAGGGCAGGAGAGCAGCTGTTGCTGTGTCCTGCTCCCTGGCACAGGCGTGCTGTAAACAGCATAGCTGTGCTCTCTGCCGAGGTCAGTGGGATTCAGTTGGCAGCTGATGGGCCAAATGTGTCCCACAGGGTGATATCACCTACCCTGTCTTCTTTCTCTCAGGGGTGCTGCTGCCTTCACCTTCCCCTGGGAGGCTGGGGTGTCTGTAGAGGTGTTCCAGGAGCAAAAGCTACATCACTGTAGTCTGCAAGGAGAGTGACCCAAAGCTGGGACATGATTTCTGTCACTGTGCCCTGATAAATTGTGCTTACTTTTTTTAGCCGTTGTAATACCCAGCCTGATAAGGTAAATGATTCTGCTGTGATGTTCAAAGTGGTAGAACTGAAACTCTTCAGATATTCTCTGGTAAAGCTTCTGAGCGTTTAAGCTTTGGTCCAAGTCAGTACTTCAATGACAGCTATACCTTGGAGCTCAAAGCTCCATGAGTCTCACAACTTTAAATATGTACCCCAGCATTTATTACCTTGAAAGTACATAATCCCAGCCTTGGTAAGCATAATCTGTTGTTAACTGAAGCAGGCCCTGGTGACAGGCCCAAACCCAAAACAGTGGTGACGCTGTTAAGTATCAGTCTCTAGCTTTCTGCTGCTCTGGGATGGTATAGCTAAATCCAACATTAAGGGAAGTACTGCATCATAGCTGAACTTATGCATGTAAAGTTGTGTCTACTGTAATATTTACTGCTTTTAAGCTTAAATTATGTTTTAAAATTCTTCAGTTTCTCTTTAAAGTAAGAAACAAAGGGTACTTGTAGATAAAAACATCTTAAAGTACTTTTAAACCCCATTTCACTCAGTATAAACTTTTTTTGTTTCGTTTTGTGTCAAGTTATGGAAGGAAATGTCCAGACTCTGCTCTTTATGTTTTTTCTTCACCTGTTTAGGAAAACCTGCCTTTGTGCACAGAACAGTAGCTCAGCCACTGATCGTCATTGGAATCTCAACAATTTGAGAAATTTTTTCATGTAATAACTAAAACTTTTGAAGTATAAGCCCACAAGGCATTAGTTCTGGAAAACAAACAAACTTCCATGTAAATCAGCATAATAATGAACTTTCCCTAAAATTCTTCAGTTTCCTGCTGGTGTCAGCAGAGCTTTCAATGAATTGTGGAGCTCCAGTGCCTCCAGGACTGTAAAAAATAAGAGTTGTGATTCATGAAACTGATTGTGGGTAAAATAACAGGGGAGTTACTTTTGTTTATGCTTGAGGTAGTAACTTACTTGCCACTTGATTGCTATCTGTTCTCCTCCCCCTCTTTAAAATGTGTTACAAATATTTAATAAGTAGGTCAGCCAGAAGAAACTCTATTAGCAGGCACAGCAAGGCTGCAGGTTTTGGCTAATGCAGAATATCCACCCATAATAGTTTAATTCAGGTGAGACTAGCTGCATTAACTCTTCTGTTGCTACCTTTAACTCAGAGCAGTTGAAGAAAGATTTTTTTTTTTTTCAATTTTCCTAATTTGTGTGGTTGAGGGGAGAGATTTCTTGTTACTTTTGCCTTTGCTCTGAGAGTGACAAGATGAAACTGGAGCTGGGAACTGGTAAATGAAAACAGTACAAGGCTGTATTCTATCTGTGTGTTGCTTTCCAACAGTGCTAGACCAGTCATCTCTGCTGCTCTGATCTTAGTGGATAATAAAAATTTGCAGAAGAAAAGATAAAGTTTACAATGGTGTTACTGTTTGGCACTAAGCTTCCTTATTTAGCAGAGTTTCTGGTGTGCATAATCCTGTTTAACAAAGTAACTGTCTGCTTTTATCGGCATCGTCTCTGTCTTCTGTGGAACTGATTTATTTGTTTCAGATTTTCTTTGTAAATGGATGCTTGACATGATTCAGTCTTTTTAAATCTAGTTTGAGAAAAAGACATTATTACCAAGTTCAAAGCCAGACGTTGTGTCTATTCCTACTACAGATGTTCATGGTCCTTAAGACAACTGACAAATTATGGATTGTTGACAGGTCGAGAAAGTATCTGAATCAGAATGAAATGAAGTCTGAAAAGGGTTGACGTGGAATTTTTGTTTTCATGGTAATTAAGTTTTGGAGTTGATAAACTTACCTTTTTGCTTATTATAATAACTACAGAACAAAACTGGGTAAGCCTTCGTATTGCTTTTGGAAAACCAGAAACTGCCTTGACTTTCTGGCTTGCCATCAAGCCACAAAAGAATGCTCAATTATTTTTTATTATTATTTTTTACCTTTTAATGCCTCTTCAGATTCCTAGCTTTGCAGTAATGATTGCCTTTGAGAAGATGTAATACAACTTCTGAGAAGAATAACAAGTTGACTTCCTTAACTTTTGGTGTTTTGGGCAATTTTAAAGACGGATATTAAGAATTTAGAATCTTAAATCTGAACTTTCTTACATATTCCCACCATGACACATTCACAAAGTGCAGATTAGCAACATGCTGTTGATCATTTTCCTTCAATATGATTTCAAACTGGAGTTTCCACCTTATGGTCCCTAAAAGTAGTGGCAGCTGCTATTCTATCCTATTTAATAAATCTGTGGGGCCTCAGATACAACTAAATGGTAGTTGCTTAACCCTAACTTTGACTGAAAAAGCTTTAAGGATTTGTGAAAAATGAATGTTGCAATATGTCGAATAGATCCCTTCTTCCTTCTGGTCCATATGCTGCTCTTCATGAAAATACTCACTGTTGTCACACTCCCTGAACACTTTTAACAAATTCACTGAAAAATTTGCTGATTTAGTCTTGCCTTACAAGCCTAATACTTAATTCCAGCTAGTGAACAGCAGCCAAACTCTAGTTCAAAGCTAAAAGCAGTAAATTAACAGCATTTGACATCACCTGAAAGCCTGGGTGTCTCATAGTCATACCACGGTCTGGAACACAGTGAAAAAGATGGTTCTAGTGCTGCAGAGGCTGCCCTGTGGCTGGCCTGGCCACAGATAAGAACTGTGCTGGAAGCACAGACCCAGTTTTCTGGCTTGGTCCATGAAACAGGACAATCTGTCAGAGCACTGACTTCAGGTATTCTCCAGTAGAATTCAGTGGCTGTGAGCAGTAACATCCTTTCATTGGAAGCAGCATAAGGCAGGGAACTATGTCCTTTCTTCTTGCCTATCTTTGAGTTTGGTAATAAGATAATAATGAGATGTACTCAGTTACCAAACAGCATCCCAACGATGCTGACTTTTTACATACAAACTGTCACAGTTAATGCCATTGCTGTGATTATGAGAACTTAATCTTTGAATGAAGGCTCGCTTAGTGAAGTGAAACCAGGCAATATCAGAACTGATGGAAAGATTCTGTTGATGTATGCCATGAGCATCAGGGTGTTTCAGGACTCTATACAGTGTTTGGATGGCCTGAAAGCACAAATTTCCAAAACATTTTCTTAGAAACTGCCTGCTATCAAAAAACTTCACTGCTATAGTTCTTGTATTTCTTTTTTTCTCATTGCATCTGAAACTGTGCTTGTAAAACCAGCAGACAGACTCTAGTGATATAAAATTTAGTGTTCTCCTTGCTCCGTGGTTCAAGCCTTGCTTACAGGCGTAGGCCTGTAAGTTCTTTCAGTCATTTGTGGTTGGCTTTTTCTGCCAGATTAAAGTTGTAAACTAATTTTCAGAGTGACTAGTATTACAAGCACTAGGGGTTTTTTTACTGCTGAATTTTGATCTATGAATTATAATAAACTACACTGTGATCATGAGCAATGCAGAGAAATGGTCCTCAGGCGACTATGTATGAATCTGGGTAAAGCAGTCTATCTTAGCACTTCATCTTGGCACCCACCCTGTCTATAGGAGGTGCAGTGCAACAAATACAAGGAATTAAAAAATAAAGATGCTCACTGCTTCTGCAATACTTCTTTTAATTTTGTTTTTATTCATCTTTGCTGATCACCCCCAAATCTGACTATGGTCCTTTCCCAAAATAAGAAGAAAGGGATGCTCCATCAAGAAGTGTCAGGGATTTCATTAAGTCTGTTTGGGACTTTAGACAGTGAAAGTACTCATAGAGTGCTGAATTGTGTAAAAAGTTCAGCTGTGTAAGAAATAGAATGTTGCAAAAAA
>VYZX01005043.1:30327-40905 GCA_013401335.1 Brachypteracias leptosomus | reverse complement strand
AAAAGCCTCGAAACAGTACTTGTAGAGTTAAATTTACAAGGAAAAAGCTAAACTATCTTGGGATTTACTAAAAACAGAAAAAACACACCATTGAATACTTAAACTGAGATATTGTCAATATCCATGATGGGATTCATCTTGTGACAACTTTATACATATGTGTATTTTGAGGTGAACCATCCTGCACTACATTTTATAAATGCTGGAGACCATGTTTAAAGGCTTGTTGTAAAATCACAGTTTCACACAATTCACTGAGTGTCTCATGAATCACATTTTGGAAGTACTAATATTCCTCTGGCTCTACAGAAAACCTACAATGATAAGCTTTGGGTATCTTACTTTTAGCTATGATCTTAAAGTAGGGAAATCTAGAATGGACCCACTATGTTAACAAACAAGCTCTGCTTATGCTCAATATTCCCTGTTTACGTGCTGGAAGTAATAAAGTGTACTGTGTTTATAGGGTAGTTCAAGATTAAGTAGATAATGGTTGTGACTTGCTTTGGAAAGGTCAGCTTCTACTGAAGTTCTAGATTTTATTGATCATTACTTAGTGCCTTGGAATAATTTTTTCACTTTTTAATGAGTGTTGCCCCTTTTTGAAATTATGGTGTTCAGTGTTACCTAAGGTTTTTTTCAGTAATGCATGCAGTCTTTTGGGCTGGCACATAAAGCTTGTACTGTTTACCGGGAAGCTAAAAATAGCAGGTTGAGTCCACTTCTGCCCAGCATCCAGAATATTAAATCAAGAACTCTGTATCTATATGTGAGTGCAAGTCTCTTGGCTCACAGAGGATGCTGAGGCTTTATGTAAACTTTATTTTCATTTGCTTCATACTGCCTTTCCTCAATTAACATTTTTTCTGTGCCTAATTATTGTGGTTTTTTGAGTCTTAAATTACAGTCTGGGAGTCTATCAACATAAAGATAAAATCTGTAATGTAGTTACCAGGTGGTATTACCTCAGTTTAGTACATGCATGTTCCCAGTGCTAATGATGGAGATGTTTCTTGATGTTTGTTTGGTTTAGGTTTGGGGTTTTTTAATTGGTAAAAGTAAGAAATTCAGAAGAGGAAATTTTCATTTATCTTTGTATGCTATATTTTTTATCCTTAAAGAAAAGGAATAAAGGTCTTGGCTTAACCCAGTTTTATGAACTTTAGTGTACTGATTTTTTTTCTCTTTCCATTGTAGCGCCTTTTATTTTGATTACTTTTCTTATCTCTTACATTTCTTTGGGCAGAAGATAAAGCTCAGGATAATTTTATTTTTTCAGATGTTTTTGATACATGTTGTTGGCCATCGTGTGACCTGTTGCAGATGTGCAGATTTGGCAGGTTTTTTCTGCTCCCCGGCCAGAGTATTCAACATTAAATGATGGGTGACTCTTAAGTGGGTTAGTTTGGATAAATGTCTAAAAGTTTGGAGCATATCTAAACCTCCTTGGCCTAGAAATTGATTTGCCTACAGTTGAGGAGGAAGGGACGGACTTTCTTGTTGAAGTTCATACTCTCTTAAATTTCTTTCAGGCCAGATTATCCCATAAATTATCTTTTTTTTTTTTTTGATGCTTCACTTCCTTTCATTGCCTTTTATGACCCAGCGTAGGAAGTGCAGAGGTGTTGGAAAAGTTAAATAAAGTTCATTTTTTCTCATTTCCCACCCCCCCCAGCACACACACTACAGGCAAGGTTCAGATTTGGTTCAGGGTTGGGGTGTTTTTTCTGTATGCTCTCTCCACTGTCTCACTCAGCACCAGTACATGTTGCACTGGGATTAGTCTCATGTGACGCTTGGCACACTCCTGCTACTGCAGCAGGGAAGTGTGAAGTGCCTGCTTTTAATTTACTCTGTTCTTTCATTTCTTCTCTGCTGTGAAACAAGGCAGAGAAATGACAGATTCTGTAGGATTCGTAGGCTCTTTGGCTTGCAGAGAGATTTTAGGGAGTAATGTTATCCTTAATGACCTGGCATCATGGAAAGTACGTATGATATGAGACACCTACTCATTATGGCTGCCTAGTATTGAGGCCAAAACTTTAAATGTGCTAAAAATATATAAATGGGGAAAATTATTGAACAGTTATCTTTCTCAGATCATCTCTGATGGGTATTTTGTAGCATCCTGGATATGTAGATTTGGAAGCCTTTTCAATCAGTGGTATTGAATTTGGGAAAGAGTGAGAAGTTACTGACTTCTGGAATCTTCATTTGCCTAACGCCTGTGAATGACAAAAAGGGAAACACATGTAGGTTATTTAAATACACTTCAAGAAGTTTTGAATGCTGCTTCAATGGTATTCATTTGGGTATAAAGATTGAGTGAGCACATGGGAAGTGCAAATATCTGTCTTCTTTGAGGTAGGATTAAGACATATTGATTGTTCTGTAGCTGCTTAGCTATTTTGCAGATAGACTACAGATGCTAAATCAGAGACTATTTGAGTTGTAACTAATACTGAGGTACAAGTGGATGATGGAAGATAATAGCTTTGGTAAAATGTTATGAATTTTCTTCTCTCTAAAGGCATTGGATTTGTTTCAAACTACCTTTAAAATGAAGGCTCTGTTTTTCAAAGGCGCTTTTTGTGTTCCAGTAGGGTATTTTCTTTTTTTTTTAACCCTGAAAATCATAACTTAGTAACTGTATAGTCACCAAGTCCATCTCTAAAATCTCACAGTTTGTGACTTAGGCTGGCGTCGTGCAGCAGCTGTGGGTTAGAAAGGAGGAGGAATGGAATGCAATTTCACAGGCAGGCATTCAGCTGCTTAAACCATGATACTGCCCTTTCTCTTCCTGCAGCCCTGTCAGCCTCTGTCATGGTGTCACTGCTCATCTTCTGCAGCCACTGAGGTGGGTGGGAATTGCTTTGTTCACCACATACCCCACCATCACTTGTCTGCTATGAGCTGTGATGTTTAAAAAAAGTTTCTTAGAATGTTAAGATTCTTCAGTGTACTTTAACAATGATTAGGTAGAGCGTAGAATATTTCACATTATATACTGGCTTTTTAAAGGAAGGATTGTTTTTTCCTGAAACTTGCAGTAATTAATAGTTGTTTTTTAGATGGTACATGGTCAAATGATAGACATCAACCTGCAATAACAAATTTCTTAAATTTGCCTCTTTTTTCTTCTTTTTTTCTTTCTATTTGGTGCATGCTCACAAGGTTTAAATAACAGCTACTGTAAATTTAAGTACTTTGTTTTGGCACACAGGAGATACGATTATGAAACAGTGTGGATGACCATATCTAAGAGGTGTTCATGTGTGTACTATCTCAGCCCAGAGTCTTTTCTACTACTTAAAGAATTGGGTTTTTTTAATTACAGATGTAATTGTGTTTTATTATATGAAATGTAAAAAGTGAGTTTTCATGAAATTTAAGTTTTTAGCCTTTATTTCTTTCAATTGTTGTAAAATCTAAGTTTCTTAAAGCACTTTTCTAGGCTAGTGGGAAGCTGGTAGCTGATCCCACTCACAGGACTGATTGGTTGCAGTGACAGAGCTTCTGTCTGGCTACTGTGCTAGCACTAGGTTACGTAGAAATTTTCAAGTTAAATGTAGGTTGAGGGATAAGGGGAGGATAGAGTGGGAAGAGAGAGACTTGGAGACCATGGGTCATGGGAAAGAGGCAGGAGCTGCAGGCAGGCGTAAGCATTCATCTGTCGGAGCCGTGAAACTGCTCAAATGCGTAAGGTCCAAGTGATGAGATCTCTCTCCATTTCTAATGTGGGAGCTTGAAGGCTGTAGTTTTACAAAGAAATTTTACAAATATTGATCTTTTGTGCATGTCACAACTTTCATAATTCATTTATTAGCTTGGCAGGACCCATCTGATGTGATTGTGGTTGGTAACTAGAGACCTGTGACTTTCTTGTCCCAGAGTGGGTAAATTTTTACAATCCTTCCTCCAGGAGGGGTGGCTGTGCAAAGGAGGGTGTGCTGACTGAGTTTCCAGTGGCAGTGTGTGCGGACAGTCTTTTTTTTTGCTGTGACCTGTCACACTACTGTGAGTTAGCTCCCTCAGACTTGAGGCTTTGTGATTCCCAGGACCTCAAAAGCTATAGAAGGAAAAAAAAAAAAGTCTGTTATTAGCTGTATTATGGTTGCCATTGCCTTACAGGGAGATCTAATGCTTATATTCAGCTTTAAGGTAATTCTACTGAGAATTTAACTTGTGTATAAACTTCATCCATAGGCCAGGAAGTCATAGTCAATGCTTCAATGTAACTAAACAATCAGATTATGTGAGTAGCAGAAAAGACTCTGGGCTGAGATAGTACATGCAAAAACACGTCTTAAAGAACAGTCATCCACACAGTTGTATAGTCATATTTATTGAGTGCCTAAACAAACAACGCCATAAGCTGGGATTCACAGATGACCTCCCAATTTACAGAAAGCTCAAGCAAGAGTTAGGTGTTTCAGAGACTCCTTTGAAAATTGTAGCTGAGGGTTTGATTTGTGACAATCCTTCCTGTTCTTTCTTGCAGGCAGAGAGACCGCGGGTATAGGACTGATGAGAAAGAGCTGCAGTCCTTCTCTGTTGGTCACTAATTTGTTGGTCTGCTGGTGAAAACATCTGCATCTGCTAAGACGATATCATTCTTGATTGAAGTACCTTAATGGTTAAGGAAATTCTTCAAAGCAGAGCTGTGAGGCTCTATGGAGGGGGTTCGTAGCACCGAACATCTTCAGTGTGGGTGTCTGCAGTTGGCTTTGGCTCCCTTCATAGTTAGTGGAGAGAAATGGGCACTTCTAGATTGCAATTTGTCTCATCCTAAAGTAAACTTCTGATAGATCAGATGAATGGTGATCTAAAAGGGCTTTTCCTCTCTCTGCTTTGACAATGAAGGGAGTGAGGACTGGCTGATATGAAACCAACATCTCCCTTGTGACTCTGACCAACTCACTGCTAAATCTTAGCTTAGGAACTAGCAGCATTTCATGAGGCTAACAAGAGTGCTTCCAGACAGCCTGACTTGTCTGATAAATTTCTATTTTGGTGCTTGGAAGAACTAAGGCTTCTTAATTTGGCATGAGAGGATGTTTGACATTGGACAGAAAAATAAGTTCTCCAACACAGTCTCAGGAATGACTGGGTCGTTTTTAATTAAATCTTTTATAAAGAAAAAGAAGCAACCTGAAGCAAAGACTGGCAGAATTAAAAAGGACTGAAAGCAGTACTTTGTCAAGGAAAACATTGAGCAACTTCTAAGCATAGACATACACTGTTTACAGTGAATTATGTTTCCTGACTTCTGCAATTCAGTATTGCAAGACAAGTTCTTTGAGGATTAGTTCTGTGTTTCCTTCTTTCCCTAAACTGCCACCTGTACAAAAAAAGAAATAAAGTTTTCTGCTCTCTTTTGAATGACAGGCTATTTATGGATGTTTAGCTATTCCAATCATACAATATTTGTCTCCTTCATACTTGTGCAAAAGTATTAAAAATGCATTCTCAGTTTGGATGCTCTATGTATTACATTAACTGCATTACTTTTCTTCCCACACCAGTTCTTGTGGGTGCTGGTTGTATTCTGTTTTGGCAGGATCTGAGAGACTCTCTTTGAAGATCAGTTGAAAAAATGAAATTATGGGCATGCTCTCGACAAAATTTTTGCTATTTTGGATCAGTAGAACTGCATTCTTATTTTAATGTAGTGCCTTGCCTAGTTTTACTGTGAATTTAATTATATTTATGAAACATCTAAAATGTTTCTTAAAGCTTTTGCTTTTGGTATCCAAGGGTTTTGGAAGAATCCTTGCTTCCATTTAACAACAAAGTTCCTAATATGTAATTTCATATTGAAGAATTGTAATACAAAGAACTGAAAGCTTCAGTTACTGTATATAATGAACAAGGAAGCCCCAAAACATAACTCAGGTTACAGATCAACCCCTAGAACTGACAGTGTTGCTCACCTGCTGTAACTTGTTCTATTCCTTTCAACTAAAGTGCAGTTTCTTTCTATCACTGTCTTCTGCCCTCTGAGCTTGAAGACAGTGATGGAGGCCACAATAATCCTCTCATAATACAGAAAGTGGCAGCTAATGACCTGCTATACCAGTTGGACATGCACAAGTCTATGGGGCTGGATGAGATCCACCTGAGAGTGCTGAGGGAGCTGGCAGAGGCACTTGCCAAGCCTCTCTCCATCATTTATCAGTGATCCTGGTTAACAGGGGAGTTCTGGATGACTGGAAACTTGCCAATGTGATGCCCATCTACAAGAAGGGCAGGAAGGAGGATCCGGGGAACTACAGGCCTGTCAGCCTGACCTTGGTACTGGTGAAAATTATGGAGATGTTCATCTTGGATGCACTCACAAGGCAAGTGTGGGACAACCAGGGGATCAGGCCCAGCCAGCATGGGCTAGTGAAGGACAGGTCCTGTTTGACCAACTTGATCTCTTTCTATGACCAGGTGACCTGCCTAGTGTATGAGGACAAGGTGATTGATGTTGTCTATCTGGACNACATTGAGGTGCTGGAGAGGGTCCAGAGAAAGGCAACGAGGCTGATGAGGGGTCTGGAGAATATGTCTTATGAGGAGTGCCTGAGGGAACTGGGACTGTTTAGCTTGGAGAAGAGGAGGCTGAGAGGACACCTCATTGCTCTCTACAACTACCTAAAAGGAGGTTGTAGTGAGGTTGGTTTTGGTCTCTTCTCCCAAGTGACTAATGACAAAACAAGAGGTAATGGCCTCAAGTTGCATCAGGGGAGGTTTAGATTGGATATTAGGAAGAAGTTCTTTACTGAAAGAGTGGTCACGCACTGGAACAGGCTGTCCAGAGAGGTGTTGGAGTCACCATCCCTGGAGGTGTTCAAAAAACGAGTAGATGTGGTGCTTCAAGACATGGTCTAGGGATCAGGGAGATGTTGGACAAAGGTTGGACTTGATGATCCTAGAGGTCCTTTCCAACCTAAATGATTCTATGATTCTTGGGTGATTTAATTTTTGGAATAGACAGTTATTTTTATATTAAGGAGTATGTATCAATTATAAATATGGCACAAATACTTGGTCATAGTTTAGAAAAATGAATAGTTTTAGATACTAGTTTCTCCTGAGTTGCAATAAATGCCACTGGAGCACAAAAAATATGTTCTTGTCCTATTTTTAATATCTGTTCCATGTACCAGAGGACAGATGAAAGATGAGGTATCTGAGTACATCTGTAAAGTAACACCACAGCGCTAACATCATTAGTAACCCTAAATGTAATCCTGTTGTGGAGTTTGTTGTATGAAACGGGCACTCATACAGAATTTTGAACACCAGAGATGAGTATTGGCCTTTCAGTCTTGTCTGTGCTGTTTTGAATGATTGTGTGATTTTCACTGTATCCTGAGGGTTGATATTGCTGGATGGGAATTGCCAGTCAGTGTTGTAGTGTTGTATGTTACTGAGATAGCCCAGGACTGAAATTTTCAAAAATGGTTGTCAAAGGCTTGTATTTGAAATCAAAAGGACAAAAGGTTAGAGGTGAGAACAGATCTCATGAACAGGAAGTTTCTTTCTGGTGGCAACTAAAGTAAATATTTAAAATAAATATATTCCTTAACTACATTAAAATGCTTTCAGGCTCTGTGTACATGTTTTTGTGCTGGTTGCATTCATTACTGGTTTCACTTCAGCTAGCTGTGTCTCTATTTCTTTCACACTGATT
This sequence comes from Brachypteracias leptosomus, assembly GCA_013401335.1. NCBI lineage: Eukaryota > Metazoa > Chordata > Aves > Coraciiformes > Brachypteraciidae > Brachypteracias > Brachypteracias leptosomus. The sequence goes on along the minus strand of VYZX01005043.1, from coordinate 33,224 downwards.
TTGCTGGTTTCTTCTTTGGACCTCACATTTCACCACCTGCAGAATGGCTATCCAAAAAGGGCTCGTTCCTGTGCAATTTCAGGCCACTGGGAGTTCTCCCAGTGGTTTGAAAGGAAGCTGTATGAGGCACTTTTGTGAACCATACCTGAAAATCAAGTGTACCAGCTTCCTTACCTCCGCTTTCAGAGTGTAATCCAGGCTAGGGCTTTGCTAAGTTCTAAATTCTAACCATTAGTAGGTTCTAACCATTTTGGTAGTTTAAAAACTGCTGTATTTCAACTTTTTGCCTTAGGAGCTGAAAGACTTGAGTTTGGTGTGCTCTGAACTCTTTAGGTGTATAGGAAAGTGGAGATGATTTGCTTGGCCACATGAAAGGGCTCTTTATCATGCACCCCAGTGCTGTGGTTAGAAACAGAGGTAGATGTCAGCTCCTCTTCCTCCTGTTCCTCCTCTACATGGATGTGCCTGCTTTCCAAACAAAGCAGAGGGTCAGCTGGAGTGCCAGTTGGACCACTTTGCTTAACATAGCTGTTCCCAGATCTGTCTGTGGAGGTGGGACACTGCCAGTTTTAATGTATTTGTGTGTTAAGTGGAGCAAAGCAGTCATCCAAATGGTTGCGGTTAGTAATGCTGCCACACAGGGGAAAGGCTCATCTGAAGAAGTTAAAGTTTTTTCAGTTTCCTAGCAACAGCAGAGCTCTGAATTTGCCTGGTCCTTTCAGGAAAGTTATTTAACAGCCAACTTTCCTTAGCCAGGAATGCTACTTCTGCTCAGCTAATAGATAGTTAAAATTCCTTCTTCAGCACTCACAGTATTTACAGTTAAAGAGCAGAATGACTTCATGGGGAAGGATGTGAAGCTGCTTTCCAGAGCAAGACTTGACTCACGGGAAGGAAGAAATGCAAAAGAAAGGTCTGACTTTCCCACTTGCGTGTCCTGTCCCTGATAGTGGTGGCTGTTACAAGGGCCCCAGCTGTTGGCCTCTTCTTCCTTGCTTTCCATTTTGCAGTTTTCCATTGGGTGAGAGGAGCAGAATCAATACGTTTTGGTGTGTGGTGCTGCGCCTTTCTCACCAATAGACCATTTTGTAGCATAAAACCTGTGGCAGGTGAAGGTGAGATTAAAGCCACAATGGAGAAGGTGGCAAATGACAAGCTCAGTCTGAGAACACAGACTGGAGGCATTGCCCTGTTTTTAATAAAACAGCACGTGCCTGAAATTGTTACTCTACAACAGTCCTTATGTTTTCCTGAGCAGACAGACGAATGACGGATGAGCACATTTTTGAATTTTTGCTATTTGATGCCCAGGTTTTCAGAATTCCTCAAGCACTTAAATTCATTAAAGCTGTCAAAAGTGAGATATATCTACGTTTGGATTTTGCTTCATTTTATAATCAGAGTGGATGTGGATGGACAATATGCTGGAATCAGAATCTGATTTTCTCTGTTGTCTTCCCAAGGTAATCATCCTTTAAAAATAGTGAATTAAAAATTATTTGGCCAATATTAAAGTTGCCTTCTCTCTCCAATTTGTGATTGCTGTCACTAATAAAACCCCCAAATTGCACTGTCTTTTCTCCAGTGCTTACTATATGTGAACAGAAAGAAGTCTTCTTTTTTTCCCAAATTAATATGAGGGTTCATACCTAATTTAATTCTTAAATTTCTGGTCCTCTGAGTTCTCAATTCCTCTGGCCTGTGAACTACACGGTCTTTCCAAAGGAAGTGCCCTCACTATATCAAAAAGTTTCAGACCTCCAATGTTCATGCATGTTTCCTTTTCTGAAGTAGGAAGTTAGGCTCAAACTTGTAGTCAGACTCCAGCCACAACTGAATTCTTGTGCAAAAGTTGAATGCAGCTTATAAGAGCAGCCTTCCTTCTTAAAGGTGGTTTGTATGCAATTTCTAAACAATTGCAGTTAATTTTAATTTTAGTATTTATGCAGAAGTGCAACACTTGGGTTTAATCTGCAAGAAGTTAAGATAATTCTGAAATATATGAAATTGTTTAATGCTATTTAATGTGATTATAATATATACAAGTCTATATTGCAGGATAAGTCATTACTGCCTAGTTGGTTTTTATTTTCGTGGCCAATTCTGGTTCTATAGAAAATCAGTGAAATTAGCAAACTTTGTGCTATAATCTTCCAAACTTGAAGAGACTGAATTGAAATACTCTTGGTTTCAACCAGAAATTCCTAAATTTTGAAAAATGTTGCATATTTCTCATGAGACTTATCTTCTAAGGCAACTTCTGGTTATATTTTTGTATTTTGTGACATAATTGTGACTGGAACAAATTATCTCTTTTTTAACAAAAGTGAACAGATTCTTACAGAATAGCATATATAAATAGGGAGATTTTAATAAAACTTGAGGCATCGTGAAAGCCATAATAGTATAGTGAACGTTGATAGTGGTTTTACACTAAAGTTGGCTTGTGTCTAGGATCTAATGGAAGGCACTGACAGTTTGCTGTTGTAACAAACTGAGCTGCAAAACAACCTTAACAGTTCTGTTGGTAGTTACTACTATGCCTAACTGCCTTGAGCTATTCCCTTTCCCAGTTCCTGGGAGTACAGGGTATATTAAAGTTGAGGGTGTTGTGCCTTTTGGTTTAGCTTCTGTGAAAGCTGAAAAGGTGTCCAGGGTTAATGCTGGGCTGGCCACTAGATGAGTGATAGATGCTCTCTATTAACCCCTCTCCCTTCCCAAAGGGGAAGAGAAAGGGAATAAGGGAGGGAGACTTATGGAATAGAAAAGAAAATGAAAACAGCTTTAATAAAAATAATAACAATAAAATGAAGTATACAAGTATATACAAAACCAATGCTGAACCTCCCCCCCATGGCAGTTATGTCGCTGTCACCACTGATGCTGTGGAGCAGGCA
>VYZX01005043.1:7604-24764 GCA_013401335.1 Brachypteracias leptosomus | reverse complement strand
CACTGTTCTACCACCTTGGTGTCCGTGAAAGCTTTGACATGGCTAATAATGTTATACTCTACCATGACACTGATGCTGACACTGCCCAGTCTCTCAAAGTAAGGTTCTCACTTCAAAATATGTTTCTTTTCAGAAATATCTTTAAATGCCTGTTCCTGCAAATGTTTTTGTTTTTCTGAAATTTCCATAGAATATGATATCCTGATAGCTACATAGCCAAATCATGCTAACAAAAAAAGCTCCTAGCGAAAACAGTAATGATTAGAATAGTATAAAAGCTGGTTTATAAGAAAGGATCCATAATATGGTACTGATTTGCTTCAGATGGTTAGACTTGGAAGTGAGGGTGCGGGTCTGACTTCTTCCATCCTTTCCCTCTTTTAATTGGAGTACATGTGAAAAAAATGTTATGGCCTGTATAATAATGACACTTGAACGAGGGCTGTATTTCAACCTACTCCTGCTGTTGAAGCACTTCTGTCAGATGAGGTTTGTGTATAGGTACATAAGACTACAGGAATCTCCTNAGTTATCTTAAAGATACTCTTTCAGAGGAAAAGTATTTCCAGCTTTGAATGATTTTGTCTCACAAATGCCCAGAATAGGATTTGGTACGTGGAGTGCCCAGCTTGAGAAACTACAATTACCAGCAAGTACAACTTTCTTCATCTTCTGAGCACTTCTCTAAATAGGTTTCTTCTTTGAATCATTAATTTTTTCCTAACCTGAACTACTAAGCCTTTTCTTGATGTTGTTCTGTCCCTTTACTTAGAATTTTCTGTTGTAGGAAATATGGATTGTGCTGACATATCTGTATATGTGTGTATATGTATAAGTATACCAGTTATTTTTATTGGAAATAATTCCCAGTAAAAATGAATAAACAATTTGATTCTCTTTTTTTTTCCCCAGGATATGGTATCTCAGAAAAACACAGTAAGTATTAAATTCACATTCTTTTTAAAACACAAAATGAAGATACTACATTTGAAGCAACTCTAATAACAAAACTGACAAGCATATATATGCTCTATATGATTGACAGAAGTCTGTCTTACCTATATANGAGTACATGTGAAAAAAATGTTATGGCCTGTATAATAATGACACTTGAACGAGGGCTGTATTTCAACCTACTCCTGCTGTTGAAGCACTTCTGTCAGATGAGGTTTGTGTATAGGTACATAAGACTACAGGAATCTCCTTTTTATTGCTGTTTGAAGATAAAAAAGAGATCCTCACCAAATCTTTTTATAGGCCTGTTGTTCATTTTTATATTAGTATAATAACGTGGTATACACCTAAGTCCTGAAATTGCTGTTCTCACTGCAAGTCATATATTGTCGATGTTTCTCTCTTGGTGCAGATTCTCTTTGTTTTAGATCACATTTAGACATTTATCCTCTCTTTCATTTCCTACTGCTGCTTTAATATTGCCCATTTTCTTGCTACTTTCACCCAGATTTCAAGAGGATCTTATTCACAGAACTAAACCTCTTAGATGATTTATATTTTATCTGATGTTGAGGAACAGGGGGCATGGGCATGGATCATTTCAGTGCAGTGGCTGGTGAACNTTTTTTTTCCCCAGGATATGGTATCTCAGAAAAACACAGTAAGTATTAAATTCACATTCTTTTTAAAACACAAAATGAAGATACTACATTTGAAGCAACTCTAATAACAAAACTGACAAGCATATATATGCTCTATATGATTGACAGAAGTCTGTCTTACCTATATACAGTTCAAACTAGTGGAAATCTTGTTGACATCCTTCCAAACTAAAGCTGGATAAAAAATTACTTTTCTTTAGAAGTTCCTTTTTAAGTTTTATAAAAGTGCCAGTAGATATATGTTATATAGGTAGATTGATAGATCAAAATGTAAACTTGGAAATTGAAAGTCTCTTTCTCCTACCACTTTCACCACCTTGTGCAAATGTATATCCGTGTGTGATGCCTTAATAGGGCTTACTCTTGTATCTCAAACAGCTTTGGCTGCTATATACTCATCTTCTTCCTCGTGAATTGACAGATTTTACCTAGGAATGCAAAAGCGTATTTCCCAAAGTAAAAATATACTTACTCTTAATGCAAGTAAAACCAAACAAGTAAGTAACCCTGAACCAAGATAAAATGTAATGGCTATTTTAGGCTTATTGAAATATGCCATGATATTTTAGAGAGTTAGATATTCAGTCATACTTCACATCATGTCAGTGGTTATTTTCATTAGACACTCTACACTATTTTGAATTCTTTAGAGTACTATTAGAGAAATTGTAAGCTTCTATTTATTCACCTATGTTTCCCCACATTCAGCACATACTTTTATTTTCTTCTGAAGAATATAGAGCAGGACTAAAATAATAAAGTGTTCTTAGAGTTTGCTGATAATTTAAAATGGAACTAGAAGAGATAATGCGTTAGTCACAGTGGTTTATTTTGAGCTGCTGTTTATACTTGGCCACAGCGCTGCACGTAGGCTAAAGAGAGATCAGGATGAGCATGTGAGTAAATCCAGGTCATTTTCCTGTCTGTCTTGGTGATCTTTGAACTAGTTTCACCTCTAGGGTGTGAACTGCAGTTACTGGTCTGTAGCGCTGTGGAGGGGGGCTTCAGAGTGAGGCATGTATGCTTGTGAATGCAACTGTCCATCAACTGGTGGATGATCATAATGTAACAAGCATTTGATTTCACCTGCAGAGCAAGAAGGAGAATTGTGAGTGAGCCATTTGGTGGTAATTCCAGAAATGGAGTAAAAGCAAAGGGGATGGTGGCAAGTTCAGCCTAGTGTAATCAGATTAGCAGCCTGCAGTCTTTTCTTTTAGCAGATTATTTCTCCCATAGAGGGAAATACTTACTTCTGTGTGGAAGAGAAGATGGATCTGGTAACATATTTTCTACAGCAGGGCCTGGTATTAGACCTGGAAACACCACATGGCTAGCAAATGGGGCAGGGAGGCATCCTGAAACTAGAAAGGAGAGCTTGCCTAACCCACTTCCTTCAAGTGCTTAAATTAAAAAAGCATTTGGGAGTAAAATACTGCGAGGAAAAAATAAATTGCTTTAAATACCAAATATGAATTCTTGACCCTCTTTTGTTATTTGAAATTGTTCATATTCTCTTTTATTAGATGAATGTCCTCCCATATTGCATCCTTCTATCTTTTTTGGTTTTTAATCAAAAATTACAACAATCTAATCAGCAGGCTAAATAGTTAATAGGTTAAAACGTTATGTTTTTCTGAGTTGGAGCTGACTTCAAGTAACAATTGCTTTCCCCTCCTTTCAAATCCAATGAGTTGCCATGAGAGGTGTGCAGTTTGCCACTGCCCCAGTACGGGGTCACTGCTTCATTGCTCTCTTAAATACTTTTCACCTGTATGGACAAGGTCTTCTTGAAGTTAATTGCTAACGAAGGTTGCTGTGCTAGTTAAGTAGGTACAGAATTGGTGTGAACTTACTGAGTCTGATCAAGTATGTAGTTACATAACCATTTCAGTTTCAGTGCTGAATATTAGATAAAATAGTTAATACCCCGAACTAGGGTTTTGCACTTTTCTTTCACTTTTCCTGATTAAAAAGTGTGGGTATGCCTCTGCCATAGCTCTGGAGTAGCAGGAAGAGTTTAAATTCACTCTTTGGTCTGGAGGCATGCTGGTAAGAGGATGGATACTTGATCTGCTAAGCCTTCCTCTGACCTTCAGGTAGCCACAGGAATATCATTGATGATTTAATGGAGAGAAGGCCCCTCCATGTCTTATAGGCTCTTTGTCCACACATCCACATTGTGCATAAGGGAGGGAGACGACTGAGATTGCTACTAGGTGTAGAACACAATTTTTCCAGCAGTGCATGTGAAATTTTTTGTGCTGGCTTCTGTAGCTCAGTTTTCTCTGTGGTTTCCTTGCCCTCATCTTTGCTATTTATCCTGCAAAACTCAAGTCATGTACAAAGGTGTAAAAAAATCATAGCATAGAGCAGATGTGGAACCATGTTAAAGATGCAAAAGAAAGCAAATGTTCTAAGAGATGTTTCTAAGAGAAAACAAACGTCTAGTGTGTTGGCTGAGGTGATTTTCTTTTGTATATTATGAGTAAGCCTTGAAGAAAGTGGATGCTTTCCTTGTAAAGAAAGCATTATTCTAATTCAGCATCAAAGTGGAGACAAGAGTGAAGAAACTGGACATAAAGCTGGAAACAATGCATGGAAAAAAGGTCAACAATTCGTTTGAGATTTGGCCTGAGCATGACTGATCTAACTAGTGAACATTGTATGGCAGCATGCTGCGGTGTGTCAGTCTGAGAGAATTAATAGCTTACTGGCTGAAAAAAGAATGTAAGAGTAGAACTTCCTTCCTTCCCTTCACCATCCAGGAATGAAGTTTTCAGGAATAAGATAAGATGGGGAATGTGATTCAGTTCTACTTGACTCCCCCAAACAAGCAATTATAACTATGTATTGATAATTTATTACATACTTAGATACAAAAGGAAAGAATTATTGCCTATGGGAGTTCAGTTCCCAAGAAAGAATTGCCTTGGCATGAAATTCAAGGTCAAGATTGTGTCCCACATCAATTAAGTTTTCTCCTGTAGAACTCCTCTGAGCTTTGAGGACTATTTTCTGCTAATTTTACTGAGGGTGTATGCAGTTTCCTAGTTTCTGTCAAAATTATCATCAATAAGATAAATTGCAAATATGCAGTCTTGCAGAACAGTTTGTTTCCTGTGTCAAGATGCAAAAATCAAGGTTTTAAAGCACAGTGGGTGCTGCTGGAGTGTAGGGGACAGGAAAATAAATTAATCTATGGAAAANNNNGGTGTGCTTTGGAGTTTTTTTAGATGTCAGGTAAACATTGGTTTTCTGGAGAAATGAAATTTCAAGGATTTTCAAAAGAAAAAAATACTTTAAAAAAAAAAAATCTTCCTCCAAACCAATATGGTAGACAAAACCCATGGCAAAGTTGTTATATTTTGAAGCAACATTTTGCTGCTATCCTTGACTTATTATGGTTTTTTACAATAGGGAAATTTCCTCTCCCTCTATGGTATTTTAAGGAATGGTGCATCAAAAAAGTCTAAGATTGAGTGAAGAAAAGAGTGCACAAGGGGCTTTTTAAAAACTGCTGAAGCCAGGAAGCAAAATGCACAGTCCTCCTGGCAATAGTTTTAGTGTTAATTGCACATGCTTGAAGAAACATACTTTGATCCCTTCAGTTTGTTTGAATGTGTTGTTGAAAATACAAACCAGAAATTCCTACTGGAAAAATTATTATGCCGAGTACAGAATATAAGGAGAAAGACTTAATAGTTAATTTTTCTTTAGTTGATGGTATACCTGAAGAAATTTGAATAACCCTGTTAATTGCTTTTGGGAAAGATATTTAAAGGAAAGTAAGCTGGCTATTCAACTAAAAGGTTTATTGTAGTATACTTAGACCTGTGGGCCTGTTGAAGTATTTTCAGAGATTTAAATGTTGGAGTTTTTTCATTAAATCCTGTAGCAGCTCTTATAAGAAGCAAAGAATAATGTCTAGGTCATGTAGGAGTCATTAGCAAAAATTCTCCTTGATCTAAAGGGAACAGGATTGCAATTTATCCTTGCCACAAGGAATTTTTATGTTGAAAAATCACTTTGTATTGTAATTGGCAGAAAGTCTCTTCAGAGTTTCAGTAGCTGTATAAATTTGTCTGTATCTACTGTTTCAAGGCAGTGAACATTTAAGAAAACTAAATAGATTTTGGCACTTGGACTCATATTCTCCAATTTACTAGCCTCAATGGATTGAAATGAGAGCCAAGATTCTAAAGTATGATTACGTTATATGAATTGAATAATCTGAAGTAGTAGTATTGCAGAGAAGCTTTCTATTTTTTTATTATTTTCTGGTTATTTTTACTATATATAAGTTTGTGTGATATGGTTACTTGATACATTTCTAAAAAACCGAGGCAGCAAAGTATTAAAAGAGTTTGCAAAAGGGCACAGAATGAAAGAGGAGTAGAAACATCTTAAATGCAGACAATAATTTTTCCTTTTGGCAGAAGAATAGTCAATAGAAGGATTGATATAATGAAAACTAAGTCTTTAAAATTTATTTATTAAAGTTAGTTTCTATGAAAATGTTACTATCTCAAGGGATGCATATTTGTAGTGGTTGGATTATAAGTAACTCCTCAGGTAATGAATCTGATAGGTTCCAAAAAATAAGACTTGAAAGCATCTTAATGATGACACAAGGAGATGTATAGACAAATAAACCATGTAGATAGAGAAATCTTACATTCTGGGTGGCAAAGTACTGCACTGTTTTCTTGGCTTTGTAAATATGGACTTGCTATAAATATCTATATTAGTTTTCTATTGTTTCTTTCTTTAATGATTTCTCTGTTCATGTCATGTCTGTCTTTTCTATTCTTATACTGTTTTGTGGTGATGTTTTCCTCTTGTTGTTTTATTTCGATTTGGAGTAGGTTGCCAACCACAAAGCTTTTCTTCGGGTTGAAGTACCTGCTGAATACCGCAGTGGTAGTCTGATAGGCAAAGTATGTATCACTTTAAATTTGCTTTCTGTTGAATAGATATACCATCTTACTACTGCGTTGCTAGGCATTTAAAAATGTATAAGGTTACTTGAAGAATAGTGCTTGTCAGGGTCTTTCCTTCAAAGTGATTGTAATCTTGGAGTAATTGTTCTTTGCAAACTAGATCCCAAGCATTTAGAACGTTTGGCTTATGATAATCTCTACGCACAGTCTTCACATTAAAATACTGCATATATTCAACTTCAAAAGAGGAAGTATTTTTTAAACCTGTATTGCAAGTTGGATAGGAATGTGATGTCACAGCAAACTTAAGACAACAGTGGATTGTGTGAAAACCTTAATTCTTAACACAACAGTGGATTAAACTCACTGAACACTCAAAAGTTTGTGACTTCTGTGAGTGAATGCAGTTCATTCTCTGTTACCTTATGTGCTTTCCTTCTAATTGCTTTTTAAGGTAAGGTAAGCACTCCTAATATTCTTGATGCCTGAGTAAGTGGCAAAATGAACTACATGGCTCGAGTAAAATAGTTCTGCTATTAGCTGTGCAGGTGTAATTCCCCGTCTAAAACTGCAGAGATTTTACTCAAGTTTTTTTGTTGTTTTTTTTTTTTTAAAATCCCCAAACAACAAAACAACCCTTTAATTCTAGTGTAGTGTCTCTGTCTCAAAGTGACAGTTGCACCGGAAAAACAGAAGTGATACAATTAAAAAATAAAAAACTTTATTAAGATAAAAAGGGGTTTTTTTAACAGCATTAGCAAAATCTTTAGAGAAGTATTTTAAGACAAAAAGCACTCTACATTTGTCTTCTATTGCCTAGAACCTTAAAATGGCCTATGTGGGCCTCCCTCAGTCAGCCCTTCAGCACAGGTACAGCTCTGTGCTTGATTCCTTGAACCATTTTCCTCAGTAGAACAGGTCCCTTGCTCAGCTTATTTCCTGGTTATTTCCTTGTTTTCATATGTTCTTAAACTTTTGGCTCTTTTTGTAGTAGGTTTCAAAGTGGTGTGATTCAAACCAGAAGTTTCATTGCTAGCATACTGGGCATACATTATTTGCTGGAAGATTTGCTATTGGGAGCTTTTTTTTTTCAGTCTGCTTTGTTTTTTGTAATTTTTAACTCTAAAATTTCTCAGACAATAAAATAGCTTAACTACTAATCCTGAAGTAAACCAACTTAGCATACAGTCTTTATAAGCTATGGTTATCATTTTATTAACATTTAATAATAAATAATAATTTAATAATATATATTTGCAGATACAGTTGCTATATAAGTTACTTCATACATGGCTGTGCCATTTATTTATTCTCTTAAAAAACAATAATTGGAGTATGACAGGAGAGTAGTTTTCACAATTATTATCTTTTGGTGTCAGAGACCAGCATCCTGAGTAGACAATCAGAAGAAGCAAGGGTGATGTTTTTTAGCCATCTCTAACCTTTAGTAGTGTAAGAAAAGTAGATGGACAGAACTGGTTCTTTACATGATGAAGATGAGAAGGACCCCAGGTTCCAGTATAAATTNGGGGGATTGGACTAGATGATCTTTTGAGGTCCCTTCCAATCCCTGACATTCTATGATTCTGTGAACCTCATAAGGACACCCTCTGTGAAGGGGCTTTATAATTTATTATAATATTAGACAGAAGAAACTAGAAAATGGAGCTGGTTGCTTTTCAGACAAAGTGGTGTGCTTAAATATGTGCAGGGTTCGTGACTTCTATACACAAAAATGTATATCGTGGATAAAAATGTGATTTTATTTGCCTAGATTTCACTATTCAAAAAGAGGCAAGAAATCTAAGTCAAATAGATTAATTGTTGGCTGAATAAGTTTAATACAGTGTTTCACACATGCCATTTAATATTTTTCTGAAATTGCTTTGCTTTTTCAGTAGATAACTGCAGCTCTCTGCGTCACAAGACACATCATACTTTCAAATTGGATTTTTTTTTCTCAATTGCAGGAAGAGCTAAATTCACTCTTGCAGTTTTAATAATAGAGTTTGTACAGAAGCAGCTTTTGTGTTGTACTGGACTCAGTGTTTCTTTGCATGAGCCTGAGACTAAATTGTTTTAACATACTGATGGTTTGGGTTGCAGTTTTTCTGACTTTTTTAGTAAGTAAGGAAGGAAGTAAAGAAAACATTGCAACAGTTAATTTTATGCTGTTTCAACAGAGATAATGTACTGTAGGGTTTATGAGGAAGGAATGTGGCTTGATCTTTTTCTGTTAGAAATAATTTAAAATTTTGAATCCTTAGATCAGCAGCAGGATGTACTGATACAGATTTTTTTCCATCTGTATATTTAGTAACTGCATGCACCACATTGTTGCTTCCTGTGAACAATTTATTTCTCTTTAGAGAGACATCTATATGCATTTTATTAATGCATATAAAAACATGCTGTCTTCATATCCATTCTTTCTATCATCTTGTTATTCTCTCATTGTTCAAGGTGACTTTAAATGGCTGTGCCTTTTCTGCAGGCTTAGATGATATGAAAAAATGAAAAGTATGATTTTGTTGCACATGTTTGATGCCTTGATATTCCCAAGGTGGATGTTGAAGGGCATTTAGTGCAAGTTGATTGTGTTTGATATATCATACTGACTTCGGTGCTCCTAACTAGTTACTCTGAAACACAAAGTTTACTTTTCTTTAAACAGCAGAGAGTTGTTGTAACTCAAAATGGCATATGGGTGATTCTAGTAGCTGTGGAAAACTTTTCACTTATCTGGGTTTTGGGGTCTTTCTCAGGAGCTGAAGACTCTGAACTTCCTGATTTGGGGCTCTGAAAGGCATTTCCTGTTTGCTCTCCCCTTCCAGCACCCGGATCATGTTTGCACTTTCTGTGTGAAATATTAGGAATTTTTGGTTTTTACTTCTAGAATTTTTTGTTAAAATTCTTACATATCATACCAAACTTTGATTTGGTGATTGGCTGGTTTGGTGTTTGATGGTAGGATGCAGCAGATGTTTTGTAGGCTCCTCTGGATTAAACATCTCCATAAAGTCCTTCCAATGCCTTTGTCGCTCTTTGTAGGGTGCTCTGCATCATAGCCTTCTTAGCACAGAGTGAGCTTAGGGGGTGCGAGTAACATTTCTGACTCCAAAAATTTGGGAGTAGAAGGTACCATGTAACTGTCAGATCCTATTAGAGTCCATGCACCACATAAAAAAATGAGCTCATTGTATTGTCACTTAACAGATCTGGACCTATATTCATGACCCTTGTTACTATTTGTATCACAAATCACAATTTAATGCTTGTGAATCTTGTGTGCTGAAGCTTCATAGTGCACCAGCCCTAACCTAGCTGTTTTTTCTGACAGTAAAAGATTCTGTGTACACACAAGCATATTTCCACCTTCATTTGTTTTCTAAATGGTACCTGTTTTTCTTTTAGGCTTCCAGTGGCAATTATTATTTTATTCCATACATCGTCACACCTTGTGCTGACTATTTCTGCTGTGAAAGTGATGCCCAGCGAAGAGCTTCTGAGTATATGCAGCCCAGCTGGGACAATATCCTGGGGCCACTTTGTGTCCCACTGGTGGACAAGTTTATCAGCCTTCTCAAGGATGTTCATGTTACATCATGGTAATTTTACAACACATGCACCTCCAGAAGCTTTGATAGTTTCTTTTCAAAGTTACAAAAACCCGATGCAGCACGTCTAATAATACTGGGTTTTTTTAAATTTTATTTTTCACTGCTCTTAATATAGTGTTAAAAGAAGCTGCTAACTTTACTGCTTTCTGAATTGATATCCTGCAGCTGTTGCAGTTAACAAACCATGTTATGCTAGAAATTTGATTTATGGTTACTTTCCGAAATATCAGTAAACAAAGACGGTCCATGGGTAAGGTAAAGTATACACTGTAATTTATATTTAAGGTTGTAATAGGAGATAAGATCAGAGCCTCTTCATGGGGCTAAAAGCCAAAGACTGTCCTTTTCTGTCACCAAGTAAGTGTATATGTTTGGCAGCAATGGGCAATCAAATGCAACTTCCATAGTTTGTTGTTTGTTTGTTTGTTTGTTTTATATTAGACTTCTGTCCAGCCACTTCTACAAAGGACTCTTGGAGTTTTGAGGATAGGGGTTGGAGATGGAAGTCTCTCTTTTGTGATTGCTCACCCTGTACTCTGCAGCTAGTCTGGTTTTGTTTGTGTCTCTGGAAAACACTGGGAGAGACTGAGCTTCTAGGTTTTCTTCTTCCTAGTGTCTGAAGCATGAGGTAGCGCTGAGGACCCTCAGATTTTTCTCCTCCATTGCCATCCCACCCAAGTGAAAGACTCGTCTGAAAAACCCCTTTTCTCACCTGTTTCCACCCTTAGGATCCCATAGATGACCCCATCCACACACATATCTTGTCCCTTGCACCTCCATCTGTGGCAGGTCTGCTGTTCCCTGGCACCTTACTGGGCAACGAGTGGGATATTACTGGCCTGAAGAAGCACAGACTGCTTCTTGCTTCTCCAAAACAGTGCTGGAGGGGAGGCTACATGCAGGCCCCACAGGCCCACTTTGAGGAAAGGCAGAGGAGCAGAAACTCAGTAAAGCTGTTCAGGATACAGGAGAGCTGTGCTCACCAGTGCAGACTCATGGAACTAGTAGCACTGTTGATCCTGGTAGTAGGAAATTTTGGTACCACGTACCACTTAGCATTTGTGACATTGTGAAATGGTGCTCTGCTGTCCAAAGCTACCTGTATACTTTGTCTGTCTATGACCTCGATTGTGGGTGATTTTGGTTTGATAATTGTGTTGCTAAGTCCTATGGTAAAACCTCCCTCCTCTCTCCCGTTTTCAAGCTCAAGTGCCTGAAAGAGACTTTTGTACACCTGCAGAATTAAACATTGTTGTGGTATATCCAGGTGAAGAGAAAGATGTAGCTAGATAATCCCTCATTCCTGCCAAAAACTTTAATAACTTGAAAGTGAGACCTCCCCATTCTTAAGTCATTTGGATACTTTTGAAAAACATTGCCCAGTATCTCCTTTTGATTTGGCCAGCACAAGAAGGTCTAATTATCATTTCCTGGTAGAAGATGATGCTGGATAGAAGCCTGAGTTTGGAAATTTTTGGTGAATTACATCTAACCTGCACTGACAAAAAAACAACTATTAAAAGCTTTCCAATAGTGCTTTCTGTGACCTTGCTGCTTTGCATTATAAACATCTTACATGTTATATGTAAGATATAATGTGTGTTAGAGAATTTAGTTTTCTTTGCTTTGTGTAGGGCTTATGCTAGCCAGGCTGGATACTTTGCAATACTCATTAGTAAACAAAAAGGGCATTGCATGCATTTGAGTATCTGTCAGGTGACATCTGCTAACTTCCAAATGGTAAACTCCACAAGCTGCTTCAGATAAAGTTACCTCTAAGTAGTCTGTTCAAGTCATTTTTAACTATCATACTGATAATGCATGTATGGTTTTGTATTCTACAAAAGCTCTGGTGTTGCATTGTGCGCTGATGTTAGTGCAAATAAGATGCCCTTACTGGGGGATTTTACGTAGGTCTTGCCCACATTATGTATTATGTTCATCGAACAGATTGCAACTAAATCAGCTTTTGGAGGCATGTTTTTGTTTTAATTTCTTTCTTTGAAAGCATCTACTCCATGTGCCTCCTCTCTATATCACACTCATCTTTCCTCTCTGTGTTACTTTATTATCCCAGTTACTGCCTTTAGGATACAAAGTGCCACATGTGTCATGGTCAGTAAATGGGGCAAAGAAATGCCCCAGTTTCACAATGTTGATAAAATTATCTCACAGTCCTGGTTGTAAATGTATTGATAGATAGCCTCACAGCCTGAGGTGGGGCAAGGTGGAATATGTATAACAAGTTAATGAAAAATGTGAAAACATTTGATGTGCACCTCACTTCTGAGGAAATGGTACTTTTTATTATAAATTGTGCTTTTTGTCATAAATATAACCATGTTTTGTAAGAAATAACTAACAGTCTTCTTCCCATATGTCTATCATTTATTTAGTGCCTATTACAAAGAAACACTGCTGAATGATATTAGAAAAGCTAGAGAAAAATATCAAGGAGATGAACTAGCCAAGGAGCTGGCCAGGATTAAGCTTCGTATGGATAATACTGAAGTGCTGACTTCTGACATTGTCATAAACCTGCTTCTTTCTTACAGAGATATTCAGGTATGTTCCTGAAGACTAAGGAAGATTATTTTACCATGGGATTTTGGCTCTTGTTTGCTCTTCTGTACTTCATTGTTTGTTAAACAGTGATTCAAAGCAAAGAAAAAATCCCCTACTGAGCAAGATATCTGTGCTTCCCTCCCCTCCCTTTTCTCCCCTGCCCCAAAGTCACATATATTTAGAAACAAAGAAAATGCATTTGTTGTGACCTTTGTATTGGCCATAGGTGCTGAAGTTGAGAACTATAATTCAAAGAAACATAAATTTGTTTTTAAAATTGCACCTTTTTTCCTGATTTTGTTTTTTAAATATGTTCTGCTTTTGCTGAAATACAGTATTTGTACTTCCAAACTGCCCATCTGTGTGTTTGACATCCCTTTTAAAATACACTTCCAACCATTTTATGGATTTTTTTTCCACCAGGGCTTAAGTTAGTTATTTCATAAGTATAAATGAGTCATGAGAGCAGTGAGCGAGCACATCGTGCTGCATAACCCAACTTGCCATTCCAAGATGCGTATTTTTCTGTAGCACTTTATCCAACTTCATTTTGATTGCCTCTGGTGATAATCTGCATTCTTTTGAAAGATCTTCTCCCTTGAGAAACGTAATCATCTGGAAACCTATTTTAAACAAACAAGTAAAGTGAGGCCATTTATGATGTCAGTAAACTGGCTTCTTCAGCAATGTATATGTAGGTTACCCTTGAGAAACCAAGACGAATGCACAACCAGATGACGTGCTGCAGAATGAACCATGCTGGAATCTGCAATGACCTGATGAAGTGTCATTCATCGAAGTTCTTAATAAGGCCTGAAAGAGCCAGACTCATCACCTTCCTGGTGCTGGGAGTGTAATTGATCAAACTGGCCATAAGGACTCAGTAATTTGGGTGGTAGCATTGAAGGGAGGAAGAGCCAAGTACTGACATGCATGGAAAAAATCCCTGCTTAGTTCCTTACACAGAGTTTGTGGCTGTTTCACTGCCTCTTCTAGGAGCAGTGAGCTGATATACTGTCTAGCAGTTATGATACTTTTTAGTATAGTGATGCTTTCCTCTGTTTTCTGTTTCTTTTATTTTCTTTCTTTTTTTTTCTTAATTCATACCAGGACTATGATGCTATGGTGAAGCTGGTAGAAACATTAGAAATGCTTCCTACCTGTGACCTGGCTGATCAACACAACATTAAATTTCATTATGCTTTTGCATTGAATCGGTAAGGATGATAGATGGGGGATGTTTCATTTTATTATGGTTCCATATGGGTTATACATAAATTTATAGTGCAGATAATGGCAAGTTCTTTTCCTTTTCTGCACACACTGGTGTTCACCACAGTCATTTTTCCTCAATCCCACACTTCCTGTACATCAGGACAGCTTGTAACTTTTGAAATCATTGTTTTCCAACAACCATCATTTTGTCAGCAACCTGACAAGAGTGGGTCTGTTCCAAAGGTCACCTGAATAATTGTGAAAGACTTCAATGGGTTCTCAGTGAGGCTGAGATTGTTTATTCTGAGTCACTGATTACTCAGAACATCTTGAAAAGCTTGACATAATACAGTTATGGGTGAGTTATTAAAGTAATAGGTAACAAGCACTGCTTGATCTGTGAATGCACCTTCATAATACAGCTTCCTTGAAATGCTGGAAGGTGGTCCTGGCCTACAGGCATGTTGCTAGATTAGGAAGTAGAGAAATATCCTTAAACTCTTCTAGTTAGCTACAGATTTCTGAGTACCTATGTATAATAGTTACTTCATTTCTAAGAAATGTATATTAAAACTGTATTGTAGAAAATTTTATGATAATAGGTGGTATTTCTGGTGCCATTTGACAGTTTCATCAGACTTATGTCTGATGAATAAATGCAAAATCATTGCTTAGAAAAATACTGGATATCACTGCATCAGTTCTGTGTCAAAAAACAGTCTTCTCACAGCATTTTGTGGACTGTGCTCTCTGGAAAAAAAAACCCCAAACCCAATAAATCATTCTCATGCAACCATGTCATACACCAACAAAGAATGCAGTACATGCCAACAGTGAAGTTCATAGAAAAGGATGATTTTTGAAAAGGGCCTGGTGGTTTGTTAGTGATCGTCTGAGTGATGCAGTAGCAGATAGCTAGAAGCAATCTTTGAAGAAATGTAGTAGTGAGTAATACAGAATATATAGAGTAATCAGCATAGGTGTGACTGATACTGCACATAATTCTAATGCCCATGCTTTTATGACAACTAGCTATAGAAATTTTTTTTTAGGGTGGAATTAAACCAATTTAAAACACCTTCTTTATTTAAAAAAAAAAAAAACCAAAACAAAAGAAGCAGTAAAGACAATAAGTTCTGAGAAGTGAATTGATTACAATGAGAATTACCTCTGTGAGAAGAAATGTATCAGGTGCCAAACAGTACCCAAAGCTCTCACACAAAAAAAAGACAACTAAGACCCGTGTTTGGAACCTTAACCCAAATTTAGATTATGGCGAAGCCTTTTTTTAATAATAAGGAGAAATTATTAATATTTAGCTCTTGATACTAAATATGTGATTATAGTTCCTCCATATTATTCAACTTAAGTAGGTGGAATTTTCTAAGACTGGAAGTAAACACTGGGTGTCTTGATTCTCCACTCCTGGTATCATAGACCATTAAATCTTATCTGATTTACCATCTGCTGAGTCTGTTAGCTTGTTCTGCTGAAGTTTATCCTTCAGAAAATTTTGATGTGAATATATGAAGACAGAGAGAACCCATTTATATAACTTTCTGTTTGCTCTGGTACTTATCATACCTACTGAAAGATAATTTTCTCCTTAGTCTGCTCAAAAATAAAATTAAAAAATGCTCTTTAGGTATAAAATTTTTAATGTAGAACACAAGGTGGTATTTTAAAGTGGAAGCCAGTGTTGTGACAGTTCTTGTGATTATGTAAATTATAAACGATGTTCCTCACTGTATAGTTATTATTGAATGCTATGGTTTTCCATCTTTTTTTCTCCAACCCCTGAAATTTGCAGGCTTGATCTTATAAAGCTTCTGAAATTCAAGTCTCCTTAAGATATCATACTGATATCTTGAGGAGTGGTTTCAACAAAAAGGATTTGTCTCTATTTTTCAGAAGAAGTTTGACCAACTTTTTATTATTTCAGGAGTTTGACTCAAGATGTTTAAATTTTCCAGTAAGAATAATGCTAGAGTTGTGCCTCATCCTTAGGAAAATCCTAATTTGATCAGTTTTAAACATTTTTCAGTTAGATACACATAGTAAAATTGACAAGGTTCTTTACTCTCTTTGTCTTCAAATTCTTTGTATTTTGAGCAGCAGGTGAGTCTCATGCCATTAAATCTTTTGTTTTGGGAATGCAAGTAGCACCCTTGTAAGACAAGATGAAATGAATTTTTCCTGAACTTTCTTTCCCCATCAACAAGTTTCATAAAGTTAATCAGCAGACTGAACCAGTGTGACTCCCCTCGTGTTTTTCTGTGAACAATTTAAACATTTCTATGGACAAGCTTGTCCATAAATAAGTGACCAGTTTTCCATCAGTAAGAATGCAAAATTTAGCTTTTACAGATGTTTTTGCCTTCTTGAAACAAAGTGATGGTCAGAAGTGAAAAGTTAAGACTTGAACATTTTCAGAACAAGTCTACGTAGTTCAAAATAACCCATAAAGTGTTGCTTTTAGCATCTCATTTCTGTGGGTTTTTTGAATAACTTATTTTTAAAACAAATACAACTTTTTTTAAACATATAACTTTTTTAGAAAACAAATTCTTCTTAGTGAATTCTATCAGAATCTGCTTATAAAAATATAGAACAACATTTTCACTGAATGTTCTGTTAATCTCAGCATACAGAACTGTGTTAATGTTGCTCAGTCCGACTGATTGAGTTTACCAGGAACAAAATACATCAGAAGCAAGACAGAATTAGCAGCTGTAAGAATACCTGAACCTAACCTGCAGAAGTTAATGTTTGCTTAATTTCATTACAAAAGTGTGCCAGAGCTGTAATCATAATCAACAGAGAATGTCATTGATTTCCTCTTGGACTCTGTAACGAAGTTATGTTGGCAATTAATTTCACTGAGCGTTTTCTAGTCAGTGTTCTCCAGTGCTGCATAGAGCTAGTGATGGGACAAGCAAACGGCAGAAGATTGCTTCTGGGGACCTTGGGTCTTTGCTGGTACATCAGGTGGACACAAGCCCCATCTGAACCACAGTTGTGTGCAGTGCTGGGTCCCAGTTAACAAGTTGTACTAAGAGAAGGGATGGAGATGTTTTACTTCAGGCTCAACACCATTCCAGCCTGGCTGCATGTCTTCTGGATCATGGCCAGCCTGGGTGTGTCCTGGCTTGAATCATGAGCAGAGCAAGCCTGGGCCTGCCTTCAGAAGAAATGTACTGAAGC
>VYZX01005042.1:0-22512 GCA_013401335.1 Brachypteracias leptosomus | reverse complement strand
ACAAAGTAGGTAATTGGTTGCAATTTCTTCAAAGCGTAGGACAGCACCGAGGCTACATTATTTTTGTAAAAGACAGATTTTTAAAGGCAACTTAGTTTGAACCTTTTGAGTTTTGATGTACTTGGTAAAGATTCTTGAAATATGAACAGCTTTTTGTTCTTCCAGCCTACCTAAACACAGCTCCTGGAATGTCAAGTCAGTTTTGAATGAAAGCAGAAGGTCCCTTTAGTCTCCTGTTTAGGCAGATTCTCACAGTGTATGGTGCATGATACTTCAGCACTTTAAATAAACATGCTGTGTCAGGCATACTTGATCAAAGGTAGCCCTCTACTTCTGATGATGACAGGTGTGCTTAGAGCCTGCCTTTTCAGAAGTGCTGAGCATCTACAAAGCTCTGAGTCACTGGGATTTGCAAAGACTCAGCATCTTTGCAAGTCACACCACTAGCAATGACAAAACTGGAGTATCCAATTAGGTGATCTCATTATAGGTCCGGTTTAAATTATAGATGTCAGTATACTTACAAATGCAGGTAATCATGTGAATGCTTACCTCCATTGAAATCAATAAATGTTCAATTACTCAGTGGTTTTGAAAATCCCATTAGGCACTGAGACAGCTGAATAACTTTAGAAATCTGATGTATGGGAACATTATTTTATATATATGGTACCCATTATACTGCAAGACTGTGCAAGAAAGCTGAGACTTTTAGAGGGAGTAAAAGGAATTAATTGCCCAGTCAATGGGGAGTTCAGTGGCTAACTGTCGTAAGCTGCTTTAAAGCCCCAGATTGCCGCCTCTGCTTCCAGAGGTTTATGACCCATATGTGGGAAGAGAACTTGGCATACGGCAACACTGAAGCCCAGCAGAATGTTTATAATATTTGAAACTCTGTTGCCCTTGGCAGAGAAGTCTAAATATTGACCCACTGCCATACTTTCTAACCACTCAGCCAAATTCTCTTCTCAGATACATTCACACAATGCCATAAAGTTCAGAGGACAGAACCTAATAAACATCAAAAGGGCCAGCATCTGGAAAGGTAGGAAGTCTTTAGAGCTGATTTTTTTTTTTTTAAATTTTTTTTTTTTTTTTTAGTATCAACACATTTCACTGGATTTTCTTTTCTCCCAATCTTTGTGAAATATAAGAAAATTATACTTTTTCTATCTTGAAAAGCTTGTGTATACGAAAGGGTTATAATCTCTTAGGGAGGGAAGGAGGAGTTATGGATGATAATCAGAAAGCCTGAGTGGTAGAATTCCACTTACAGTGTTAGTGAGGAAAGTAGATGCTTAGCCAATATGAGTCAGACGAGACAATACAAAGATGTGCAATTTTACTCAGCTGACAGATGTTCAAAACCTTATTTCAAAGGAATGTCTAGAAGCCTTCAGTGAGTATGGACGTATTAACAATGTTACTATTTTTAATATTAAGAAAAATAAAATACATTAAAGCTACCACTTGGCTATCAGCACCCCTATGAACTTTTCCAAATGCCAGCCACATATAATAGCAAGAAAGTTTGTTTCGTCAGATGTTATTAGAAATTAAAATCGTCTTAGTTGCACTTTATTGAAACAAGTGTCATATAGGAAAGGATTGAAAACTCTATTTGAAATTTCCTTTGGTTGTTTCTTGTGTTGCTTTACCTTGACTGGCATAGACTGCTTTTTGAAAACACATTTTTAGGATCTTAGAATGTTAGGAGACTTTAATAATGAACACTTTACGATGTGTTCAGTTAATCCATTTAGAAAAACAGTAAAAAGCATGTCTTCATGAAATACATTTACTTGGTTAAACTTTTGAATACAGAAACTGCTAAAATTAAGAACTGAGTAACAATTTTGTGTGGTCTGAATATATTTATGGTATCAGTTTGTAATAATAGCAGTTATCAAGCTATACATTTTAACCTAAAAAGCATCAGATGTTAATGTTTCTGCAGTGCTATTCCATTTTCTTGGAGCAGGAGTGAAGCGAGGAGGGATAGACTTGGGGGCTTTTGAGGGGGCTATTTTGATGTGGAAGGACTTTTTTTTTTTTTTTTTTTTTAATTGGGACAAATCCTGGGGATGGACATTTAGCAGAGCTTTCAGCCTTCCATTTTTTTTATTAGTTTCCTTTGTGAAGATAAGATTCTGGGTCAAAAAATACTGTATGTGCTTAGAGATCATTACATTTAATAGTGCTGCAAACTGCCCTGTATGAATGGATTGTTTTGCACAAAACAACCTGTTGCATGACATTATGATTTAGTCTTTAGTAGCCTTCGATAAGTCCTTGTAGCTTGGGGTTTTTTTCTCAATACATTATGTATTTCAAGGTATGGTAATTTGGCATTGTTTGATCAGAGTCAATTTTGTACTCAACCAGAATGATGTATAGGAGTTAATACGTAGCATTTTTGATGGAACTGAGCACTACATTTGTATACACACATCTTTTAAGTTTTATGTTATAGTCGAATTTTTATTTTTAGTATTTTTAAAAGTTTTGGACAAAATGATTTCACGGTTTCTTGAAATGAGGAGAAAAAATGTTTTACATTGAAAATAATTCCAACAGCTGTTATTAGCTTTATCTACTGAGTTCCGTAACTTGGAGCACAGCCTTGAAATCTAGAAGCAGGTGACCTTTTTATCAGGGGTATGTTTCTCATTATTCGTTTGCAAAATTATAAACTTTTAAAGTCTGCTGGCATGGGCTAAATAGAGACAAAAGAGAGGTATTGAAAAAGGCTAATCTTCTCTATACTTAATGGCAGACAAGTTCTTCCAGGGTGATTCAAAGGATCAAAGTTAGGTTCCTGATGAGTTGCTCTCTTGTTTCACTATTCTGAAGGAAGTCAAAGTAGAGAAAATCCAGTTGACTGAAGTTAGCCTTGGTGAATATTCCTTTTAAGGTTTCCTGAATTCTCTGAAGTTGTGTGTGAGCATTTTGCTGCACCTTTTAGTTCCGTTGGTGCTGACCAGTCTGTGAACATATCAACCCCCCTGAGATACTTAACATGCTTTAGCCTGGAGCTGCATCATTAAAGTTGGGTTCATTTTGCTGCAGTTGCTGCTCCTGGCTGAAGAACTAGCACTGAAACTGAAATCATAGCCCTTATCTTGCTGTGCTCTTGGTGAACCCTGTGCTGGCCCTGAGGCAACACTGTGGAAGAAGCTGTCAGGCAGGACTGCAAAGCAAGAGGGAAGGAGCAGGACTGAATTGTTTCAGCGGCAGTGAAACAAGAGCAGTGGGGGGAAAGAAAGAAATGGTAAACCTGATATTTCATATCTTTTTGTGACATGGAAAGACTGGGATTGAAGGTAAAACAAAACCCCAATAAACCTAACAAAACCCACCAAAACCTCCACCAAACAAAAACCCCTTAGTTCTTCAGCGTGTTGCTGAGCCCCTTGCTTTTACATATTTTCTTTTACTTTTTTTCCTATGTTGTTGCCCACTGCTTTTTAATTTCAGATTTCCATAATAAACCCATTTATACTCAAATATATGAGAGAATGATGCTTTTGTTTGTTGAATGTGCTTTGACATAATTTATCCAGAACTTGACAGGGATGTCATCCTTGATGATTAAAACAACATTAATGAGATGGGTACTTGTCAAGACTGAATTATGACCATCTCCATGTTAGTTAAATGCCAATGGAGTGACTGCAGGAAAAAAATGTGAAGCACACATTTACAATGAATTATTGATTATTCTTGATAGAGGAAATAAGAAATTAGAATGACTGGATAACAAAATACAGACACTCCTTGATATTCTAATCAGACATGTATGATGTAGTCAATGTATGATAAAAAGATGTACATGATTATGAAATCGTTTCTCTTTAAAGAAGCCTAATACAGTTTAGACAGGAAAAAATGAATGTGTGGGCTTTTGTTTTTTGATTAAGCCATAATGCACTATGGTTTATGCAATATGCAGATAGTTAGATTTCTTCAACATATACATGAGAATTCTTAATTGCCATTAGATAAATGGATAATAATTCACTTAGATGCTAAGCATATGGTTGACATTACATCTATAACAATTCTCAGAGCTTAAAAATTTAAGCATACACTAATGCTGATTTAATTTCTTAGCTATTTAGTTATCTGTTTTTATTTGACAAACAGAAACATGTGGCATCTTGGGGAACCAGACCAAAATCTGATGTGTAAAGACTTATTATCTCCACAAAAGCTTTGTTGTGAAAATCTTTTCACAGATTTTTATCTTCTTCTTTTCCCATTAATTGTTTTGACATTAGAATTTCAGGATGCTTCATCTTGTCTTCAGTTTAATGAGCTCATTTCTCTATACCTGTAAGTTTTTAATATGCATGTGTGAGGAAAGATGTACTGTAGTGTTGCTGCTGCTACTTTATGGGGCAGTGAGGTTTCAAGAAAATTGTAGCCATGAATGAATATTTCTCCACACACCTCATCTAATCTCAGAAGTATGCAATGTGAGATACAGCAAACATTTCCTGCTCACCATAAATTTGTGTGTCTTCCAGCAAGAGATAAGAAAAACAATGTATTAGGGTTTGGCATTTGCAGAATTTTGCCTAGACATGTGGGGATATTTTTAGAGTATGTTAGTCTCTACAATTGGCCAAAAAATATTTCTCTTCAACCCTTTTTTTGCTCTTCCTCTCATCATGCAATTGAAGAAAAATGTACAAAGCCAGTTTTAATCACTTTTAATTCCTCAACACGAATTTCACTGTTTCTCTTGTGTACATCGAATAGGCGGTCTTTATCTACTTTCTTGTTCATTACTGTACCAGTGTACTTTCCTATTTGAAACCTCATAAATAATGGTAGCTTTAATTCCAAAACATGATGAATGAGTGTGTCTGGGCTTTTAACACTCAATATGAGTATTTTTAAAAGCCTTCATTTTCACACATTATTTTAGTAAACTGCAACAAAGTAGTTGTTAGGAAGATCCAGCGCTGCCATTAACATGTCCAGTCTTGTGGAAAACCAAGTGGTCCTCCATTCTGAGTTAGCCACATACTTTTGTTGGCACTTTGGTTTGTGGTTGCAGCACAGGGATTACAGGGTTATACTGTCCACTAGGTTAGTAAACAATTCCTGCCTGTCTGCAAGGCAAATATGAAGTAAGGCATACATAAATTTTAGCTTTTCTTCTTAACTTTTTTATTTCTTAATAGCAATAACTTGGAAAACTGCTCCTTATCTCCTCAATTCTTTCTAGCTATATTTGTTTTTTCATTACGGCAGGTAATTTCTCTTATACCTAAGCATAGATGTCTCGTAACACATTTATGGATGTAAGCATGCCAAAAGATCCTAATTAGTTTACTAGGAAGTGTGATCATCATGTGTACAAACATTATCAAGCACATGATCACTTGCTGTGACTTTAGCTTCCCCTATTTGGCAAGAACATGAGATAATCTGCCTCCTCTTAAGCACTGTGAGGGGAACTAACTGTTTCCTGCACCCTGGCCAAACAGCAATGCTGGCAGAGGGATCCACTTTGCTTTTCTCACGCTAGGATTACACCAGGAAGAATTTCCAAGCAAAGTCAGCCATCACATGGAAGAGTAAAGGCCTGGGTGCCTGTGTGTGTGTGTGGTGGTGGGGTGGGGTGAGTGAAGACTACTTCACCAAGAGAAGAGTTTGATTTGCTGGCTTTTTCAGCTAAATTAGCACTTGAGCTAATGGGAAGCATCTTAAATACCTGCTCAAGCTATAAACTAACTGTTGGCAGAACAGCAAAGCACAGACATTTTCCTGGCTGGTTGGATTGTGCCCGGATGTGAACTGCTACATTTTAGATATAACCTGCAGAGTGAAACCCATTTCGGTTTGCAGCACACAGTAGCTTTTTCGTTTTAAGTGGTAACTTTCAGTGTTGGACTTCTTTCAAATTTTCTGTTAATATAAGATTTCTGCATTTAGAGAGAGAGAGATATACCCCTTTTTTTTCCCAGTTTTATAATGCTTGAGTTTTACCTTTATATGAAGGTTTTTTAAGATAATGAGGGTATTTTGGATTAAAATTCTTCTCTCACAGAAATCAGTAGGAAAAACTCATAAATTTGACTGGGAAGTGTATTAGGCCAATAACGGGTAGGAAAGAATGAACCATGCTCTGACACCAATCTTGTTCCACTTGTGTCCAGGCCCATGGCGTTGTCTTGCATGATGACTGCTGGGAGGTTGTGTGTGTCAGCCCCACTCTGGAATCCCTGGGCTGACTGGGACTGCTCCAAACATACCTAAATATCAAGTACAGAGAAGTCCGTTGCATGTTCCCATCGTTCCTGTCCATAAGAAGCAACTCGTGGGTAGGTGTAGACAGGCATTATAAAGTCTAGTTATCTTTAGGTTGGGTTGCAATGATGGTTTTACCAAGTCTGCCACAAAATTATAATTCAAGAGAATGGTGTGTCATGGCCAAACCTGTTATACCTTGGTGTGATTTAGTCCTTGTTAAGAATTTAGCTAATGTAGCAAGTTGTAAGGCTTTGTGTCAGCATTTTGCAGCTGAATCAACACAAAACATTACTTACATTAACTGGTCTTAATATTAAGTCTAAGCATACAATGAAAATTAAGTTTCCTATAGAAACTATCTCAAAATATTAACTGTGATAATTCCGCTATTATAAGTTGTTAGATCCTATTTAGTTGAAGAGTATTGTGGGCATATAAGTAACCATTGAGTGGAGAGCTGTGACAGAAAAGAGATTCTCTCCCCATCTGGAGGTTTAAAAGAAAAATTATGCTGAATTAGAGGTTTATGTTATCATTTATTGATGGTATTTTTATGCTTCCGTAACATCTTAAATCTGAAAATATCAGTGCCTCAGGAAGCTAACTCATTTCTCTGTAGGTGCTAAAATTTACATAAATGTGTGGCGTGAAATCTGATAGATTTGTTTTTACTGAATTGAGATGTAACTGAGGCTCTATTAACTTGTTATAATCCCTCTGCTAGATTGGATTCTGCATGTTTTCTTACTGTTAAGTTTCACTATGCACTGTACGTATTGCAAATATGTAACTTTGCAATTGACTGGAAATATTTGTGAAGAGGTTGTTATGGTCTCTCTTGCGTAAGTAATAAATCTTTAGAAAACAGAATTAGGTCATTGGCACACACATTTAACAGTGATTTGACTCAAACAGAAGAAGTAGAATTGTTTCTTTACCCCCTGAGGAGAAGAGCAGTCCTCTTTGTACTAAAGGCCTTCTGACTTTTCATCTTAGGCTACATGTTCTGATTGCTATTTTTCCTTTAGAGGACAACTACACCTTTTTGGTCAGTGTTTTAATTTTTCTCTTGGTGAGTGAAGCTCTGAGGTATTGCTGTGGCTGTACAATGAATCAATAATATGAGAGATAAGATGTTCAGAAGTCTGGACTGCCATATGTTGGTATTGAACTACCACTTCTTTCAGTGCATCTAAATAAATAACATCTGAAGTTTAACTATACATCCAAAACTGGTAGGTATTTTTAACACTTTGTATGAGAATAACTAACAGAAGCCTTACATTTTAAGTCTATGATTGTCCCTCTGCTCAGCAGGAAACACTACATCAGCATAGCTGTGGAATCTTACCAATGCTTATAAATATCTAAAGGGCAGGTTTCAGGAAGATGGGGCCAGACTTTTTTCAGCGGTGTCCAGTGCCAGGACAAGGGGCACACAAGAAGTTTCATCTGAACATGAGGGAAAACCTTACTTTGAGGATGATAGAGCACTGGAACAGGCTGCCCAGAGAGGCTGTGGAGTGTCCTTCTCTGGAGATATTCAAAACCCCCTTGGACTCAATCCTGTGCAATCTGGTCTAGGTGAACCTTCTTTAGCAGGGAGGTTGGGCTAGATGATCTCCAGAGGTCCCTTCCAACCCCTACTATTCTGTGAAAGCCACACGTGTGGATCTCAATGTTCTTCCTCCCCCCCACCTCCTGCTCTGGCTTGAGCACGAAACAACTGTACAGAATATTACATTTAAATCTCCTTTCTTTTGCCTGCATGAGTCCCTGTTAAGGCTGGTTCTTATCCAGAAATGGTTTTACATGACTTTCACATTTTACAGAAGACTTCACATGGCCTCAGATTACATCCCCCATGACTGGGGTGTGTCTCACTGGTGAGCTGGAAACACACCATCTTGTGAGCTGCAATGCAGAACATGAGCAGATAAGCTTTGCCAGACCCGTACTGATTTTCTGCATGATTAGTTTGTTATTTCTGTCTCTATATCTTGGTGCTGGAATTTTGTAGCCATGACAATTTCCCAAGAGCCATGACTTTGAAAAGGTTAGGAGTAGTTACTCTGCACTACTCTACAGGGTGAGAGAATGCACAGGAGAACTTGTTTCCAAGTGTTAGAATGACTTTGTAGTTATGCTGGTCAAAACAGAATAGCTTCAATAAATTCAGCATATATATTCTGGACTGGCATTCAGTGAATACAGCAGAATTGTCACTGCTTGAATATTTTGTTCCATGCTTAATACAATGTCCTTGAAAGAGGAAAAATATTTTTTTTGTATTAAAAAACCACCCTGGACTGTGGTGATAGGTTGCATAAGAATCTCAGCACACTTTAAAAATAAATATATGAAGTAATGCTATATGTAGCAACCGTCATATGGTTTAATCATAGTTTAATATGATCGAGTTCAGCCCAAGTCCAAGAGATAGTTATCCTATTAAAATCCAATGTGATTGCAGAGCTGTTTTCAGGAAAGGGGGAAAAAGGGCTTGTCAGCTTTTGGCAGTGCTGAGGTGTTGGACTTTGATCAGAAAGTTTGATTTCTGTAGCTTCTATTACACAGGAAAGGAACTAGTCTTGGCACATCTTCTAACAGGTTGTGAAAGATCTGTTGCTCATGCCTATTGGAAGAACTTTCTTGAATATCAGTCATCTTGGTTTCATTAAATGGTTTCAAAGAAGTCATGAATTAGAATTTGAGCATTCACAGAAATGGTTTTAATAATGAGTTTTCATGCACCATATTTATGAAGCATGGCAGAATAGCACTTCTCTACTTGACAGATATCTGGAAGGAAAAGTTTATTGAAGGTTATGAGATACTGTACTTAACTGGTGATTAAAACATGGTAAGGTAGTGGAAGGTGAAAAGTAATTTGCAAATACTGACATGAAAACTACAAGTTACTGGTTATGATTTATTTTAATAGGCATATTAAACAATACAAATGGTTGGGGTTTTATATATTTTCTTAGGTTTTACATTTTCTATTTATATTCTACATCCTTTAATTTCAGTCTTAAAGTCAATATAGTGCTGTAAGTGGTCAGGTGTTTCTGTGTTTACGCCTCAAAAGCCACTGGAAGACTTGAAGTAGGAACATGTACAATCCCAAATAGTGTCAGTAAAAGGAGAGTAAACAGTGAAAAGATACTGAATCTACCTTACTTCGATTTCCTTAATAAAGCTGAACACTGCAAGCACTACATAGAGATTCACAGATGAGAAATGGACCCATATGGAAATTCTGGTGCTCATTTTGGAAAGTTTCTAGGCAGGCATGGATTTTCTAGATGTGGACAAACATTATGGCTTCCCCAGCACTGTGTCAACTTTCCCTGTATTGCCCACGTGAGATGGGAAAATCTTTGTAAGATCCATGTCTGCAGGTACAGCTGGCTACCTACTGCTATTTTCAGAGAGCTGTGGAGCTCCCGCTGGGATCTCAGTCATATCCCATTGTCAGCCACCTGCAACTTCGATACTTCTGAAAATTCAACCTTAGCTCCCTTTCCAAATGTTTCTCATTGTAGCAATGCGTGAATTTAGAATGTAATAGCTGTGTTTGATCAGCTCCACATCCAGACCCTAGCAATGGGGATGCCTATGCATGGAGTTAATCAGGAACTCTAATGTACAGGTAGCTAAACTGGTTCATCCAAGGTGATAGAGACTGGGAAACACAGATTTCAGGTACTGTAAGCTCATGCTTTTAACCTTAAGCTTTAGTCTATCTTTTCTTTAAATGTAGCTATTATATTCGCTGATGAACAATGAGTTGAGCACATCTGCAAGTACGTCCTAAGGTTTTCCCGGCAACAGGTGGAAGACTAGCCTCTCTTATGGAGAAACAGAGACTGCAGGAGGTGCACTGGAAGATTCTCACTGTTATTTTATTTGTAGTCTCTCTACAAAATGGGCAAGTGCTAACTCGTTTAGAGTAGATCCTGGGCTCTAAGCCACACTGCCATCTGTGCTAGCTAGTCAGGATTCAAGATATCCAGACTCAGGTTAACCTTTTGTCTCTGTGGAGGTGAGGACATTTCAGCCAAGATTCAGTTAAAAGCATTAAACTATTGATAATACAAAAAGCACAGGGCTTATTTTATTTTTCATTAACTTTCTGGACCAAAATAGTTTTGTTTGTGTCTGTAGTTGGAGATAATACACAAACAAATTGCAGTCTTTAAAAGAAGCTTGTGATAGTTCTAAGTTTCCATACAAAATAATAATATTAAGAAAAATAAAAACCTCAGGACCTGACAGGAATCAGTGTTTTTATTTTTCTTCTAACCATTCCAAAGCAGAATTCTTCAGTTCAGCTCTGGGCTTGATTTTCACTTTGGATGACACAGCTCTTGTTTTAACTGGATAGCTAAAGCTGTCATGATGTAATAGCAATTTAAGCCAAAGATGTTATATACAGTTTTTAAAATGTTCCCTGGTTCAGGAAAAAAAAGTAAATTAAAAACATAAGGGTTTGGTTTTTTTTCCAAAATATACCTTTTCTATATTCTGTATGCCATAATCTGATGCCTAATCTTTTAACTAAAATCCAGCATACTTAATGAAGTACAACATGCAGATCAGTGGTTTCCAATTTTCTGCTGTCTGTGAATCCAATTCTAGCATCACAGCCTTTTTTCCAGTTGCTCCTTTGGTCTGTGAACCCTGATTAATTTGAGAGTCTCCGAGTTTACAGAACTATGGCTATGGGAAACCTCAGTAATGAGACACAAGCACTTTGTGGGAACACCAGTTCCCGGTGCTGCCTTGGCTGGTGTCCTGGCTCTGACAGTGCATTTGACAGCATCAGATAACTGAAGTTCTAAAAATGGCACAGTAGGAAGATAATTTCATCTTCACTACTGTTTTCACCCTGATTACAGATATTTAAAGACAGGTTTAAAACCATAAATGTGAGACTTTAATAGCCTTTCAAAATGTTATGTTGGTTTCACAAAAGCTGAATATCCTTGACAGCTGTGCAAGTTACATATGACTGTCAAAATTTTAGAGCTATCTATGCTCTTATTTTGATTTTTTTTTTTTTCCTGTAAAACAATACCTATAACTTTTGTTTACTTCTGAATTTCTCTGCCTTCAGTTTCACTACTCAGTCTTGTATTGCAAGACAGGGGACTCTGATTCTAACTTCTCTATACAATTGCTATTTTGGTTTTATATCCTAGCTGTTCTTGTTCTTCTTTTGCCTGAACAAAGCAAAAAGACTTAAAATTGCAGTGTCTTCAGCTTCATGCTACCAGTTTTTCCCATTTCCCAAAATCAGAGTAGTACAGGTCAGGTTAGTGGATGGTTCACAACAGATCATTGCATGTTTCCCTGTGTGTATGGCCTCTTCCTTTTCCCCTTCACATTACTCCCAGCTTTGGGAGCCTGTTATTTTATGGTGCCTGGAAACTCATTATTAAAACCATTTTTGTGAATGCTCAAGTTCTAATTCATAGAGGCCTTTTATTTGCCTCTATGTTGTCCCCACTAGTTTTGTGATGTCCTCTTTATTTTAAAATATTTCAAGCATTTGGTCTTCTCTGGACAAGACAGCTGGGTGGATGAGCATGCACCCTGGCTGGACAAGTAATGGGAACTGCTGGGCCAGTCAGTTTCTGTCTGTTGCTTGTCAAGCACCTGTGGCAATTTACTCTTTCATGGTGCACTCATTTTCATAGCACGGATGTGATAAAGGGGTGATGAATTTAAACTGCTCTCTGGTGAGCCTGGATTGCTTAGCTAAGTATATTGGTATCTTGTTGACATGTTTGCTGTTTAAATATGCAGCTTCAGTTTAGTAGGGAGCCATTGGAGGAAAAATTAGGAATGAAAATGAGTATCAGAAAGTAAGCTGCAGTTACACAAATGTCTTGAGAGCTGTTGGTGGAGAGTGACAGGACAGGGAGAGGGGGCAATGTGGTGGAGACCTGAGGAAAGGGGCCTGCTTAAGAGAAAGTATGACTTGTTGTTAAGGAAAATGGAGAATCAAGCTAGGATGCTGGCTGGAATTGTCTGAGGCCTTTCCTAGATTATCTGCAGACAACACTCTGCATTATCAACAGTTTCACATTGCAATGCCTTTTTTTTCTTTTTTTTTCTAGGGGCAATATGAATGTTACTTGTGTTTTAGGATGGCTTTGCAGTTGGTCGCTTGTCACAGGTGGCTGGAGGTTCAGCCTGACAGGTCCAGCCATGCAGGTCCCGTTGGATGCGCACAGGGGCCAGGCCAGGAGGTGTTGGGGGCTGCCATGTGGGAGGCTTGCCAAGCTCTGCCATAGGACCTGTGAGAGCTGCAGGCCTCCAGGTCTAACTGGATCATCTCTCCAGGCAAAACTGAGCTTTTCTTCTCTGGAGATGAGTGACAGTGCATTGGCAGAGAGAGACAAAGGAGCTGGGGCCAGGCCAGCAGCCCAGGAGGGCAGGGCTGGCTATTTCTGCCCCAGGCAGGAGTCACTGCCAAGCCTTGCATCCTTCCTCAACATCATTGTCAACCATGTGGCTCCTCAGAGACTTGGCACGGGAAAGCAGGTAGCAGGGACAAGACTATTTTCCTGCCCCCAGCAATCCACTGCTGTAGGAAATTAACTTCTTCAGCTACGCACATTAGAGGATTCTGCGCTGAAGAGAGACAGCCTCGTGTTGTGACAGCAGGTGAGTTCTGCCAAATGCCAACATATTAGAAAATTGGATTTGGAAAGGGTTGAAATTTCATTGTATCTTGGTTCAGAATGTCAGTACAGGGGTGTATGTGTATATATATACGTGTGTATATATATATATGAAATAGTAATTAAACCAAAGGGAGAAGCTGCATAGGAAAATGTTGGGACTTTCAATTCACAAGCCAAAGGACCGTATTTTGTGCAATACTTCCTACCCGGTGTTAGGATAGATGTAATTTTCTGAAGGTGTAATTTTGTATGCTGTTCTGGGTGTGGCATTTCTTTAGTAAGCAGAAGAAAATTAAGAGAAAGACTTTCTGAGCCTGATAGCAATGAAGGTCTTTAACATCGGTCTGTTGAAGGGATGTGAAGTTATTTTGCAGGGTATCTATAAATCCTCTTTGTTCAGCTGGTATTTGTGCCTTGTCCCATAATTTTTGATGAGAGCTGTGTTATATTCTATCTACACTTGTAATGGACTCCAGAAATCATTGGACGGAATTTTCTTGTAGGGTTGCAATGTACATTTCAGTAAGCGTTCTTTGTCATAAACACTGTGATAAAAGATCTGATGTGATAGAATATGCATGGTTTTTCAAATGCTTTGCTCAGATTAATTTTTTTATTCCCAGCGAGTCCAATAGCAACTTATAACTGGAGTTTTTTCATTAAGTTGTTGGAAAGAACTGTACTGCAGCAAATGATAAATATGCTATTTTATTCTGAAAATTCTGCACTGTAAAGCATGAACATAATTTTCTTACTTATAAGATACTTTCCATGCTGTGCACAAATCTTTTATTATGTGTCTTGTGTTGTGGTTGTCCTTATTTTCATTTAAATTTATTGCAATGCTTTGTCTGAAGAAAATATTTTGATTGGTTAGTAAACATACCACAGGGGGTAGATAATTTACATGAACTGGCAATTCTGTTGAAATTGCTGTTCAGCAGTTTAAACTGCTCATTTCATCCTTGCTGTAGTTAAACCTGGGGGATGGGAAAGCGCNCCCTCCCATGCCAGAAATATGGAATAGGTGGTTTATTTGTTTCTAATAAGGGAATAACTTCTGGGGAAATAGTAGGGGCATGGTGTGTTAGCGTCTGTGAACACCCAGCAGTGTGTTTCTGTTGCAATAAATTCCTGTAGCCTTTGATGCTGCTCTCGTTCTGCTATAAAACTAAGTGGGACTGAAGTTCATTACTAGTAGTTTGAGACAGTTAATTTCTCTACTACTACAATTAGCACTAAAATATGCCTACAAAGTACTAAGTTAATTGACAAAATGAAACAAATGAAAGCAAATGTCAGAGATCTGTCAAGTATGAAGAATGAACATGAAGTTTCTTAAAAAGCTGTTTGCTCTTGTTCTGGTTATAATAAATATGTTAAGTATTTAATAACTAAGGCATTATGAACTTTGTAAAACCATGTAATACCTTAAACATCACCTGAGGATTGTTAAGGAAGGTTTAAGCTGTAAATAGCCTCCCAGTTCTCCTACAGGACTTGGGAAAGCTGTGAAGTCCTGGGCTTCCATTTCCCAGTCTTTCACAACTATGGCAGGCTGCAAGTGAAAGCATTTGTGTTTGGGAAGCACTGAAGCATACATAATGCTGAATGTTTTAAATATGTAAAAGATTCTGCTCTTGAGACATCATGCAACAGAAGATGTCCTTCATTACTCTTGGACATTGTAGAGCATCTCACACTCTGTACATACTTGCAAAGTGTTCACTGACAAACTGTTTTCTGCCACCTCACTCCTTCTGTTTCCACTTACATGCATTCTAGTGAAGTACTGAGACCCAACACCAGTGGGCCCAGAACTTACTTAGAAAAAGAAATTTAGAAGCTTAAATATGTTCACCACACGTCTGAAGTTGGTTAGTGCTCAGAGTTTGATTATTAAATTTCTCTGAGAGCTGAAGCTCTGTTTTTGCCTAGGTATTAAAGTGTCTGCAGTATCCACATGATTATTCCTGTCACTTGGCTTCAGTGAAAAAATCACAATGGGGCTGAGCAAGAGGGGAAAAACCTCCACCCCAAAACCTGAGGGAGGGGCAGCCTTCCTATCTGTTTTAGAGAGCTCAGCAAGGATGTGAGAGATTGAAGACCATTTCTCTTTTCCATCTGGGAATACGCTAACCCAGACTCAGGAAATTGTCCTGCTTTGCAGATGACACTCATCTGGGCTGAGGGACAGTCCTTGGTTGAAACTGCTTTTTGCACACAAAGTGGCAAAGATATGTGTCAAAA
Organism: Brachypteracias leptosomus; assembly: GCA_013401335.1. NCBI lineage: Eukaryota > Metazoa > Chordata > Aves > Coraciiformes > Brachypteraciidae > Brachypteracias > Brachypteracias leptosomus. The sequence continues at coordinate 7,300 of VYZX01005042.1, read as the reverse complement.
GTAAACAAAAGTTCAGATTTTTAATGTTTATGCATCTAACTCTTGGACTAAATTTAAAGATGTTTAAATGAACATGTTGCTGCTAGTGATACAAGGGTAGTTGGGTAGATGCACCATTAGGTTTTCTCTCTAGCATTTATGCTTCCTTTTGGCTACCTTCAGCATCTCCCTACCCAGGTTGCTGGTTTCTGATGGTGCCCTGTGAGGCACCTCCTTTCCCTGTGAATGCAGAGCACTGTGCACAGGTACATAGCTCAGGACTGTTAAGAACAGCAACTGGTTATTTGGCAATCAAATGTAGGCAGGAAGTATCTCAACCATGCAGGGCCTGTGTCTCTCCCCAGAGAAGGTGTTTATCAAGTTGTATTCTCCTTCCAAGAGAAAATAACCTGTAAACTTTTTTCCTAGGTCAGGATATGCAGCCTAGCTAAACACATCAACTTCATTAGCCCATGCTATTTCCTCATCTGAAAACTGCAAGAAGTTTATACCAGGACAAAGGAGACAGCATGTACTAAGCATGTCCACATATAACATGGTTGTCAAAGAGCTTACTTTTTCCAGATGGTCTTCTTTAAAATGTAGCAACCCTCTTAAATTCTGTACTTCTGAAGAATTAACAGTAAATCTTAAGACCAGCTGTAACACATCAGAAGATTAAATGTGGTGATCCAGGGATAGAATAATTCATTTAATGCTGAGCCACAGATTTACAGCATGTTCTATTTCAGGATGCCTGTGGATGGCTTAGTGTGTGAGATTGACTCATTAGCCAGAGTATAAAACAGAAGCTCATTAGCTTTTCACCCATTTTTCAAATACTTTCTGCACCAATAGAAGCAAAGAATTAAAACCTAAAGTATAAGCTGTTGTATTATTGCTTCTCGTAGCTACATGCAGGCAGTTTGTATTTTCTTTTATTACTTACTTAAGCTCTTCTGATTCAGTGACAATTCATTTCTGAAAATATAGTTTCTAAAAATGCATTTCACAGTTCATCCCAATTTCTAAAATGGTTGAGTTTGGAATGATATCTCTTTACTGCAGTTTTATAATAGAAATACTTCGTGTCATGCACACGAGGCCAGGCTTAAGCAGCAAGCTACACCAGAATTTTCCTGGCTTCAGCCTTAATAGGAAGTGGTCAGGAATTTCCTGCTTTGAAATGTTTTTGATGGAGTTTTGAAATTGTTGTGACATTCTAATTTAACACTATTTAAGTGAAATAGTTCTGCTTTACACTTTAGTGTTTATTTCAAAAGCTGTAATTACAGTAAAACAAAAAAAATGCAGTCATCAGAATAAAACATTTCAATTGATTTAGGACTACTTTTGGCTTGAGGCCATGCTTGGATTTTTGAAATTTTATTCATAGTTAGAAAAAAAAAAAAAGGAAATTTTCTGTGACAGAAGCACTGCTTCCATCTCATTCTAGAATTAATATTATGTTAAATTAGCTTTTCCTGTTGGAAATTATGAATGGAGAAAAAAAAATAAGGTAAGGCTATAGTTGTTAGACATAAGAAGAAATCATTATGAATGACAGGAAAAAACTGCTAAACTTCAATTGACAAAGTCAATGTCATAACTACATGAATATGTTTGTATATGCTCTAGCCTTAAAATATTTTGAAAGCAAGTGCCACTGCTCCACTTGAGCACTTTCTCATAGTTTAAATATTTCTCTGTTTTCCCTTTTGTGTCTCCTCACTTGGGCAGATGGGTTTGGTATTTGTAACATTGCAGCTATTCTTGCTGCCCTGATGTATGCAAAAGCTCTATAGCTGATGAATATACAGCATAACAGCAATCACGATGATAGTGAAGTCTAGTTTATTACTATGTCCAAAGCCTAATCTGATACAGTTGTCAATGTCAGATACTTGTGAGGTGGTTGTTCTTTCCCCATTACCAAGTTAGGAGTAAACTGAAGGTTGGCAAAAAATGTCAAGAACTTTTTCACTCAAATTGTTTAAAACCTTTGAAATACTCAGTGCTATCTGACCTTTTAATGTTGGAGTGATTTCTGCGAAGTTATGTTGATACTAAAGGGAAGAAGAGGAACAACTGTCTACCCCAGAAACTATACTATTATTTTAAATTTTGCATAGATTCTGGATATGTGTATGATTTTATTGAGAGTTAGTATGAGCCAGAGGAGTAGAAACCCTATCAATTACCTCCTTTTTAGCTATGTGCTAATATATTCTGAGGCATTTGTTTTCGGGAACAACTCATCCCAACAAATAACATATTTCTGGGCAGTTAATCTTGAGGTACAGAAGCAATTGCACAAGCAATTTTTTTACTTGTCTCCATGTGGAGGGATTCAAAGCCCAGGCTGGAAGCGGGCAAGAGCAAACCTTGTTAAAAATTGCAAGTTGGCAAAAGCTTGATGTAGTTATCACAAACAACTAACATCCATGATTATTTTACAAGCAGAAAACTAGTTACAGGCCACAGCTGGGGATAAAGATGGAGAGGAAAAGAAGCATGCCAAAACTGTGAGAAAGAAATCACTTTTAATTGTGCAAGCTTAAGATCTTCAAGGCAGCCTCCCAGGTCACTGCTACAGGGGTTATTTACCCACCTGAGGAGCAGAAATACACCTGCTGGGGAAATACACATGATAGAAACACTGACAATAGTACTTCAACTGTAGCCATTTTAAATGGCTTAGAAATAGTGGCTATTTAAAAAGCAAAAATATTTCAAGGTGGTTTAGAATCAGAGTCATTTAGGTTGGAAGGGACCTCTGGAGACCTAAGTCCAGCCCTCCACTCAAAGCAGGACCAAGTACAGCAGGTTGCCCAGGTCCTCATCCAACCCAGTTTTGAGTATCTCCAAAGATGAGCATTCAACAACTTGACTGGGCCCATGTTCAAGTGCTGGACTGTTTCATTGTGAAACCGATTTCCTCTAACACCTCACTGGAATTTCCTGTATTACAGCCCATGCCAGTATCACTCATCCTGTCCCTGCGTGCTTTGGAAACACGCACACAGCCATCCACCATTTAGCTGCCTAGCTTACATTGCCGTGCTGCCATGCTCTTGCTGACTGTAATGGAAAGAAAGAACAAGCAGACTTTTCTCCAAGAGGAGCTGCACGTTCCATCTCGTATAGTTTTGTAGGGAACCAGAATGAGAGATGAAGAGTACAAACCCCACATCTAAAGTGTGACATTTTGCTTATGTGTCATATTAAATATCAGTAGCAACAGAGAAATAATTTTCTGATTTTTTTTTTCCCTGGTTTAAAAAAAAGGATATCTTAATGATATTTAAAATATAACCCACATCCAGATAGACTCTAGATGTTATTACTGTCAGGAGTCTAGTGTACACATTTCTTCCTTCTTATGATTTCCAGTCTAACTTTGTGTTGATATTAGTTCATTAGATGTCTTACAGTTGAAACATAACTTTGTCTTCACACACTTCTTGATACATATTGTGACATCCTCTTAGGCAGCCCTTTGCCTGCTCCACTCCATTGTTGAGCAGCTGCTGTGATTTATAGGGTAGTTTCTGTGCCAGTTATATAAAGTGTAGAGTGGCAAGTTCATGATTAGAAAGAATATGTACAGCTGATCACAGTAAAAAATGATTATGCTAAATGTGAAAATACGTTACAATGCTGGTGTCAGTGTGGTGCTTTGAGCCAAGAATAAATGCCTGACATGTTGTTCATATAAATCTGCTTTGTTTTGTTGCTTATGATGAGTTTTGAGTCACCTAAATCTATCTATCTGGACAAGCACCAGTCTTGAGCATCTCCAGGCTGAGTTTTCTTGCCTACCTCCAAAGACGCTCTCTACTCTTTGCCATGATAAGAGTATGTGCTTGGATTATTCTATTTTTTTCAAAATGCAGAGGAGATCAGTAGCAATATACCAGTTTCTGGGTAGGAAACTGAAGCATCATGAGCTGAGAGTGTAAGCAGATAACAAAAACGCCATAATTAAAACCTGTATTTTTGAATTCTCAATGTACTGCTCTAACCTCTAGGACAAACTGTAACGTGCATCCTTTAGGGATTTATTTCTTAATTTTTATTTTAGAAATGCTAGAGCTTGGAATTAGGTTATGATGTGATAACTTCCACTTCCTTTGTAAGTTCTAATTAATTCCCCAGCTTGAAGATATACAACTCAAAACTTGAAATGTGTAAAGAAAATAAAGGGCTTTACATAGTCTATAAAAGAAAGCCTATTTTTAAGCATAATCTCTTGAGCTTTGAAAAGGGCCTTAGTCATGGCTCTCCCCTCCCCAAATGCCTCAGATTTCACTTTTTCCTCCCCTGACTTTTACTGTCTCTTCTTATGTCTGTGCATTTAGCCAGCACAGTATGCTCTGTTTATGCAGCAATGGTGGTAAATAGCAGTAAATACATTGCAGAGTAGCAGGTCTTTGCAGAGAGTGCTGTGGGTAGTAGTCTAGTCTGCCTAATGTAAAGATGATTCAGTATTGAAAACCTGTGTGGTCTTGGAGAGGAAGGAAACAATAGCCTATTTAAAGTAGCTACATTTTAAGCAGACCACCTCCTTGCTTTTAAGTAGGGTGGAAAAAAAAAAAAAAAAAAAAAAGAGTAAAAGTGAAATAATTTGATCTGTCATCAAAAAACAAGCAAGTCTGGAAGGGTACCTTTTCAAAGTCTATGACACTTTTTTCAATTATTTGAAAACAAAAAGAAGAGAATCCTGTTGAAGTTTTTTATGGGGTTTGGGGGGGTTTTTTGCATATTTTTTGTGTAACAATGCTGCTCAGAAACAAGGGCGAGAGTCTCTTCTGGATTGATGACAGTTTACAGTCTGTTGGTGTGGAACTGAAGTCAATGAGACCGGTCATGGATTTTAGAGCTATTTGCAGTTAGTCTGCATACAGGACCTTTATACTATAGGAAATACCTCTTAAACATTGTGGTTTGGTCTTATATGAAATAATTTAACAGTAAGACTGATTAGGATTTATGAGTTATGTGGGTCAAAATTATTTCCCTGGATGATTATCTTAGACTAAAGGTAATATAATTTTACCTACAAGTAGGTAGATGCTGGCTTTATGTCTAATATACTGCATGTTAATGTTCTACATAGTGTTAAGTAATGCTAATTTCCTAAACTTTGATTTGTCATAGTTATTATACTTTAAAAAATATTGCTGATAACCTAGAATGGTGTTAAAAGGATATTGAAGAGAGTTCAGAGAGGAAAGTGTTTGTTCTGTGTGTGGTGTTCTAGGAAGAAAAAAAATCTAGTGAGGAATACATAACTACTTCAATGTGTGTGGGGGATAAAATATATGTACATCTGTTATCATCTCAGCATATGCATATGCTTCATTTCAGTAACATGCACTTACTGCTCATAATGCAGCAAAAATCACCGTTAAGCAATATTTAAGAGAGTATTTTAATTAAATTTAAGCTTCTAAACAATTAATTTAATAGGTTGTGTTCCTTAATGACCTCTGAATAAAAAGGAACTTGTTTTGTTTTCTGTTGAAGAACAAACTGTTTCACACATAATAAGCTGCTTCAGGACTTTCCCTTTCTAAGCCTTTAAAAGCTGATTTGGACTTTACAGAAGAAAATTCAATTGCCACTCCCACTTGTGTTGCCCTGCTGCCAACATACTTAAGGAATGATTAAGATGGTACCGCATGTTACTGTACAAGTTGAAGAAAACAATGTATTTTCAGTACTACTCACTATTTAGCATATGCATTTCTGCAAGTGTTATATGGGTAAAAAGTAAACACCAAGATTTCTAGCTGAAGCTGTTTGTAAGCATTGATTAGCTACTTTTTTTTCCCCCTAAATACATGGCTACATTGTTGTATATATTTGGGTTAACATTAGATACTGTTGCTTATTTCCCTTCAGTAAATGGTGGCTGTCTGCCATACTTCATTTCTGTATGTCTGTGCCTTTGAGTTTCTGGACAAATAGTGCTATACTTTGGAATCATGCTGCTGTAGCTCAAACGTGTTATCAGAGACTTGAAAGGAGTATAGTTACTATTATTTTAACTGAGCTGTAGTCTTTTTAAATTGGCAATATAGCATACTTCGCCACATTACATTTATGAAATCAAATTAAACTTTTTTTTTTTTTTACTTTTTTTTTTTTTTTTTTGACAGTCTCTGAAGAATACCTGGAACCATAAGTATTCCTGTATATTCCTTGCTTTTATATTTGTTTCTTCCATTTCTTCTATTTCCCTTCCTCAAGGTTTGCTTGCTTTTTTTTATATACAATCTTTAGATTCAGTCCTGTGCTTGAAATACAATCACTAAATGTTATGGCATCACAGTAGGCAAAATGATGGACTTCAGCCCTTGTTATACACTCAGCGCCTGGCTAAGGTTTGTTTTTTGAGCTAGTGCAAACAACCCTCAGAAATGTAGAGTGGCTTTATGGGGATGGGATGTCCTTTTACAGCTAGCTCCTACTTACTTGAGTTGCTGGTAGGAAAACAAGAATAGAAACTGGACCTGCAAAAGAAAGCAGCCATCTACCTAAGGAATTGGATAATATAGCACATATTTTCAGGTTAGTTTGTGCTGTGCTTCCCTCAGTGCAATGCATCAGAGGAGCATTAGGGAACATATATAGCAGCAATATAGACTCAGTACACTTCATTCTCTTCTGCAGCATGAGGAGGAGAGGAACACAAACTTCAGGGAGTCTCCCTCTTAGACTGTTTCTCAGGCTGTGCAACAGTGTCCTATTTGCTTGTCATCTGCATTGACTGCAAATTTAGAAAAAATGCCATTTTAGGCATTTAACAGTGATTAGAGCAGTTTTATTTGCAGAACTCTCTTGCACAAGGCTGTATTTTAGTCCTAAGTAGTAAAGCTTGTGTAATTGAAAACATGTGACATACTGCTGGTTGTCAACAACACCCAGCTCCTAGCACTTGTAGCACTTGTCCTGAGGAAATCTGCAAGCACTTCAGTTAGGTTACTGCCTTTTGCCTCCATTTTGAAGATAGGGAAAGAGACATGAAGTGGTATGTGTAGGTCAGTGAGGCATTGGCAGGCCTTAGTTCCCCCGGCGTCAGCCCAACACACAGACAATAGGGCACTAACTTCTGCTTGGCCCATCTGTTGTCAGTGAAAGTGGGATAGATCTACCTGCTCTTTGGATACCTAAGGGCACTGTGTGAATGGTCTGTTTGTTGTTGAAAGGTTTTGGTTTTTTTTTCTTTAATGCTGGTAAATATATGTCCATATTCTGTAATAGGTTGATGTCTTAAGCTTTTAGTTTTTCATTTCATGCTTGTGGTGGGTTTACC
>VYZX01005039.1:0-18326 GCA_013401335.1 Brachypteracias leptosomus | reverse complement strand
TTTGTTTTCTCTTCCCTATCCTTGCAATTAAATGTGTTAAAATGCCAGGATAAATACACCCCAGGATGAATTCTGAGGCCTGCCAATTTTTAAAAATTCTGTTTTAAAACTACAGCTCCAAATATTGATAACAGTTTTGAAATAACAAGGGATAATTTATTGATACTGTTTATTTAATTTGATCTTTCACAAACCTCCAGATAAAAAGATAAAATTTTGGACTGGATAGTTTCATGGTCCATTGTATCAGAGTTAATTTTTAAATCCCGTTTAATTAGGCTTTCTATTGGAAGTGTTGGAAGTTACCCTTGACNACTAAATAATTTGAGTGCCTTCCTAATGTATTCTAAGCATCATTCAGAATTTAAGTTATCTATTTAAAAGTTATAAAATAAAGGATTATTTTTATTTGGTTTTATATTTGAACAAAGATTAAATTCATTCATTCTCCAATAAATGATGTATAGTGTGGTAATTAATAGTGCGGAAGTATAAAATTAATCAGGTTGTTACACCAGATAACTAATACAATCACCTCCTACACGGTGTGAAAGAAACAGATCAACCAATAAAAGGCTTTTCCACAAAGTCTTCCCATAGTTCATATTTTCAACATCCATCGGTGACAGTTTTCTTGTAACAAAGGGTAGTCTTTTGAAAATGGTGTAAGGTATAGTCCACCTTCACACTAATCCTTTTGTTCTGTAGTTCTCTTCTAAAATACACAACTTGCCACAGAAGGTGTTAATCTGTGCCATACCTGTTGTATCAGTCATAGCTACACATACATAGCATGTAAGAGTCCAGGTTGCAACTTGAGGCTTTTAGGGAATCAGTTGCATTGTAGTAGGAAAGTCACGAAATTCTGAGAAATAAGTCAGGAAATGTGAACAAAATTTAATGTGAATAGTTTAAAATTCTTAAATGGCTGTTTGATTTCCTATTGTATAATTTCTCATTATTATGTAAATGAGATTGAAATATGTTGTCTGTGTGCAATTTCCACGATTATCAAATGGAAGTCAAAGAGATTCTCTTAAGTACTTTTGCTTCTCTACCTTTGGCATTCTTCACATATATACATAGCAAGAGTAGATGCAACCCAGCACACCACATATGTTTCTTCCTTGTTATGATTGATGTTTGTTTATGTTTAATAATGTCTTAAGTGATTGTATATAATAGATTAAGAACAGAGATTGATGTTTCAGGGTTTTTTAAGAACTTTTCTCTTTAAGCTTTTTTCCTGACTTCTATTGTTTTAAACATTTACGGGTTTTTAAATGGTAATATACACTGATTCTCTATTTCTGTTACAGCAGCTGTTTATAATAAGCATTGTCAGATTCCATTACTGTGATAGACCTCAATAAAATAGCAAGGGTTTATAAACCAGGATCTGTTCTCAGAATTTGACCAGCACATAGAGGTGTTCATGAATGAGGAAGCTGCAAGTTGTTATTGTCACGCTTAGGGTCTGATAATATGAATTCTTTTTCCCACCTGTACTTAAAAATGTGAACTACATCATAAAAAATGAGAGGAAAAAGTCAAATTACAGCCTGGAAGAGCTAACAAATCTTTTGCCTCAAAGTATCAGACTAGTGATATGTCATCATCATTTCCAGCACAACCAAGAAGATCCAGCAAACCATTTGTTTTGCCATTCTCTAAGAAAAGCTGCTCGAGGTTTTGTTTCAAGGTACTAGGTCTAATGGACCAACGATGTGATACAGTAATCTCAGCATTTCTATTTAGTGTTGTAATACATGTGCAAGGCAGGATCAAACTTTGATCAAGTACACATTGAACAGTAAAACCATGGGGATAGGAAAAATATGTGAGACAATCTGTTGAATCAAAATAAAACTACACAAAATTGGTAAATATCGTTTGGCTTCTGATATGGAGTAGTTAAGACCTTTATCTGTAGTTTATTCCTCTTTATCATTTGTTAGCATAACAAGTTAGGTTTTCTATATCAAGGAGAACCTGCCATTGTAAATAAGCTTTAATTATGGCTAGAAGTAAAAGCTGCACCAAATGCCTTCAGGCTAGCCCTGTACTGGGGAGAATTGACAGTTCCTTGGATCTGGTGATGATCAGCATGAATTAGTTGAATGTTAAAGCCCATTGCACTAAGAAGCTTGCAGTATGCCTGTGCATGCCTTACCCTGAGTCACACTGGAGGTACCAACTTGGTTACAGCTCTGATTTTGGTATGAGGATGTGCTTTTATACTTGCTGTTCTTAACAGATTCACAATAGATCAGAGTTGAGTTTCTTGTGCCAGCCTAATTTTTCTTCTGGAGAGAATTTTTTTTAGTGGGAAGGTATTTCTGTCTTTTCCATTTTACGTGAGGTTTCTCTATAGATCAAAGTGAATTTTCCTCCCAGGCTCCAAGGCCTTCTCGATAAGGGAATAATCTGTGCGTTGGCTGAACTTTAGTCTTGGTGCCAACTACACTGAAAAGTACATTTCACTACAAGAATAACGTACAAAGAGTTCTCCAGATGCTCTGTAGGTCTCTGCACAGGCAGGACAACAGCATTTAAATGCTGTTTTATCTGTAAATGGGCATGCACTCTGCGAGCAGGGTTGCAGGAGCCTCTCACTGCAGGTACTGTGGCACAGTGGGAGTTTGCAGCCAGAAGCTTCTGTGTTTCCTGACACACATATTGCAAAAAGCTGAGGAATCCTCTCTGATATGGCTCTGCTGGGTGCCATAATACACAGTATTAAAAAGTAATTAAAAGAGAACAACATCCATTTGTTGAGCCCAGCAGCCTGGTATGCCAAGGGTGATGCCAGAAACGCTGGCTTTTTGCATGGAGCTGTACAGCAAGGACCCGCAAGAGTTGGCAATTTCAGATGGCTATGAAAAATGGCATTCTCCTTTTAGATGAGAATGTCTGTGTTACTTCTGTTATTGAAGATTTAAAAAGCTAGCAGTATTTTTTCATATATATATATATACATATACACACACAGACATATGACTGCATGCCTGAAATGTCTTATGTCATGTAATGCAGGCTGGTGGTGTTTCCTCCATGACCCTAATGTTAACAGGTGTTTTTGAGGCTGTGGAGCTTTCTCCCTACAGTTCTATATCTGAAGGTTTGCTTCATGTCAATGGTGTCCTCTATTTCATTTAAGCTTGTGACAGACCCAAATGAACTGTGCTTTCTGATACATTGTGCTGATAACACCTTTTGGGAAGCTAGCAATGATAAACCCAAGGGAGGAGTACTTTTAACTATTGGGTTTTGAAGTTTGCCTGTGTAATGAGATGTTTAGTCAAATTTATTGGTCTTTTATTCCTGTTATTATTATTCAATATATGTTTCTCTGTCACGTGGTAAATACTTTGGCTTTGAAATACAACTCGTTCATCTCTAATGGAATAGGTGTATTTGTGAGGCTGGACCTGAGATGAAATTTTATTTTGTATGGGTATGCTATCTATGGTGCCTCATATGTTGCAGATGATAAATCTGGTTTGAGAAAAATAAATCGTTGTAAAATAGATAGCTATGGTTTAGAGGGGGAAAGTTTTCTACGATGAGCTTATGTTTTCCTCCCACCTCTATTTGCCTCCCACCAATGACTTCATGAGGAAAACAAGGGTTTTTTATAAAACTAATTAAGTAGAAACCTGACTGCTGAGTTCTATCTTCTATAACACAGCATGTAAGAAGAATGAGAGAAGTGCCATGTATTATATACTGCTAATGAATTTACCTCTGCTTTGCTTTATTATAACAATATGCAAAATATGTCACTTGTCTTCAGCACCACTGAAATTAATTAAATAACAGGCTTCTCTACCTGTGGGTCTTCTCTTAGAAGTTGGTAGCACTTATTCAGTATTTTACTGCAGTTGCCTGCGGGTTTTTCACTGATACCACTTTTACAAGGTTCCTTTCTGGGCTTTATGTCTTATGCAAACTTCAAATGAAAATAATTCTAAACTAGGCAAGGGTGAGGTAAATTAACCTTTAAAATTATTTTTAAAAAACAAAGTAAATCTTCTATGTATTCATGCTTTGTGAAGGATTTTGGATATTTTAAGAGTTCTTTTTAAGGAGTTTCAGATGAATTTTAGCTTTTACTGTACTGTCTTCAGTATCACTCCGTATGTAGTCTTTTTCTCTTGTAATAGGGATATTTGATGCTCATTTTCATTTACGTCTTATAAAGACCTGTCCTCACCATGTCTGAGTAGCCATAGTCTGTGTTTTTCTTTGCCTTATATCATTAAACCCATATGGTATGCATGAACAAACTAGGCCTAGGATTTACAAATAGCAATCTTGTAAAAATATAGGAAATTTTATTGAGGAATATTGCCTATGCGTGTCAGGAAAGGAGGCCTTAAAGTATATTGAAGTTGTGTCTTACACTCTGTTAATATTTCTTTTAGAAAAGGGGATGCATAACCTCCCATTCATCCATGTTTAAAGTCGTACAGATACCCAGCAGCATATGATGGGACACTTGCCAGGGGAGCTACCAGCTGGTAGCAGGAGGGAAGAGGACAAGGGAAATAATAAATGAATCTGTAACCCATCCTTGACTTTCAAGGGCTGATTGGGTGTCAGGCCAGCCAGTCACACAACCTGATGCACATAGGTGTCATCTGCTGAAGGTGTTCCCATCCAGCTGGCTGAGCAAAACCCTGAGCGCAGTTGGGATTGCAAGAGCTTGGCTTGTTATCAGCTTGGTAGTGCAAAATCTGAAGAGTAATTTGCTATCAAAAAAAGAAAACAAATTAAGACATGGTTCAGTGGAAAACAATGGCTTTGTGGTTTTCTTTGGAATCGGAACAGTTCTTTAGTATCTGCCATATTTCAGTTGCTGAATGAGAGATGTGCTATAAATATAAAGGCACATTGTTTCTTCTCCAGGCTTGCCTCTGCCCTCTGAGAGGCAGAACATAGAAAAAAATGTGCTGAGACTTGGCTGGTGTAAATCTATGCAGCTCTGTTAGCTTAAACTGGTGTACAGCTTTGCTGACACCTTCCTTCTTGTCCCCATACACCATAGAAATAGATTTATTTTTTTTTCCATGTAAAATTGCTCCCTGTACAGGTTGTGTCCACGTGTATTATGGAGCTATAATTGCAAATATTTTTGCATGCAGGTGACACTGAATGGAAATGCATTTGTAAGCAATTTCTGCATGTTACAACTGGAGCTGAAGCCCATTCTGAATGAAAGTGTTGGTCTGTTATCCAAAAATTTATGCTGCAAGATACCCTTGTGCTGTATGGAAGCACAGGCCCATTCATAAACCTGCTCTGATGTTCTGGCTTTATTTACTAGGAAAGATAATAAATGATCAGACTTCAAACAGTCATATTTGACTGTGTCCACGGAGAGCTTATAGTGGCCTTCCAATATTTAAAGGTGTATAGGAAAGATGGAGAGGGACTCTTTATCAGGGAGTGCAGTGTTAGGAAGAAATTCTTTACTGTGAGAGCGGTGAGGCACTGGAACTGGTTGCCCCCTCCCTGAAAATATTCAAGGCCAGGCTGGATGGGGCTTTGACCAACCTGATCTAGTGGGAGGTGTCTCTGCCCACAGCGGGGGGTTTGGAACTAGGTGATCTTTAATGTCCCTTCCAAACCAGACCATTTTATGATTCTATATTACTTCCTCTTTCCACTTTGTAAACAAAGAAACAATATTTAATACAACTGAGTCTTCTCTTTTCCCTTTCCTCTTTTACATATTTCTGAATTGCACCTCACATGCCAAAAGTAGGTTTTCTGAAAAGCATCTTGATTTCCAAAATTGTTGTTTATAATTTGTAGCTCAAGTTCAAACATCCTTTTGGTTGAAAACATGTAAAAATCAATGTGAGACAGTTTTAGATTATGATTTTAGAGACAAGTTATGAGAATCTAAGATTGATATGCCTTACCTATCCACGTTTCTTAAGAGAGTTCAAGAATAATAGCTGATTTCTTCTGCCCTGCTTAGAACTGGTAAAAGCATTTAGCTTTTTCTGTCCTAGTATCAGGAGGAAGCATCCCCTTCAACCCTTGCATATGCCTGAGGTACCTCTTGCAATAGGCCTAATTTGAATAAAGGTGATCTTTAATACCTGTTTTAGTGTTTCCTGAATCAGTGCCCTAGACTACGTATTAGCTTAGCAAGATGCTGAGCACTTGCCATAAGATGAAGTGTCTTCAAGTATCACTGCCATTTACACAAGCTGCTGATCCTCAGTATCTTTCTGTAAGCTGAATGTAAACTTTCAGATAAGCTTAGTGATTTCAGGAGGTTTCAAGTTTTCAGGGGCTAACATTAATCCACCAAGTAGGACAGCTACTTTTCTAGTTCGTTAAGTGGCTGTGGTTAAATAATTTAGGCATTTAATTTGGTATACATTGAGAATGCTGTGTAATGTCATCTGAGTTTTAAACATGCATATAAACATGCATACGCCATTACTTATGTGATTTGCACAAGAGAAAAGAAAATCAGAAAGAAAGCACCTCCCCTGAATTTGTTTTTTTTAATTGTTGTTTTTATTATTACTGTGTTTTTATTGTAACTCAAAAGTAATCAACAGGAAAAGAGTTGCATTACTTTGAAACTGTCTTGAAAAAGTACTGGACAGAATTAAAAAGTAGGAAAAGGAGCAAATAAAAGGCTACAGAAATGGAATAAATTCTGTTTCATAAAAAGATGTTTTAAAAATAAAGAAGACATCTCATATAGGAATTGAAAGTGGGAGAATTACCTGACTAGGATCTTAATGCAGTAGGTAGTCTCAGGAAGAAAAATGTCCTGTGTTCACTATTTGTCTTTAGAGTGCACATGTATATCACTGTGGAGCAGTATTCCTGGCAACTGAGGTCTGTTTCTGAGTACATCAGAGAGAGCTAATAATATGTTTTGTGAGAACATAATAAGCATCCTTCACGGTATTTTGTCAGGGCACAACATGGTCCAAATGGCCACAGTGTAAATTCTCAAACCTGTCAGTGGTGGAGCAGAACAGCATGACATAAATTCTCAACAGAGTGTAGTGTGATGCAGTAAGTATGTTCTCACATTAAGATGATTGCCCTGATGATGATTACATCCAGAAGAGAAATAGAAGAAAATTTTTGGGCATCTACTTATTGCACTCAAAGTTTATGGTTGGATTTCTGTATCTTTTGATGGGTGAGAAATCAGTTGACCTTGTAAACTTTCAATTTGATTAAACTTTGCTGTGTCATAAAGAGGGGTTTATGTTTTTAGAATAACTCTTGCTAAATTCCTTTAAAGTTTATTTTAAAATATTCTGCAGTTACTTCTCTTCTTCAAAGGAGAATTTTTTGCATTATAACTCATTTTCATCTTAAAACATACTATATTTGTGGGATTTTTCCCTATGTATCCTGAATGCAGTTGTCTTACAATAGCTGGTAATTGCACTTTTCTCAGAAGAGAAAGAAAAGTTGCATAAATTTTGTATTCCTGAACTGGTAAAATCAGAGGGAATGCAGTCAGGGATTTTGTCAATCCATTAGTTATCCTTCATGTTTCATCTTGATATGCATCCATACAACATGTTGTCCTGATTACTTAAAAAAAGGCCTTAATAATTTGAGTGTCAGAGATCCCAGTCATTTTGGTATAGTCTGCTCTGGTCTGATGACCGAGATACTTGGTTAATAACATTGCTATGTTGCTGGACCAGCTCGTTAGAGTGTGCTAGTGTTGCTCCTTTCTCTTGGAAGTGGAGGGGTAGAGATGAGGTCCCACTGACCTCACTGCATCATGTCACTTTATCAACTGCTCAGCAGTTCAAAGCAGGGTAATAACTAGCCAGGGCAAATCCTCTTTTGTTTGTTTTATGGAGCTTTTAATGATAGCCCTCCAGTACCCTATTCCATAAAAAAAAAATTGTCAGACCAGTGAAACTGAAAACTAAGGATAGTGAAACACCTGTTTCTTACTAGACTAATCTCTTTGGGCTTCGTTTACTTTCAGTAAACATACTTTCAGTGCAGCTTTCTACCACTTTTGATTTATATTGTCTTAATCTTGCTATTGCTTTCATGCTTTTGTTGCTTTTGCAGCCTTTTAACTAGCTTAATAAGAGCCTCATGCTGTTCATCTGCATCCTTCACATTGTCCAAGAGATCAGCTGTGCCTACACTGTTGAGTGGTTGTTTTTTCTTTCTGATAACTTGCATAGTTAGTGACTGTTGTTTCATTGGTGTAGCATCTCACTTTCTATTAATTCAGTGAGATCTTTAAAATTTACCTCTGAAATGTTATGATTTGTCTTGTAATAGCAGCATTTTATTTCAGACCATGCATTTTGGTGGACCTTGATGTATTGGGAGTTGGGGATAAGAAACTGTAGCTTCAGTTTTTCTCTTCCTATCCATTATTTACTAGTAGTGGTACTGAAGCTCTTTGTTATGTGTCTGTACAAATGTTCTTTTCTGTATTTGCACATCCTATTTATTTGTTTCCCCTCTCTGATTTGGTTTTTGGAAAAGGAGTGGACCATGATATGCAGTTGTTAAGCAGCTCCAATCTTCTAAGGATTTCCCTTCATTC
This sequence comes from Brachypteracias leptosomus, assembly GCA_013401335.1. Lineage (NCBI taxonomy): Eukaryota > Metazoa > Chordata > Aves > Coraciiformes > Brachypteraciidae > Brachypteracias > Brachypteracias leptosomus. The sequence continues at coordinate 9,751 of VYZX01005039.1, read as the reverse complement.
ATTCACACTTCATCATTGATTGTTCCAGTGCAGGCGCCCTCAATTCTTTTTGGAGCTGTAGGCAGTAAGTTCTCCAAATCCTGCCCAGTCCTCACAATTCTCCAGTAAGTAGAGAGCTCCAGAGAGTTCCCTTTTGCCTAAAAGTGAGGCTTCAAAGAGCAAGGACTGCCACTGCAGCTGCCCTGCACATGGCTTAGAGCCATTTTAAATGGAGACAGAGGATGACGGCACCCTAATCCCTCCTGCCTGTTTTCAAGAGCTCACAAGTCATGGGCAAAGTTACTGAGTGTACTAATATCAGAGCAAACAAATGGGTTCACTGAAGCTAAGAGGCCAGCTGCCTCTTCCAGTTGAGTGGCATCTGTTTTCCCCATCACTTAAATAAGCAAAATGAAAAGTCTTAGGCCACCTGCCAGCTGATTGTTAAAGCCACTGACACTAAATTAGCAATAAATGGTTAAATTGCACAGTTTCACATTTTCAGAAAATTTGAGTGTCTCAAGATTCCAGACTCTTTCAAAATCCACTTCTGATCTCTACATTTGAACATGTACCTCATGGTGTCAGGAAAATGAACCTGTCCCTCTTACTGGACTTGCAAGTTCATGGGTAAAGAAGGGGTCAGGAAAATGGGTAGATGCTCTAGCTAAGAATTCACTGGGAACTTCCAAAGTGCTCTGGAGTGAGGTGTGCTAGCTTGCTGTGCTGCAGCAGAGGATCTGTGTTCTGTTCAGCCATAGCCTCCCCTTGATCTGACAGTCTTCTGGATGAGAATGAGTATCTCCCTGGATTCTGCCTCAGCTGCTTCTATAGCCATTGTCTCTCCATCAGAAGTAGGCTGACATTGCATGAATTTTTAGGAAAAACACAGTGTTTCTGTACTAGTTAGAGACTTCCATTTTTCATTCTGTTTGTTCTGTTCCTATGATTCAGCAGCATAGTCAGCAATATAAAACTCTTGCTTTTTGAGCAGCAAAATACTCCTGTTTGGAACTAATACACTAAGCATCATGCTATGGTTTGTCGTAGGAGGTATACTTGAAACTGAGTCACTTGAAATAAACTTTCAGTGACAAGGTTAGACATTTTGAAAAGTGATTTGCTTTGGGAATTCTGATAAGATATCAGCAGGATATTTAGACATCCAGAAAGAGCGCTCTTATATCCACCACATATACCCAACACAATTGGAGCTCATTATTAATGTACTGACTGTTTCAGAAATATTTTAACACCTGGGCCTGCACGTTCTTCAAATGGCAGCGTGACTGGCTGCCTTCATTTGCTGCAGATTGAACATATGATTGCTTAAAATAACTTGACAAAATACCCACCGCTTCACAGGGCTCCATGTAGCTGCATGAATCTATTCAAAATTGAGATTATTACAAGAGCAAGACCTTAATTTCCTCTCCACTGCAAATGTTTTTCTATCACATCAGCGGCACATGTCATGAGCTTCTATCATGCCATGCATATGCTGCTCCTTGTGCATGGGGAATGGGAGTCCTGGTGTGGTGTCACACCGAGGCACGCTCCTCCTTCCGATGTGTTGTGACTGGGCACCAGTCCAGAGACAAAGAGTTTCCAGTATCCAAATAGCACAATGCGCTTCGCTGCCTTGGAGTGGGGTTTTGCTCTGGGAAAAAACGTAGATTGGTTTCTGTGAAAACCATTGGACCAGGTCCTGGTGCAATGATGATCGTAATCAGGAATGGATGTGATCCCAAATGTGCTGGTTTGTTCAAATAGTTGTAGTTAAATGATGATACAGTGAAGAAACATCATTTTATTTGAAATACAAATGTTTACCTTGCTATTTTCATGATGATTCATAGGAAGATGCATAAATTTGGTCTGTTAATTATTTAAATAAGCTTTCCAGCTGAATGGCAGCTTTAAGCCCTTAAGTATCCTCATGCAGAGGTGTAGCTTTACTCGTGCCAACGAGATTGGACACTGCAACACTCAGTAGGAATTTGTGTGTGTTAACTGAGCCAGTATTATAGTCTTCAAGAAGACCATAAAGCCAGCTTTATGATCCAAAAGCAGCATTGCTTTTCCGATAAGCCAGCATTTCCAAATAAACCCTGTGTAGTGCATACCTGGAATTCAAATGAGGCAGCTGCTGAGCCAGCACAGCAGGCCTTGTGGAAGTACATTTCATAAAAGCCTCTTACAGGCTTTTGGCTTTTGTTTGTTTGTTTTTGTTCCCTCCCTTTTTCAGTTTAAAGAAAAAAGTCAGTAAAAAAACGTGAAATAAGTCTTTAAAGAGCACTTTTAGGAGAGGACTGTCTGTTTGGATGGGTTATTCCAAAGGCTTTACAACACAAACAAGATAGTAAATCTGAAATGCAGAGTATATACCTTTCTGTGCAGAGTAAATCAGCAGATTTTAAAGGATATGTAAGCAAGTGTGAGTTGTGAGCCAAGGGGGTCCTTCTGGCAGAAAATTTCCTGTCTTCCTTTTCCTTCACAGTGGAGAAAACCATTCTGTTTCCTCCCAAATGGTAAGAGACCTTCCAGAACAGAAATCATCAGCATCTGCTTCTTCATGTGTATTAACATTGAGATCTTCCTTGGTGAAATCATTCTCTTTCTGTAACCTTATTTGAGAGCTCACAAGCTCTGGAAATACCAGAAGGGCAAACTTGCCTCCTTGTAGGAAGGGGAGAGAAATCTGTTGGGGTCAGCTGTAGTCTTCTGCATGAGTTTTCTTCCCAGTCTTTTCATGATCCACAGCTTTGAGGTCTACAAAAGCTTTCAAGTTATCTTCTCTTCTTACTCAGGATCAGTTTCATCCTGTTGAGGTGTTTTGTAGTTTCTGCAGCTCCAAAGCAGATATTGGAGACACTAAGTCTAGTCTCAGGATTTAATCTCAGGATTTTTTGTTATTCTGATGATGTGGGTGGTTGCTGATAGAAGGAAACTCCCCAGCACAGGTGGCTGGGAAAGCTGGAGGGACAGGTTCTCAGTTCTGCTGCTTCAGCAGGGAGCATCCCTCACAGAGGAGCTGTCTTGTCACTTTGGAGCTAAACAGTGTCTCATTTTAGCATGGACGACGCTTTTTAATTATCTTGTAATTTGGCTAAATTGCTGCATGGTTGCACTGGTTTGAGGGAAAGTGCAGTCTCTGTCAGGAGTTTGCTTCCTTTCCTTTTGCTGCTAATTTCAGATTCTCCCTCTACAGTATAGGCCCCTGTGTTTTCAAAATGCTTGCCAAATTCTGCTTTCTTAATGTTGTTAGTGTTTGACTCATTCACAGAAATGTTTTAGTAAGAATCACTAAATAAAAAAACAGTTTCTTCCACCATATGAACATTTACGAAAGCTGTATGTTACTAAGATAGGGCATTACAATGAGATGTGCTGATGACCTGTAGGAAGAGGATGCTATAGGCCAGTACAAGTTGTTTCACACTTGCTTTTTTTCTTATTGTGAAATTTAGATTAAATGGCTCCTGTTTTGCTCTCTCTCCAATTTAGATTGGGTTAGGGACAGAATTAGTTTCTAAAAGTCATGTCCTTGACAGAGCTGTTCCTGTGATTCAAAGTGTAGTATGTATTTAGTAGGTCCTTTTTGGAGTGAACAAAAGTCTTCTCTGACTCAGCATATCAAACCTCAGTATGGTAAGGCTGGAATTTCATTTAATCCTGTCCTGACTGTCTGCAGTGCTGGGGCTGTGGTGATGCCTGCTCTGTTCCTCCTTGTCCTCCTCCTCCCAGCTCTCGCACCCAGCCCGCGCAGAGAGAGTAGGTAGAGCCTGGCTCTGTGAAGGTGGATAAGCCTGTTTATGAGGTCTCCAGTCCCCATCATCTTCCTCATGTTAGTGCAGTTGCAGTGATGTCTCCGCCAGGGTCCCTCAGAAAGGTAGCTGTGGTTACCACGGGTATGAAGAGAACAATGAGTTTGTTTACTTGTGCCACAAACGGTGTGGAAACAGTGTTGAGATAAATTTAACTCTTTCAATGCAAGCAGCTACTCAAATATAGTTTATATACGCAAAGTAAGGTTGGAAAAATCTCATATTGAAATGATTTCCTGGTGAGACTTCTTTGTATTTTTCCTCTATGAGGAAAGGATGTTAAGAACAGTTGGGTCCTTTACTGTTTCAAATACCTCATTTTTCCCATTCATTTACAGAGCTAAAGCAGAAATACTAGCTGATTTTTTTTAATTAATGTGTGTTGTTAAAATTTTGTGGGAATGTTGATAGTAATTTCATATTTGGCTTCCCTTATCCATACTGGCACATTACCTAAATGTTTTTGAAACCAGCTTCATCATAAATCACTCCTTATGTTCAAAGCAAATGGTTTTATTACCCAAGTATAATGGAATGACAATATTCCACTTGATGCCTGAAAGAGTCAGCCTTTTGTGGTAGGTCAACCTCATTCTATTCTTACTGCTTGTTTTTTCACCTTGGAGAAAAAACCTCAGTAACTTCTATTTTTTGACAGAACAGCCTCACTTTACAGCAGAAACAAGCTTATGGGGTTGGTGAAGAGATGCTTGCTTTCTTTTCTGTTGCTGTTGTGTCCTGTGCTCACTGTCTGTGTAGCAAGTCCTTCTTAGTGCTCTTGAAAGAATTTAAGACTTTGGGTTTTTTGGTGGTTTTAAGAGAATGATTAGATCATACACAAAATAATTTGCAAAAGAAATATTCAAATCAGTTTGTTTTCTAGCCAGCCTTGTTTCCTGTTATATCCATAATTCTGATTTAATATCCTGAATTAATGCAGATGACATTAAACATATTCTGCTACATGTTATCATTGTGCATTTAAAATGGTGGTTGTGAAATTTCTTTTTCCTTTTACTGTGTATCATCACTGCAAGTTTTTTTTATTACTTTGATAGCATTTACAGGGACATAAGGAAGCAAAAAATACAGATTGTTTTATACATAAGATTAAGAATAAGAATTTGAAGATCTGGTTTTGTCTGAAAAGAGTTATGGGCTATTGTTTAACACTTTAGTCCTGAAGAGGAGTCATACAAGGTACATTTTCTGTATGCTTAATATGTTGCATCTCTGTTTCACTGGTATTTTCTTTCTTTGTCTGTGTAGGAATAACGAAGGGATGTTTTGATGAGAGTTGAAAAAAATATGGAGTTTCCTGTATATAGAAAAACAGTTTTTACTAAAATACAGTTTTCAGGCTCTGAACAAGTCCTTTAGTTTTTTCCACATGGGAGGAGAATGCCTTGATCACACAATCTCACCTCAGTTGTTTTAACTTTGAATTGATGTGAATTCCTGGTTTTGGAACTACATGTAAGTTTTTCCATGCATTTAATGAAAGCTTCAATATTTTCAATCTCAAGGACAATTAATAGTTGTATGGTCTTTATTTTTCATTAATCCAAATAAATATATTGTTCCCATCTTAGCTAATAGACATTGTCTCCATAGTGAAAAATGAGGCGACTTTTTCATTGCAACTGGAACTCGGGAACATCCACAACCTTCCCAAAATTAAAATGTTTTCAGCCTCTAACAAACGTGTAAGTGTATTACACAAACTGAAAGATTTATTGTCCCTTACAGAAACTGAACTGCTAAGCTCCTGATGTGAAGAAATGATGGGCGTTGAGGCAATTCCGTTTCTGTCTCTGTCTTTTGGGTATTAAACTTGACACTCAGCTGTCATCCCTCATGCCCAGAAGAGAGTTGAAGGAAGCCTTGCTGCAGTTGTCAATCAGCAGACTGAGTCAGCATGCATAATACACAAATAGTTGCTGAATTTTTATTTTTTTTTTAACTGTTATACTAAGACCAAACACTAAGCTGAAGGACAAAATTCCTCCTTTGGTCTTCACTACTACACAAACTTTGTGCTCACTGACTTATCAGGTGATAATTCTCCACTTTCCCTGATAGAAGAGGTGGTTGAGATCTACCTAATGGTGACCCCTCAGGAGGGGAATGCAGCAGTTGGTGGCTCATTGATACAAACGGCTTAGCACCAGGACTCACTGTGAAGGCGAGAGATCACTTTTTTTCTCTTCCAGACCAGATGGGAAATTCCATGTTCAGAGGTGGCTCTGGGAGTGATGGAGCTGCCATAGCGGAACTCTGAAACTCACACTGCTTCTCAAGAGCCAAATCTAAACTAGTAATGTACTTTCCTCTAAGGAAAGGGAAAAGGAAAAAAACTCCTAAGGTTTTGGCTAAGTTGAAAGCTTCATTAGATGTGTGTGTTTTGGAAGAATATTTCAGATTGCATCTGAAACCTTCAAATCTCACTCAACAGAAAGAGATTGCTAACTTGGAAATGGCTCTGCAAGACTTATCCTCTTCCTCTTTTTATTAAGTTTTGTTCCTTGGACAGCTATAGTCTTTCATGGTACATCACAGCCAAGGACTCACTAGGTGCAGTGTCCTTTACCCAGCAGATAGGAAGACTGGAACAGACATCTTGATGATCCTTAAAAGGAAATATAAACTCAGAAAACATTTTACATCCAACTTGCAATTTCCTAGTTAAAATTCTAGGGTGCTTTTCAACAAAGCCATCTTTTTATTACAGGAGAGGAAAAAAAAAAAAGAAAATTCACTCTCCTGACATTTTTTCGACTAAACTTTGTTCGTTCATCAAGTTGACCTAATGTGAAAAAAACTTGAAAACTAAGCAAACTGTTCAGCCTGATTTCCATAAATGTTGTCTAAGGAAGGGCAGCTCATTTGCATGCTGATCTTGTTTTTCGTTCTGCTCTGTTGTTACAAAACTTTGAATAATACCACAGGCTGCAGGTTTTTTGTGTTGCTGAAGTTCAAACCTTTTTTTTTCTTAAGGATCATCAGATCTAACAAGGGTTAAAGCGTTATTTCAGTAATACACAACTTTGTATATTCAAAAGTTGTAGCGCCAATGGAAATGCTTGTTCTTTACTAATTATGCCACCACTTGGGAAAGAGCTGGTGGGAAAGATTTGCGCTGCTGCTCATCTCACTAGAGATTCAGATGACTTCTCTGGTCAAATTGTTACCCAGAATGACCTTTCTACATGCCAGTAATAGGGAATGTTTTTGCATTCGAAGCAGAATACAGGACAACATGACTAATTGTGTTGGTAGAATGGCACAATGCTCACCGTAAAAAAATGCTTCCCTTGCACACCAGGGAGCAGGTTAATTAAAGGTGAGCATGAGGAGTCTTTGTAAAAGCAGATGCAAAAAGCAAACAACTTTTTTTGTATATTAAAAAATTAATGCAGTGCAGTAGACTTTAATGTGTTTGTGTTGTGTTTCCTAGGAAATCTTTCTATATCATGCTTGTATATAGAGATTTGAGCAGCAGTTTCTGTTTTCATGACTTTGTGCCAAACCATCACAATGTCGACTGGCAGTAAGGGTGTTTGGCCCTCAGTACCTTGATGTATTGTAAATATGTTATTTTCATATAAATAGATTTCTCACCCTACAAATTAGATTAGAATCTGATCCTGATTTTGTACAGCAAGTTTCAAATGAGAAGGTCATTTCATCTTGTTAGTTAGGGAATAAAATAGCCCAGAGTGTTGTGTGTACGGTGGAGGAGCAAAAACCCCAGTAGGTTTTGGAGTTTTCCTTAGAGAAACCATAACCATCTTTGTTCCTGGAAAACATTAAATCCATTCCAAACTTGAGAATTGTAGGTTTTTCTTGTGTTAGTAATTCACTTAAAAAAAATAGGATATCAAACCATGCTAAAGTGCCCCTACCTTAAAAATGGTAGACGTTTGGACGAAAGAAAACCCTAGTTGTTTTTAGCCTGCTACCCTTTGACAGAAGGTGTAAATATTGTAGGTGGTTTGAGTACTCCAGTGCACAGAACTTGTTTGTAGCTGGCTCTTAAACACTGTAGCAGCAGATGTGCTGGAATATTATTATAAGAAATGGATTGGGAAAACTAGTGAAACAAAATTGTAAGTTACATAAGATTCATAACAAAAATTATCTCCCATCAAGCTCTTTGTTACTAGTCCTGATGTTACTTTGAAAATTGGAGTAATTCATTTCTTAGCTCCAAGTTCTGTATTAAATTGGTCTGATAAATACCGTGCCTTGCACTGGAAGTTTTTGTTAGCTGGTTTTAATATTCATCTGTACAGTGCCTTAGCTGCCTGTGTCGCATCTAAAATAAGAGTCGGTTAAGAACACACATCTAGAAGGATGCGGTCTATTTTCTTACATTCTTAACGTTTCATGAGAGAACATCCCTTTGATTTGCTAAGAGGGTTTGCGAAGTTGAGAGCCATGTTTATCCATTTAAACTGATACGAGCAGCTGTTTTTAATCGGCGGGCTCCCTCTCGTGGCCTGGGACGTGCTTGGCGTCAGGAGCTTGATTCATGCAGAAGCTAAGGGAATATGTGCAAATCGATTTAGTGACGTAGTGTCAACGGTGTTTCCTAACGCCTCCTATGTTTAATGAGAGAATTGTGTTCTCCCTAATAGTGATAATGAAATGAATATGGATGTTTTGATGAGTCACGGTTGCATATAAAGGAGATTTATCTTATGCAGGTGCTGATTAAGTCATACTTCACAAAGACTGAAAGCAGTGTCCTACAAACAATGTTTACAAATCAAATCAGTGAGTTTTCCATATCCAAATAACCACATGAAAGTATACTGTCTAGTTGTACTGATACTGTCATCTTTGTTTCTCTGACACCTTGGTGCTCTGTTTTCACCTCCTGCTGGTCATACAACATATAAATTGGACTGTTTGTTGGTTGTATATCACAGTGGAGAAAAATGATCTTTGCATTAATATTCTTAGAGTAGAAACATGTTAGTATTGTAAATTGAGGCCATAGAGTCATAAAGCATACCTTGTAGGTAAGAATTGTATCTATTTAAGAGGTCACTTACTTTGCCTCAAGTTTTTAAGCTCATTTCTAAATTTTATGAAATAAATTTCTGGCATAATTAAAGAGAATTTTTTTTATGTTTTAGCTTCTTAGCTTTACTTGTAAGATTTTTTTTTTTAAGCTTGAATTTATCAACATGAACAAATATTTACATAGCTTAAGAAATGCAACAAATATTCTAGAGTGGTCCTTCAGTACTCTTAATATGTATGTATATTGTAGCAGACACAATTTAAAAAAATAAAAAAAAATCTCTTCAGCTCTAAATGATTGGGAGTAGATGCCTCAGTGCTTGCCTCAAAGTGTCACAAACTTCACATACTTAGACCAAAGATTTTCACACTAACGTTGTGCTTGTTTTGTGCTGATGTAAGTGACCACAGAAAATCACAGTGACTCAAATCTACAGATCCAAAACATTTATTCAGAAGATCTGCAGTGCAGATAGGGGGAGGGCAGGGGTTTTGTACATTTTATGGCAATGCAAAGCAAGAACCAGAATGACGTGAAATACTTTCACTTTAGTATATTTTATTTTCAGGCCATTTGTTCCGAGGCCTGAGTTTATGTCAAATATTGAAAACATGTTCCTCTTGCCTCCACTTAAAGCAGGCATTGACAGTTATGTTTTATGAAGGAAAACCAGGTTTGGGAGAATTAATTACAACTGTTCTCTCAATTTACTTATTCTTTGTGCCAAAGACATAGGGAGTGAACTTTTCATGTGAGCAAAGGATGTAAGATGCACATGAGAAATCTTAACTACTTTGTTGCTGAAAGTTGGTCGGACTTATACTACAAGAAGGAGGACAGTTAAAGTGAATAGAAACGAAGTATAACACATGAGTCGAAGTCTGTATTTCCTAAAAATTTACTATTTTTATGT
>VYZX01005038.1:0-27263 GCA_013401335.1 Brachypteracias leptosomus | reverse complement strand
CGCTCCACCTGTCCCTCCCCTTCCTCAAACCTTAAACCACAACAACTTCTTTCGGGAGATCGGTGCTACCTGAACCGTTTGACCAGGCAGGGGAGAGGAGGCTGTTCCTTTGTCAGTGGCACCACCCCCTGCCTGAGCGTCAGGGTCAGGGCCTGGGGCCGGGGCAGCACGGTCGGGGCCTGCAGCCGAAGCAGCAGGGTCGGGACCTGGGACCGCTGGCGCTGCTGAGTCGTTGCCTGGTGATGCCGGTGCTGCCGAGTAGTTGCCCAGGGCTGCTGGTGCTTNAGAACTTCCTGTGTCCTTTTATAGAGTGTGGCAGGAAGGGGAGTGAAATAGCCACTCCACCTGTCCCTCCCCTTCCCCAAACCTTAAACCACAACGCAACCACACTTTAACCTGGAAGGACAACACAGTAGGGCACAAGCAATCTAGGAGATTTCTGGAGAGCATCGACAGCTTCCTAACAGAGGTGATCAAGACAACAACAAAGGGTATTCTGCAGGAGCTGGTACTTACACACGGAATAGCAGAATCAAAGAATCATTGAGGTTGGAAAGGACCTCTGGACGTCATCTTGCTCAATCCCTGTGTTCAAGCAGAGCTACCTAAAGCCAGTTGCTCCGGACTACGTCCAGAAGGCTTTTGAATATCTCCAAGAATGGAGACTTCACCACCTCTTTGGTCAAACTGTACCAATGCTCAGTCACCCTTTCAGTAACAACGTTTCCTGATGTGTTTTCAGATGACACCTCCCATGTATCACTTTGTGCTCATTTCCTCTTGTCCTGTCACTGGGCACCACTGAAAAGTACCTGGCTCTGTCCTCTTTGCACCTTCCCTTCAGACATTAATACACATTGATAAGTTCTGCCTGAACTTTCTCTTCTCAAGGCTAAACAGTCACAGCTCTTTCAGCCTTTCCTCATGAATTGAAAAAGTTTTCCCAGAGATGTTGCAGAGTCTACATTCTTGGAGATATCCAAAACCTGATTGGATATGGTCCTGGGCAACCTACTGTAGCTGATTCTGCTAAACAGGGAGGTTTGACTAGTTGATCTCAAAAGGACCCTTCCAACTTCAATAATTCTTTGATTAGGTATGGAGAAAGGAACAGGTTTCTAGCACTTTTTTATATGATTTCTCTGTAAACTGTGATTCTTTACATGCTTATATCTTGCTGTCATTTCTCATACTGTTCCCATTGAAAGAGAGAAGTAGTTAATTAGCTACTTGACAGTAGATTGCTCCCAAAAATATTTGTATTAAGAATTGAAAAGAGAATGTTACAAAGAGCCAACTGTGTTTGAGTTTAATTTCCATATTAAAAAAAAAAGTTACAAATTTACATTAAGAAATACATTAAAAAACCTTTCTGTGTCTTTACTTCAACTGAAATAGTTTTTATCAAGGTTGTTGGGTGGTTTGGTTGTTAGTCTGTTATTTTTGCATTTTTAGGGGCATCATTCATAAGGCCCATCTAATTTCACCATATATTTAGAATGAGGTTTTGAGCCTTGGTAAAAAAGGCAGTGTAACACTTTTCTAAACCAACATGTTGATTATAATAGATAAGCAGCTGAAATTTAACAGTAATAAGAATTTGGAGATCTGCAGTATAGAGTGATTTAAAATTATGAGACTACTTCACATTATTATGAGCATTTCAATCTTCAAAACTAAAGTGCTCTTAAAATTTTGAAAAGCTTTAGCAATGCTAACCATTCAATACTGCAGATATATGTAACCTTCATTCCTGCTTTTATTGATGGAATTCATCAGTAGACTCAAGGCTTTCTTTTCTAAGGCTCAATACTGTTTTTGACTCAGATGAAAATTTGTATGGGGTAACTTTATTCAGGAAGTGAATTCATTGAGTTGCCTCAGATCAAAGTTGCTCAGCCCTTACCACTTTGGATCATGGTTTGTAGAATTGTTAGAAGTAAAAAAACCAAAGGAACAGAAAAGTCCCAACTTTCCATTTAAGCAGACTCTAACCACAAGAAAAAAACTATCTTGTTGACCCACAGTGAAGATAATTAAATTGTGTATGTTTGCCTCCCAGATAAAGTAGACTAAAACTAATCATTTAGGAAGGCTTAGCCAATGGACAGAAACTTTTAAGGTTGAAGTGTGTCATACGATTAAATAATTATGTATTCCTACCCTCAGGATGATGAAAATAAGCTTGTTTTTATAAATCCTATATTCTTTGATGTGATCTCAAATTAATAAGGGATATAGATATATTTAGCTACATTTAAAAAATGACAGATATAGAATACATTAAAAACTGGAAAAAGGTGTATTAAAAATACTTTCAACCAGTAAACTAACATGTCTTTACATGTATGATATATAAGAATTATCTAAAGTGCTCATGGGAAACTTCTAATTCAATGAGTAATACAGTTTGGACTTTACTTTTTAAATTACATGATAAATCCATGAAAAATCTATCCAGTGTGTTAAATTTCTGAAATTTTAATGGGACTATTGAGCACTATCGCAATAAGAATACATGACCCAATAAAGAAATAAGAGCCTATTGTGTGAGTGCCCTCAGTTCTCCTCCTGTCCATCTCGTGGGCAAAAAATTAACAATATTGGGCTCTTACCTGGTAAATGGAGTAAATATTTAAGTCTGTCATTACAGGTGTAACAATATAGTCCAAAGGAATTAACATGAACAAGTGAATAGGTTTAAAATTAAAGATTAGTATAAGTAAGCATGAAGAAGTCTCATCTTCATCTCTTTAGTCTTGGTGAGCAGGTTAATATTGCCTCCAGCACTGCATACTGCAGCAAATGGGAAGAAATTCATTCATTTTACCATGCTGTTTCCCACAGTGCTAACAATTACCTGTTTGGTTCAACATAAATATTCATATATATCCAGTTCCTCTGTCACTTTTTAAGGATATGAAGTTCAACTGATTAGGTAGTGAAGCTACTTCACTTGTAAATTCTCCATTTTTTTCTGAAGCCCATTAATATTAATATTCTGTAAACCTTTCTCTGGAAAAACTTGGGTTTCCTCCCACTCAGTTTAATTCAGCTGTTAATAACTGGCCCCCTGGTGATACTGTAGTTATTGTTGTTACTTCAGTACCTTTCCTCCTTAAGTTGTCCTTCATGACAACTTTTAGCTTAAAAATTATATAGTATCTATTTGTTTTTCTCTTCAAAGAAGGGAAACAACTTCTTTTGATATGTACTTTTAAATTAGATTCTGTCTGCTGCTGGTTTTAACCTTCTACATGAGCAATACTGACACAATATAAATTTGGAATTTTATTAATTAGACCTTAGGTATCCCTCTCAGACCATGCTTTCCCAGTCACTTCCTGATATGCTGCAATCTAGAAGAATGAAGTTAGTGATATATGTATGTAAGATCATGTCACTTGACATTATGGGGACAGACAGATTCTTTTGGAGATTCTCAGCAGAATAATGACAGGATTGAGTTGAAGTTACAATGAAAACTTTACTTTTTTAATGGAATGTTGTGATTAGCATAGCATAGAATTTTATGATTAGTGTAGCACAGGATTTTTATAAGCAGAATCAGTGTAGTACAATTTTATAAGTACTGTAGCACAGTATTTTATAGCAGAGCTTAGTTTATGGTTCTTAATCACCTGGACCCTCTGCAAACTGGGTCAAATCTTAATACTTAGTTTTACCATATCAATATAACAATCACAAAACTTTAAAACAGGTAAAAGAATAGGAGTCACTCATTCCTTGGAGGAAATAGACAATGGTGAAGGCATTCCTGACCACCAAGGGAACACAAGTTTTGCTGTCCAGCAGCAGCTCCAGTCCAAGTTCCACTTAGTAACTGCTATATATCATAGACTGTGCTCTGTGTGCTGTTATGCTGTGATGGGGTCATCACAACCTGTCTGCTGAGGTGACTGGAATGTTTAAGGCTGGTAAGGATGGAAAAAGTTGGCCTGACACCTAGGAACGTTGAGGTTGATAGGAAGGGAGAGAAGAAATCTGCCTGATGCACAGGACCTTAAGGACCTGATGAGGAGGAAAAAGGGGACTGATACATGATGAGCTCAGTCACAGCGCATGGCCATTTGCCTTATAAAATGGCATTACTTATGCTAACCATGTTACCAGGGGTCAGGAGCAGCAGTTACCAGTCATAGATCAGAAGGAATAACCATGGCAATAACATATGTGACATTGAATCATCTTTCATGAAGTAGCAGTTATCTGTACAACTCTGAACAATGCTATCTAACTACTCTTTCTAAGATATTTTGAATTTATTGCATGTTTTCCCAACGGGAACTTGGAAATTGTGAACTCTAATTTTCAAAGCCAATCTCCATAGCTAGGGTGATAGTTAGTTTTGGTGATAATGTTAACATTTGATACAGTTCAACTGAGTATATAACTTAGTCTAAATGAATTCCTTTTTTCAATATATACTTCTCTTTAAACATTTTTAGAAAGAGCTATCTTTTAAAGTGCATTTTACCCCAGCATAAAATAATTTATTCTCGAGATTCTTCATATTCATTGAACCCAAAACATTGTCATTGGCCTCCTAATTTTAATTGGCTTTAATTTTTATTCTGAACTTCATGACAGTGACAGATTGTAACCTTTGGATAAATATTCTTACCCTTTCACATGCTTTAGTGTTATGCCAAAGGAAGATAAATCCTGAAAATGATACTTTAAACTTTGCTGGAATTAAAATATTGGACAAACTTTCTTTGCTGTACTGCAAAATGCAGAGTGCTGCAAGTAGTGACTCATCACAGCAGGTGCTTTAGTCTGCAAAGTCACTCGCTACTCTCAGCACAGCACGCTGCAGGGGTGAGAAAACCAGCTGGTTTAAGGTGACAAAAACCAAGATTTTTGACATTTTTGTCAGAACTACAAGAAAAATACTGCCTTTATTTGAGAAAATTTTGCTGCAGGAGTCCTAGATTCATGCTACTGAGATATTTTTTAAAATAATCTTTTGACATTCTGAATTTTTTATTTTCCAGTGGATGGATTCATGTCCTTCTAAATATTTAATTGAGAAACTGAGATAAATACTGAGCTGTATTCAGGTGAAGGTAAAGAAGGTAAATTAAAGCAAAAGAGTGAAGCACTTCAAATTAACAGTGTACTAAATTCAGGTGACAATTTTATTCCACTAATGACTGAGATGTGTAAAAGCAAAATTAAGTGCTTGAATTAAAGCAGAATAGGAGATGGTTTTTACAATGTCTAGCAGCTATTGTATTCTATTCTGATATATCCCTTTCTATTTATTTGTTTCCATGAAACATGTTAAAACAGTATTAAACTTTCTATGAGTATTCACAGCAATTGCTTTTGGCATCTCAACATACATAAGAAAAGTTTTGTACATTTATAGTAAGTTAAGAGCATTAACAATGACAAAGATAAGTTACAAGTATCATTAATTTTTAAAATCTTCTGTAGGGCTTTTGGTGGAAATCTAATGAGGAATTAACATTCTCACTATTATTCTTCCTATCCTGGCTCACAACCTGCAAATGAACTTGGTGTACCTCTCTTCAGAAGTCTGTCAGTCACGTGATTACTTCATTTGAATATTGAAATTCAAGATGAACTGACAATCAGATGTCCCAGGTTGGAAGGCCACCTTTATTTAACAGGGTGTGCTGCACAGCAGTACAGAAGCACACATATCTGCTGAGTTGATGGAAGTCTGCCTACTCCCAAGATAGCAAGCCAGTTTTGCTAAGATGTAGATGGCAGCAGAAGTTGCATTACATGCCCATCACTGCAGAGGCACAAATTCCACCTTCCAGGAAAGCTTTGTTGCTTTTTCACCATGTGCCTGTGACAACACAATAGACTGAAAAAAGCAAAAGATATTATGGCACTTGACACATCAAAATAGATTTGTTGTGATGGGCTTCTGGAATATCTGTCAGTCCATGTGCTGTAGCCTATGTAAATATGAATCCAAAGCCTTTGCAGATAGCATAGACAGCCAACGTCCAAGACCTTGTAAACCCAGGGTTAACTCAGAGGCAAGCACTTCAAGGGAAGCAAGTTCAAACCACAAGTCTGAACTTGTGCTGAAAGGCCAGTAAAATGCCAAAGGTGTGTGTGCTGACCATTTCCTCAGGGTGATGTTTGCACTTTAATACATAGTGCAGGGGAAAAGTTATGATTTTAGACACCCTGTCTTTGCAGAGTGATGTTGTCAAGCTGCCTGTGCAGTGTTTGAAAAGAGGTAGACAGCCAGTACTCCATCAGGATTATCATTCTCTTCCCATTGTCTTTTTAGGTGTTTCATGCACCTGCTTTCTTATCATACACATGGCCTGCATGCCCTTTCTCTGCCTTTTATCATAAAACTGCAGAGTGTTTATCCTTTATTTCCACTGATGGTTTCTTAGGGTTACCATATTAATTATAATTAATTATCACTTCACTACTGTGATTGCTGAAAGAGATTTAACCACAAGGGAAAGGATGAATGTTATCTTTTGAAGAACAGAAGAAATGTTAATATTGGATCAGTCCCATTATGGTAGCAAGAGAGACTTCAGCCAATGCTCAAAATGAACTTCCAGTTCATTCTTCACAGTTATTTCTTCCCAGTATTTATCTCTTGTTCAGCTTGGTCAAGCACTATACATTACAAGTGCTCAGTTTCACAACTTCAATAACAGTTGACATGACTGAAATAAAAGTCTTGTATTTCCTTTCGGTTTTTGAGCTCCTAAAATGAAGAATAATGGACACTACCAGTCTCCGTATAGCCAAGTAACAGTAAAGATAAACAAGCATGGGCTGAGGTTAGTGCCCCACCAGGTGAGTTATAAATCAAAGGTTCTGACCCATTTGGGTCATTAAAATCCCATGATACTTTGTGTGAATGGTGAGATTTAGAGTTATGGTTCAAAGTTTAAGCATTCCACAATGCTTCAGGGAGTTTCTGACATTTTTCACTAAGATGGCAAGTAACCAAGATGTCAGCTGGAAAGTATTTAAAGAACACTAACTTCCTTGACAAAACCAAAATTTCAACATTTGTAACTTTTTTTTTCATTTTCCATCTTCCATTCTATGTGAAAATTTGCAGGATTATTCAGCCTCTTATTATTAATTTTAGGAAAAAGACAAGTCTCTCCATTTTTTTAGGTAATTTTTCAGCTAGAATAGGTCTACCAATATCCTTAGTTTTTTAACTGCCATGTCAAAACTTGTATCAGGGATCCTGATCTGCCACACGTGTTCTCCTAATACCAAGTGCGTAGACAATTGATTACCTCAAAAATTTGTGAGTGTTTGAGACAGAGTCAGTGGTAAAATAGCCATCTGTTGCTGGCTACAAAGAGCCTGCTGACTATATCTCTAATAATTGCTGATGCTTACTTCTACTCTATAAATTCAAATGTGTATCTTCATTTTAACTAAAATATAAGAAATATGACAAAGTGACAATAACAGTTACATAAGACTTACCAGAAGAAATTCAAATAATTGTTATGTTTTAGAATGCTGCTATTCATAATCAGCTCTGACCTATTTTTGACTGTTTCTAAATTAATTTTCCTGTTGTATTTCTCTGACATATTACTCAAACTCATTAAATGAAGTTATTTCTCATGGAACAAGAACAAGTCCTCATACTGTAAAATTCTGCCATTTTCTTCCATAGGACAGAATTTTTGCCTTTGGACTGTTACCATGTAAAGCAGGGCTATTCTCTTTGACCTGTTTCTCAGCTTGTGGTATTTGGCTTCTATCTGATATCACACTAAAACAAAGGAAAACTGTCTAGTTGAGGTAAGTACCATGGGAGTATTAAAGTGAGCATAGTATACAGAATTATCTTGTGTTTTTCTCTTGTGGTATTTTTACACTTGCTCTTGGATTATTGCAAACTCTGATGTAAATTCTTTTTATGTTAAACATAAAACCAAATTATTATATATCCTTCAGTGAAAGAAGCCTGGCAGTAATAGGAAGACCAAATTTAAGCAGCTTATATAAAGTATGTCCCTCACTCTCTCCACAGCAACTTTAGAAATCTTCCCGCTGCGGACATGGCCCTTGATTTCTTGCAGTTGAAGACACACCACATAAAATCAAAATCATAACTAACTTGGCTTAAGATAAACTAGAAAAATTATGATCTTCTAGTACTTAAAGTACTTCCAGTGATAGGACAAGGGGTAATGGTTTTAAACTGAAAGAGAGTAGATTTAGGTTAGATATTAGTAAAATATTCTTTACTGTGAGGGTGGTGAGACATTGAACAGGTTGCCCAGAGAAGTTTTGGACGCCATGTCCCTGGAAGTGCTCAAAACCAGGCTGGATGGGGCTTTGCGCAATCCGCTCTAGTGGGAGGTGCCCCTGCCGTGGCATGGAGGTGGAACTAGACGATCTTTAAGGTCCTTTCCAACCAAAACCATTCTACAAATCTATGATTCTGTGATGCTATGACACATGAAGTTTAGGTTTTCATCACTCATGCTTACAAATGATGCTATGGTGTTTTTCAGAAATGGTGTAACATCTACTTTTCTACCAAATCTGTATTACAATATCAGAATAAAATCTTATATATATGTGTGTATATGTGTGTGCGTGTGTGCGTGTGTAACCTTTGAGATTTCAATTATTTAAGCTAAACAGTTCCCTTTCTATGAGTCTGATATGTAGGTTTGCTTAATTCACAGGTGTTGCATTGTGGAAACAATCTTGCAAGCTGTGATATACTTCACTGCATGTTGCTTATTTCACATACTAGATAAACATGAAGAATGATATTTATACCATTTGATTTTAGATTTCTGTCTGAGGCTGAAGTTGGGCACCTCCCTGGTGATTTGGGGTGGGAAAAGGATGGGAAATGGTCCCACAAGTGGGGTTCATGTTCCACATCAACAGAGGACATGGTCTGTCATGGGCATTGCATGTGCAGCAGAGCTCAGGAGGGGAACAAGCAGGGGAGCCCCAGATTAAAAGCAGATCCCAAGTAAAAGCAGTTTCAAAACACATGCAAATGCTAGAGTCCTATTAATATTTTATTTTTGTGAAACAAATGTGAGGTTTGCTGTTACTTTATGGAATCTACTTTATCTTTCAACCTGAGATTTTTCTCTGTTAAAATAAAGACTGCATGACATTTAACAGCTGAGACACCTCCTGTGAAAACTGTTTGCAGATGAAGTTAATTTCTGATGCATCTTAAAGAGGTAGAAATTTGTGTTTAAGAGAATTTGTTATTTAATTAGCCTGTCACTACAAAAACCTAATAGGGAAGACTGAAATTTATTTAACAAAATGAGTAATGATTAATTATATGTCTACAAAGTATTTATTCTCCTGCAGGCTCTGGAAACCCTTTGGAGGCTGCTAGCCCACTTTCATCTCACAGTAAGACTCTTTTACATCACCATGTTTATAAATAATTATAACAGTCTTTCTTCACTAGCAAAACTATAAATAATTTTTTTATGTTGTTTTGGTTTGGTTTTTAGAACAGGAAAAAATACAACTTCTTCAATTTTGACAGCAGGGAGGAATTAAATTTTCAGTAAACTGGAAATTTAGGAGCAGCAATGAGCTTAATACTTTGAAAAGTATTACTGAGACATACTTAAAATGCTAATAAGAATTTGTTATGGAAGCTGGAAGTTTATTAAATATGTGAAACATAATCCTTTGACACAATCCAGTTCACCTATGTACATGAGACTGTGGAACATGTAGAAATCTGGCTCTGTTTCCCTGCTTTTGACACCCAAACTGCTTTCCTGCCTCCAGTAATATCAGATCTACTCTTTATTCTTCATATCTATCATAGACTGAACAGTATTTTTGTGTTCTTGCACACATCCCAATTCTTGTTAGCAAAATTGCCTAATATTCATGGAGGAAAATAATAAAAAAAATTAGACACATATATGTATTTTAAACACCTTTCTGGTCTCTGCAGCAAATTCTTTTTCTTTTCAAATGATACCTAAAATTTTAGTAGTATTAATAAAGCACAATAGCCCTCATTCTCATGAATATGATGTCTGCAACATTCTTTGAAGTACTGTCCAGAAGAGCAAAAAAGTCTTGTTTTAAAATTGCTTACTTGAAAAACTCTAAGCCATTCACGGCTAAGTCATTTGCTGAATAAAGTTTGATCTCCTAAATTGCCTCTCACACTAAATAGAAATTCATGCATCCTATTGGTATTTCCTGTGCTTATTCCCACACTGAAACTATATTTACTATTGATCATTTTTACAAAAACACTTTATTTTCTTCAGACAGTGTTTATAAAAGTACATAGAAGCCCAAGGGCTTGATCAAGTACAACAAACAAGCCACTAGGCATCGTCTACAGTTAATGAGTTGCATCAGAACGACATTCAGCTCCCCTCAACAAATACCCACACGCACAGAGAACTATCTAAAATAAGACAGTTTGGAAATATCAGGCATGAAGAACATCTAGACAACCCTGAAACTTCAGTTCCTGGGTGAAAGCAAGTACATTTTTGCACCCAAGAACAAAAATCTGGATTCTGTCCCTAATGTGAGTTTTCTGGAATGAATGACTAGGACCTGCCTTTTCCTTTGCAAATAGACCTTTACCCCATAATAGCTTACAGGCTGGAGAAAACAAGACTTTAAAAGACTCACAGCTACATCCAGCATGTTCCAGGAGATTGCACTAATCAGAAGGCCAGGCTTGATGCTATTGCGGTTGTGCCATGGTGTGCTGATATCCTGTGAAGCTGAGTTAACAGTATTAGGAGGTCTTGATCATGTATATGATTTTAATTCTGTTCTGATTAATATATGAAATTAATTGTCTATGTGGCACCTATTTTAAAAGTATCTTTTTTATCATTTTCCCATAAACATGCTATACCTGATAGAATTTGTTGCATTATCCTCCCTTTCAGAAAAAAAAAAAAGTCGAAAATAAGTGAACTCTTTATGGAATTAAATCTTTATATGGCCCAGTATGGAGTACAGAGTATATCTCCATTAGACAAGTCACAGGAAAGGAATAATGTAACACCTGTACTGATCTAATTTGCATGTTTAACCCACTTCTATGAGCAGCATGTTTAATAGCCAACCTGCTGCAGCAGAATTGTACAAATGATGAATTAACAATGCCCTGTCAGCATTCTTTAATAATATTGTGCTAAATCCCTGCCCTAAATTCACACTGCGTGGAGATAAATACCAGTGCCACCATCTTTTTTATATTTAATAATTATTCTACTCTATGTAAAGACATGTGAAAAGGATTTAAACACTCCTTTTTTCTTTTCTTTCTTTCTTCCTAAATAGCCACTGAGAAAGAGATGTTTTGATTTAAGGACCCTATCTCAACTACTTAAATGTCACTAAAAGGGAAACCTATGTTTACCAGTTCTATGAGTTTTGCTTGTTTGTTTGTTTTACAATAAATTACTTTGAAAAGAAGAACAAATATAAAGTGTTAAAGCTGATCTGTGTGTCCTTGTCTGTGCACGTGTGTTTGCCTGTGTTCACATGTGCTGTTTGGCAAAATAATTGTCAATTAGCTGGAGAAAGATGAAAACCAGAAAATTTCTCAGGATCAGAACTTTTAGAAGAGTATTTTAAAAGCATTTCCTCTGCCCTACTTAACTGATAAAAAAGAGTCAGAAGTGGTTTTAAAGAGCTAAGGCTGAAATTTAAACTATACAGACATCCACCAGCACTGACATTCAGATCTCAGAATTTTCACCAAAGTGCAGAGAATCCTCTGTACACATTCAACTTGTTGGCTTGGAAAAACATAAATAATTATGTATAAAATGAAGTCTCAAAATTGCGCTGTAACGTTTGCAACTTCCAATACAATTTCTATTATCTTTTCTGTGACTAAGTTTCAGTAGATTGTAGCTGGATTATAGAGACCTAGTGTAGATGTCTGTGAGTGCCTGTGTATACGTGTCCGCATTTTGTCAAAGTTCTGCTTTTTACAAAAAGGCTCAAATTGGGAGTCACTTCTGTCTGGTAACTTTTTATTTCAAATTAGACATTTTAAATTTACTGAAAATTAAGAAGACATATATTGTAACAACCACTTTAAGTGTTCTATTTGACCCTGCAAACTTAGAAGTTTATGTCTGTCCCCAAAAGTTACACTGGTAACTGTATATTAGACTAGAAAGGATGAAAATTGAAAGAACCTTCAACCTTCTGGGTTGTCTTTTATTACCCACCTCTGGATTGTAGTCCATAGCTGAGAAATATGATACTTCTGATGAGGGCAGAAGCTGGAACTCTAGGCACTGATTCAGAGAAGCATACTACTAGATAGCATAACCATTCAGCATGCATTTATATTTTGGGTTCTTAAAAGAAATATTCTAGTTATTCTGTGTAATTTTCCCTTTTCTTTGGTTTTTGAAAGCTGATCTAAATAACATGTTGCTTTTCTTTCAAAATTTTTCTCGGTAGTTTCTTTTGGAAAAGAAGGCTGGAAGCCATTGTGCAGCACAGCAGTTATGACAGTCGCCATCACGGAAACATGGGGGGATGACTCTCATGACTGGAGAACTGCAATAGATGGCTATTAGCTCTTCAAATGGAATAGACAAGGTAGAGAAGGTGGTGGGGTGTCATTCTATGTTAGGGAGTGTTTTGGTTGTGTAGATGTCAACAATAGTGACAGAGTGGTCAAATGTTTATGAGTAAGGATGAGGAAGCAGGCCAGTGAGGCGGATATCCTGTTGAGAGTCTGTTGTATACCACCAAACCAGGATGAAGATGTTGCTGAAGTGTTCTACAGACAGCTGGCAGAAGCCTCAAAATAGCCAGTCCTTGTTCTCATGGAGGACTTCAACTTACCAGACATCTGCTGAAAATACAATACAGCAGAGTGGAAACAGTCCAGGAGGTTCCTGGTGTGTGTGGAAGATAACTTCCTGTCTCAGCTGGTAAATGAGACCACCAGGGGAGGTGCCTTCCTAGACCTGCTCCTTACTAACAGAGAAAGACTGGTAGGTGATGTGGCAGTCAGAGGCTGTCTTGGGCTTAGAACCCATGAAATGACAAGGTTTTCAATCCTTGAAGTAAGAAGGGAGGGCAGCAAAACCACTACCATGGACTTCTGAAGGGCAGACTTTAACCTGTTTAGGATACTGGTTGAGAAAGTCCCTTGGGAGACAGTCCTAAAGGGCAAAGGGGTCCAGGAAGGCTGGACTTTTTTCAAGAATGAAGTCTAAAAGGCACAGGAGCAGGTTGTTCCCATGTGCCATAAGATGAACAAGTGGGGAAAACTACCAGCCTGGCTGAACAGGGAGCTTTTGCTGGGACTTAGGAAAAAGAGGAGAGTCTACCACATTTGGAAGAAGGAGCATTAGAACAGGCTACCCAGGTAAGTGGTAGAATCACCACCCCTGGAAGTGGTCAAAAAATTAGTACATGTAGCACTTCAGAACATGGTCTAATGGTCAGGGAGATGTTAGGATGAAGGTTGGACTTGATGATCCTAGAGGTCTTTTCCAACCTTTATGATTCTATGATTCTGTTAGTGGTATCACCCAGAAGATTCTGAATTGCTCACCTTATTGGCCATCTGAGAGGTCCGGTATGTTTTTTTGTGTGTTTTAAACAGGGCATGTTCAGTTAGCATATCAGGTCATTGAACATATTAAAAGATGGAGTCAATCTATCCAGAAAAAGGAAGTTGCACAAATGTCATGAGATGAAGACATCTCAATCCATCGTATCAGCTGATCCAGCCAGTAAGGTGTACTGTCTCCTAAAACCAAAACACCATAGAAAATCTTTCCGATGTGAATTCCTACATCTGGTCAAAGTTCTTTTTATGGGGAAGATTTTTAGTGGAACTCCATCAACACTTAAACAAAAGTGTGGGCAATTTTACAGACTGATATATATACATAGAGTGATTCAGTTTTCGAATCCATGATAAAGGTTTAGAAAATGGATGCCATAGAAAATTTGGAAGTATAAAAACTGCAGAAGAACTGGCACTTTCTCACGTGTCTTATTAATAGTTTGTTCTGTGTTTTGAGGAAAATAATTGGGTTTTGGTTTTAATATATCTTTGAAAATATGTAAAATATTTGAATCAGTATCAGACACAACCTGGAATGTGCTGATAAAATAAAATTTGCCCTTGCCCAGGAACTTGATATCAAGTAAGTACTTATATCCTTCTACATGAGATACCATAGAAAGGAGGATTACAGATAGGCTCGAAGACTAAATGTTAGCAGAACATTACATTTAGACTGGGGTGCTAGTCTGCTTGTGGACTGCTCTCTGAGCTGAATCCTGAAATAAGCAGGGAGCTAGTGAAACTGTATTAGGTAGGATGTAGGTGATCGCATTGTGGGTTTTAGCACACATATGAAAGGGCAGATGGCAAATATACTCTGCATAAATTAAAGAACATGGACTTGGATGCAGAAAACATTTCTTCAAAAGTCAAAGCAAGAAAAGATGAGTAGGTGCAGGGATATATTAACAAATTGCAGAAAGAGCCATTATTGCACAGTGGATTCTGAAATGATTGCACAAAAATTCACATGGCATATATCAACACTAACAGTGAAAGTTACTTTGGGAAAAAAGAAAATCAAAAGGAGAGAGACAGAGAGAAAGGGAAAACTACTCAGTGGCCATCAGGAAGAGAAGTTATGGGGGTCCCCAGGTAAGCAGCCACCCCAGGGTTTCCCCCAGTGCAGCAGAGCTCCCCCATAACACTCTCCCACAGAAAGGACACAAGTTTCATCAGGACCTGGTCAAACTTCTGTTGGTGGTTCCTGCTTACAACACTCCTATCTCTAACTGGCACATGCTGGTCAGGGCTGGTGCTGTATCCTTGCTGACTGCTACACTCACTGATAGTGTATTACTGGGTCTCTGATCTCCCCTAAAGCCCCACCCAAGGAGAAAAAGGGTCAAAACAGAGTGTTTCTCCTGCCTGCCACAGTTGCTTCCATTAAGAACCCACCACAGACACATTCAGGCTTTACCAGGGCAAGGCCACAAGAACAGTCTGAAAGCAAGAAAGCGGAGGGGGAAATCCTGCCCCAGTGCCCTGGGAGACCTTGCCTAAGTGGCTGGGGTAATGGGCACCTCTCCACTGCTGGGGGAAGGAAGGCTGCACACCTGCAAACAGGAGGCTCTCAGCAGCACGAAGGCTAAGACATCCAAGGCATTCTGCAATAGCATGCATATAGCAAATCAGCACTGAGCATCACCATTGCCTGATGAGGCTGTAAAGTACGAAAATCCTTTTCTGAGCTGTGAGTCATAAAACAATTTTGCCATTCATCAGCCTCAGCTCTCTAAAATTAGATACTTGAGATCCAAATCAGCGGAATATTTTCTACATGGGCATGAAATTCAAGCAAAGCTTTAGATGCAAAATTTATTTATTTATTCTTTTCTTTGTCTTTAGGACCAACATAATTTACTCAGCTTGTAACAGTGTTAGAATATCTTGGATGACAATGGAAAAATTCAGAAAAGAATTCATCAGTTTGAGAGCATTCCATACACTTTTGAACTTCATTTTAAAAAGAGCTTCCAAAAGAGGTTCCAAAAGACTTAACATAACCTTACTTTAAACTTTTTAGACATAGAGCATCCTGTATCACCATAAATATCATCTTTCAAAGTATGTTACATTTTATTCTATGTGCTCTTCCAGCATTTTGAAATAATTAAGAGCAGTATAATATTTGCCCTGGAAAGTCCAAGATGTCCTCTTAATTTCTATGTAAAAAAAGGTAAACAGCTGTATTCTTTACATAGCTGAAGAGTAATCTTCAGTAAAAAGAAATTAAAAAAATAAAAAACCAACCAACCAAAAAAAAAGACCCACACAAGCTGACATATTCTCTCAATTTCATTTATTTGCATTTCATTCACATAAATACTTTATTCTTGGCCGCTAGCAAGTCCACTTGAAATATAATTTCCTTACTCTCTATTTATCCAAATTGCCACTT
Organism: Brachypteracias leptosomus; assembly: GCA_013401335.1. Taxonomy (NCBI): domain Eukaryota; kingdom Metazoa; phylum Chordata; class Aves; order Coraciiformes; family Brachypteraciidae; genus Brachypteracias; species Brachypteracias leptosomus. The sequence goes on along the minus strand of VYZX01005038.1, from coordinate 11,262 downwards.
TTACATGCGAGCCATCTAGAATCTTTAGACATTCTTGTGTTTGGCAATCTTTGTCCAAAAATCAAATTAGGAACATATAAGCAAGATAGATGCACATGCTAAGAAATGCAGATTAAAACAAGACAATTCCATTTACACCAGTGTATAGCAATATTTCAGTTTGTCATTTTTGCTGATATTTAATTCACAATGATCTTTGCACATGACTCACAGTTAACATACTGTGTCTTGATGCCAGCTATCTTTTTATGCAGGTTTGAAGGTGACTTTTTAGCTTTCCCGTGTGCACAGCTACCTATAAAAATATCTATGAATTCTTTCACATTTATGATAAATTTTACTGCATTTTCAGAAAAGAGAGCTCCTTTTTATTGCTGTTGGATGAGCTAATTTTAAACATGGTCCTACTGCCTTCTAATAAAACTTTGTCTTCTTTTGCTACTTCTCCTTTCTGAGCTTCTTTTTAGATTTTCAGGCACCAATACAATATGGGGGGGTTTTCATATTAATTTCTCATTTGAAGTAGGACATAAAAAATAAAAAGGTATTTTAAGTGTTTTTGTATTTAATATCTGTAGAAGACAGTCAACAAATCTGTAAACACATATATATCTCTCTACAGCTTTCTCTTGTGAATGCAGCAATTAGAAAAAAAAAACAGAATGAATGAAAAAATATTTTTCTGAAGGCTTATGAATGGTTACAAACATAAAAGCATTCACAAAGCAGAGGAAAAAAAGTCTGTAATGCTACCTAAACTACACATTCAGCAAGGGTTTAGTAACAAAGATTGACAAACTATTTGAGTTGTTACTGCCAATGGATATCAAAAACCTGTTTAAAGTACCAGCACTGAGATTTTCCCAGCTGTGTCTTCAGAGTTTTTCCTTGCTTTCTGCCTTCAAATTCACACTATGTTTTCAAAGGGATAGTTGAACAATGCCCCATTTCTGCATTGTAAGCCAGAACAGCAATGTACTGTGGTACAATACGGATTTACTGTAAGGCATTATAAGATAATGGCAAACTTCTAATGAGCTCCATTTATTACTTTGAAATGAAAAATTCACCTACATTACAGGGAAAGAAAATATTAAACTCCTGCTATAATATTAAAAAAAAAAAAAAAGTAAGAAAACTCAATTGGTCTTGAACTCTTGTCTCTAGCAGTAAGAAGAATCAATTACGTGTTCTGTAGAGTCTACAGTTTAAATGCAGAAGCACAAAGAAATAAACTCCAAATGAGTTGGTATTTCTATACAGCACAATGTAGAGACAGTCAATACCACTCCTGGATATATCACATTGGAAACAGCTTTAGGGTTTTTTTCTACCAAAAGCTGCATAATATGTAACAGATTTACCCATAAGGTTCTACATGTTTGGTGAGTTTGTTACGAGACTGACAAATCAACAGCTACTTCACACTACCCCCATATGCCAAGAGTCAATAGCAGGGCTGACATTGTTCATTATCAGCAGCATGGATCACACAAAGTACACCTTCAGGAAATGTGCAGATCATATCAAATTAGGAATGACACAAGAAAAGGCAAAGTTTACTCCAGAAGGACCTTGATAAATTTGAGGACTAAACCAATGGAAAGTTCCTGACATTCCACAAGGAGTGTGAGGTCCTATTCCCAAGGGTGCAATAACTCCTTGCATGGGAACAGGCTATGAAGCAGCTGGCTGAGCAGCAGCCCTGCTGAAGGACCGTAAGCTTGGGGAGTAGTACCAGTGCCTACTGAGAGATGAACACCCACCACAATTATTGTAAGCCACAAAATGGGTTACATTGGAAAAACTGAGAAAAGCTACTATGCCTCTTTACTTGACACTAGTGAAGTTGCACTTGGGGTACTCTGTCTTGTTTTGGGCCCCCATGTTTTGCTTTGAGCAGGAAGCCATTAGACCTCTGTTTTAATTAACTTATCTATGATTCTGTGGTCCCATGTTAACATGATCATGGAGATACTTAGTTTAAATTCTAAATAGGTCTGGTACCACCACCCATTACTGAGATTCCCCCACATTATCATGGTTCATGCTTCCTAACTATTTTTCCCCATTATGAACAAAGCATTGGCACTTGTTGTGGTTTAAGGTTTGGGGAAGGGGAGGGACAGGTGGAGTGGCTATTCCACTACCCTTCCTGCCACACTCTATAAAAGGACGCAGGAAGTTCTGCTCACCCCTTCCTCGCTGGGATTGCTGCTGGCTGCAGACGGCTCTGTGGCTGCTACAACTCCACGTGGCTCGGGAGGAATCCAACAACATCCGAGGATCGGTGTTGTATATATTTGTATATATACCTTCCCTTAATACCTCTGTATATTTCCCTTCCTTTGATATCCCTTTTGTTACTCCCTGTTAAAAGTTGTAATCTTAATTTTCCAACTTTGTGTGAGGCCTTTCTTCCTCCCCTGGGAGGGAAGAGGGGAAGGGGAAGAGGGGTGAAACAAATTTTGCTCCGTTGGGGGTTGCCCTGAGCCTTAAACAGACACAGCACTGTAGGATTTGTCTTGGGTCTGAACTTTTTGTTTCAAATTTTTCGCATAAAAGAGTTATCTTTTTCAAAAGGGAAACTAAAGCGGAAGTTGTCCTTTTTCCCAAGTAGATTAAGAAATGCTGACAACAGTTTTTTTAAACTATCCATGTTTTGGAGCACAGATATGAAAACAATGCAGGATGCATACTTTAAGGGGATTTTGGTGTGGTTTTTTTTAATATACCCAAATTTAGCCAGATTGTTAACTTTTTGCAAACACACAAGCCAGTCACAAAAGAGTCTTGGTTAGCTAAATATTCAGATGGTACTATCTGAAAGTACCATCTCAAACCTGTACAAAGCCAACAAGCAGTTGCAGATTCAGGGCTGCTTTGGAAAAGACTGGTCAGGATATAGAGTTGTTTCAGCTTTGTATACAGGCCATGTATCTATACTAGCAAATAAGGCCAGGGCTTGCAGTTGATCCTTCTCTCACAATCATCCATGTTGTTTTTTGACTCATATCAGTTAACATTGCTGTTAACTATATATAATATTGGGGCTCTGAGCATCATTTCCAACACCTAGCGTGAGATATATTGTTCCAAGCCCAATTCCTGAGTTTAAGAATTTACCATGAAATCCACAAAGAAATGAATCATTCTGATTGAGAGTTGAATTTAAATGATATGCAGCAAGTACAACATGGGTCCATATACTGAACAAGACAAGAAAACATTGAAGAGCATAGCTATGCTGTTCACAAATGAGCTGTGCTGATTCTTGTGGAAGATAGTATACAAGCATATAGCTAAGGAAGTGAAGCATTAATGCAAGGGACTGAAGCATCACAAACTGACATCCCTATTCGAATTTGCAGTCTTAAATAAGTTTTTTTGTGTAGCAAACCTATTCCTTTTTCTTATTCCTTCTACTTCCCTGCTGCAGAGCTTTGGGATGAGAAGATATAAACTTCACAAAAGAAAAGAACCCAGAAGCAGGAAATTAGCTTCCAAGAGTTAGACTGTATCCAGAACTATGGAGTTTTCTTAAAAATTGAAATGAAGCAAGCATGCTTTCACAATGCAGTCCTGTCCTAGACTGAGTTCCACTTATTTTTTCTATTTCCTGCCTGAGCAGTGCCTTCTCCTCCTCCTGTACTTGTATATGAATTGGAGTGTCATATGTTGTTTAAAATTTATTGTTTAAGAAACTGGAAATTCTGCCTTTGGCCTCAGTGAGACTGAGACATCCTCTTGAATACTAAGACAGGCTGGCCTGTTGGTTCTAATAATCCTTTTCATAATTAATCCATTATAGTTTTCTAAAAGAGAGTTTAAGTGGTTGTAGAATTTCCAGTTCTCTGTATCACATGGTATCTCACACTGTTTGTGTAAAGGTGTTTTTAATACTTGTTTGTTAAGCCAACATAGTTTATCACTGATATTTACAAAGCATTTCCTTAAGTCTAGATTGCCACGAGACACATAAAACAGGTTTCTGTCATGAACCATCCTTGGCCCTCTCTGCACATATTTAACCAACAGAGATACACAGATTTAGGCTGGCTTGGCTTATAGCCACATAACATTGGAGTAGGGCCCAGTGCTGGAAATCAAACTTTCTGACTGAAGTCAGCTTCAGTGAGAAATCATTAGTTTGTGACTCCTGGCAGACTAATTGGTGTGTTTGGAGCTCCATAATAATTTGTCTGTATTGATCGTGCCTATGCCATGTGAATTTCTAACCTAACAGCTTGGGAACCCCTGTATTGTGCACTATCTGGATGTGTAGATGTGCTTGCTGTTTGCTGCAGAGCTTTTGCAGTGATGGTTGCTCTGCATAGTTTAAGGTAATGGTATTGGGGAGCAAGAATAAAGAGGAGCTCTAGGGGTAATGCCTTTGTGATCAGCCAGCTCCATCAAAATTTCCAGGCAGCAGTACAAGTAACTGCTTGTCTCAGTTATGTGAGTTGTTTTTGTTGTGTAGTAAATCTTCAATATTTGTGTAAAGTTTTTGTAACATATAGAAGAAACCTCTTTGTATACTTATCAATATAATATTATATCAATATATTATAATAATGATTATACTGTATCAATACTTTATTGTATGCAATTGCCATTGATTTGGATAACATCCTGGGGTGGCTGCACAGAAGAAATTTGTAAATATTTACGTAAATTATTATATTTGCTTAATGAGCAGTGGTCAGGAAAAGTAATCATCACCATCATTTTATATCATTCTCCTTAGTGTCTCACAGACAACTGTTTCTTCAACAAAGGAGAAATACTGAGCATAAGAAGGATATACAGGTATTTAAGACAGAAACAAAGCTGATAGTTAGGAGTGCTTTTGTGAAAGGGTCTCTAAGGAACCATGAAAACTTTAGAGATATGCTAAAAGATAGGAAGAATGAAGAGGCTTTCAACTACCCCCAGGGTTTTCTAACACATGCCACAGAAGATTGCATTGAACAAGGAGAGATAGACAGTGATTTAGAGACCAGATGTTTTTATGAATGAGTTTGATCATGTCACAGCAGCTGAAAATGCTGAAGGTACAAAAGAGAAGTGAGAAAAAAGAGGAGCACCTAGGAGAGAGTAAGGGGAAGGAGGATGTTGTAATAGAGATTTATATTGTCACAAGCTTAACAATATTGGAATAAAAAGCAAAAGCAGATTCTTTGACCCTAAATGAAAGGCACATCAAGTAGGAAAGGAAGCAAAGTAATTCGTGCTAGAGTTGTTGGAAATGAGTCAGGCATGTAATCTATAGAGCATTTCCGCCTAATTTTCAAAGTAAAACCTACCTACCACTGTAATAATTTATCCAGCTATGTAAAATCACAGAGTCATAAAATCATTCAGGCTGGGAGGGAACCCATAATGCCTCTTTTGCAAACTTTTGCTCAAAACAGAGTCTACATCAAGTACAGGCCAGGTTTCTGAGGTCACTGGACACAGGCAAGTCTGTAAAAGCTGCAATGGCAGGGATTATGAAATCTCTCCAAGAAACCTGTTCCAAATTTTGATAGTTGCGGGAGATCAATGGACAACGCATACACGGACTAATGTAATCCAAGCATTGCTGTTTATTTGCCCGAAGCTCACTCATTATATACCCACCAGCGCCGACCACGTGCTGGAAGCACAACTCTTGATTGGTACAACAAACTCTGCCAGGCGCTAAGCAACATCTCCTGATTGGCCAGGCACTGCTGTCAAGGCGCCGCCCTTAGTTCCGCCTTCTGCCTCCTTTTTCTTGCTGCGTCACTGCCACTTCATGTGCTGCACATGGCTGTCCTTGTGTGGCCTTGCTGGCGCCACCGAGTCTGGATTTGCTCACATGTCCATTCTTATGGAGATACCTCTCCACAGATAGTGACTTTTTTTTCCTCCCACCACACACCTTGGTAAAGAACTGGATCCATCTTCTTGGTAACTTCCATGGAGGTGTTGGAAGGCTGCTGTCAGATTCCCCCAGGGCCGTCTCTGCTCCAGACTGCACAAGCCCAGCTCCCTCAGCCTCTTCTCTCAGGACAAGTGCTCCAGCCCTCTGAGCATTTTGATGCCCTCCACTGAACTTATCCCAGTTTATTCTGAAGTCTCTCTTGGACAGAGTATACCAGGAGTGGTCTAACAAGCGCTCAGTAAAGAACAATCCTTCCCCTGTTAGCACAGCCCAGGATGCTGTTGGCTGTCTCTGGTGTCAGGGCTCACTGCTGACTCAGGCTCAACTCACTGCCCACAGACTTCATGAGGGTTTATTTTGCCTCCTCCTGCTTCTCACAATAAAGATATCATGCAGAGCAGGTCCCCACCATCCTGAGGTGCCTAACCTGCTTCAGGCATTCAGGTAGAGCGCAACACATTGACCACTACTGCATGGGCTTGACAATTCAGCCTGTTTCTCACCCAGCTGGTAGTCTCTCAATCTAGGCAGTGATATGTGTTTTAGTGCTTGAGCTGGAGACATAAAAATTGATGTTTAATGCACCTGTCAGAGACTATCTGATGAGCAAGGATCAGTGCTCCTTTTGCTGAAAACAGTTTGTGGTAAGGGTAAAGACACAACCAGGAGTTATAGGTGTTGAGGTAAATATGAGTAAAGTAAACTTCTTCATTGGTCCTAACAATTTCATGGGAGTTTTGATTACCTGCAGAAGGCCATAAATTGACCTAAACTGAAGCACCTTAATCTTTTTTAAGTAGCTATCAGAAGCTGTCAATTACCACAGTCCCTTTGTTGGGCTTCTTAGTCATAAAATGGAAAATGGACAAATATATCTGTTCTTCTATAACTAGTTCCAGTGTTTTTCATGTCAGCACTGAAATGCAAATGAATGCAAATGTTGTTGCAAGTTCTGTTACATTTGAAAACTAAGTGAATATACCATGGATGGCATTGCACGTCATGGGAGCCACTCTAACTGAACAAGCTGTTAGGGGAAATGTTATTGCATGCAATTGAGAAGCTCTGTTGCTGAGATCTGCCTGAAAATATGACTGCATCTGTCAAGCGGAGCTGAGAGAAAGTCCCTGAAGCCAGCACAGACATTTTCTTCCTTCAAACCTTTCCCATTAAAGCTGAAATTTCACTAAATCACTCTAAATGAATGAAGTTGGAGGGGAAGTGTCTGGTCTTATATACTCAGTCTTAGACTCCTGCTTTATAATTGACTGTACTTGATATTAGAATTACATTTAAAGTGCCTGAATCAAAGCCTATATTACACTGCTTATCTGTAGCGTTTACGGGAGCAGAAACATCCTAAAGATAGAAATGCTTTAAATTTATCTCAGATTTACCTCTACTGATATTACTATATGTACACCTGCCATTTTAGGCTAGCTAGGAGTTTGGTGCCTGTAATATTTTGCATTCCTCATTTAGATGTGCTTGTCTAAGTAGAAAAGCATGAAATATAACAAAAAGTTCCCATTGTTTTTTCTCTGAACTGCAATCTTTGAAAATACAGAATGAGAAAAACTTGCTAGTTTTTACCCTTTCTCTTGCATATGAAGTCAATATTCACCAAAACTGAGTCACCCACTATACAAATCACTAAGACATCCCAAAGACATAAAGCATTACAGAAAGTAAGTAGAGCATCTCAGAGCCTTGTCAAGTGGTAGGAATTTATAATATCATTTTCAGATAGTGTATTTAGTGTTTTCCCAAATAATTGTTAGGATCACACCTTAGTTATGTGGTGTTTTATATAAACCATAAGCATATATTTGAAATTAAAATTATTTCAACATGGCTCTGTCCTGGGGACTTTGTCACGCAGGAAGCGCAGTGGTGCATTTTGGTAAAAAACTTGTGAAAATTTAAACTCTGTCTGTGGAAAAAATACATTTTTAAAATAAAACTTTAAGTTGTATTAGTGAATTAAAGGGCATAAATATGAATTGCTTCAGATTATTTATATTATAAAAATATAAACCTCTGAATACTCTGTATTCACAATTAATTTGAAAACCTTTACAGTGCCGGCTGATTGATTCAGTCTTTCTTAGCTCTTCAAAGTTGCAGAAATAATTCCTGAGGACTTGTACCTACTCCTTCTAATCCACTAAAAATAAAAATGATGTATGAGTCAGTGAATCTTTGTCCTTGAGATGAAGGGATTTTCATGTTTAGTGTGTTGAATTTCACTTGTATCCAACCTCATTAGTTACACTTTTGAGAAGACTTATATTTTGTAAGTTATGAGTCTAGGAGCCCTATTAAACCAAGTACTACTGTTTTAAACATAATTCAGATAAAAGTACACATCATATAAGTACACATTAAAAAGACAAAACCCACAATAAGATATAAATAACAGTGAAATTAATTAATGGAAATTCAGACTGGGAAAATTCAACAGAATTTCACTTTTGCATCAAAATTCTAATGTAGCACTATTCTGGGAAGATATATTTAGGCTAACCGCATATCATCCAGTTTAATTACAACACTCATACTTCTCTTATGTCTAAAATATAGAGATCAATGTTATACTCTGAAGTAGATAAGGTATCTTATTAGAGGTATGAACTATTTAAATTAACTAGCCTTTATCTGTGCTATTAATTTTTGTCTTTATTAATGATCTGCTAAAAATGCTACATAATTCTTTTATGGTAATGATGCTAATTTGTATTCAAGTGCCCTTCTGTAGTAGAAGGTATATTTTGCTTTTTCCACCCGTTCTAAGAAAGCATACAAATGAAAACACTGTTACTTTACCTGAACATATGGGAGAAATGACAAGACTTTATCTGAACATATGGGAGAAATGACATAGCTGGATTTCTCAGGACTACATTTGGTGCACTGGAAATTACATTGTATGTGATTTATTAGTTGTGTTAAGTAAGTGGCCATTAAAAGGTCATATCCCCAAATGCAGTACTTTGCCATCGAGGACAGTGCAGCAAGCTTGACCTACCTTAGCTATGGCTTTGGTCAACAGTTCAGAAGACAGAACACTCCAGAGACCTCCATTTATTCAAGTTTATGAGTGGAACTCAGACTCAGTTTTTAAAGATAAAATCATTTAGAAGAGGAAAAGTTGAGTCAAAAGGGGAAGGGGAGTAAGAAATTTAAACAATGACCCAGATGTGTACAAGCAGTTGCAGCTTAATAATGCAGACATGTACTCAATGGGATTTTAAAAGCAACAAGAACGAGGAATTCAGTGTTCATATCTATCATCTAAGTGTCTATCCATAGTTTAGGCTATTTTCTTATTTAAATTGGGTCACTGAGATGAAGTGTATGTAATTGAACTAGTTGCTTACATCAATATATGGAACCTTTAGAAGGGTATTGAAGTGGTCAAGCTACTGTAAACATGTGTCAGGGAAAAAATTTATAGTAAAGCTAAAACAGATATACTCACTGGTAAGATAACAGTACCACATAATTGATATAATTAGGAAAAAGAACTCCCTTAGTAACTGATGGGACATTTTTTCCTTTTCAGTGGTCACTAAAAGTAATAGATTTTTTTTGTTGTTGGGTGGGGGTTTTTTTAAATATGTTATTATTCTTGACGTGTTAGCTATTGTGCATAGATCTAAGACAAGTAGCAGAAATCTGTCTGTAAATTCAGGAGCAGAAAAGACAAATCAATTATTTCTTAGAAATAGCTTATGACTAGCTCATGTTTACCCTGACTTTTTCTTAATTGCCACAAGCACTTAATCAATGATAAACAGTTTTGTCAAATAACTTCAAGGAGATATTAGAACTGACAATTTCTGCTGCCAAATTTGCATCTTAATGAACTTTCTGATGATGCAGTCCACTGCCATTACAGTGTCTGACTGGAAGTAGCATATTTTTTGTTTGCTGCTCAGCTTGGTCCTGTAAAGCACTTCAGGGAAGGAGGGGGCTGTGGGAGGCAGCAGCTAGGCTCAGAAAACAAAAAGCTGAGGGCAGAAAACACAGCTGACCGCTCAGCTTTGAAATTAGAGACTTGATGGAAGTACCTGACAGGTGCCTCCAAGGTTTGTCCCTCCTCCTGGCACCCAGCCTACCATCCACCCATCAGACAGGGTGCTCCAGGGACAACTGTCTCTCCAGGCACCAAAGACAAGATCAAATCCCGGCCTCTTCAGTGGTGCTCACAAGCTGACCACTGCTCCCTATACCAATGCCTTCTGTCCATTCTGCATCTTTGGCAGACCAGACTCCCTTGCATTGCACAGCCATGCAACTCAGCTTGATGGCAATGCTGTCATTTGATACCTTTACTCAGGGCATCATTGTAGCAAAGATAGCCTCTCACTGCTTATCAGTCATACTACCAAACTCCTACTTAAACTATGTTCTCAGGCCACCAGATCGCTGCTTTTAACCTTTTCCATCTACATGTGAAAGACTAGAACCAGAGGAGGCAGGCACATGCATGAGCATTTTCTCAAAACAGTGCACAGAAGTATAGTTAGACTTTGCTTCTGGTTTCCTGTGTCCATGTAGGCAAGATGAGTCGGATTCAGAGACACATGCACAGTTCTGCAACTGCCTCTGCTCTGCTTGGCCTAGCAACACTCAGAAGATTAGGAGCAAGATTTTTCCTTGAGTAAATAATTTAAGAGCTGTGACATAGAAAAGTAGGAAAATAAACCCACCAAAACCGAATAACAGGTATAAGATGATGGTAAATGACTCAAATTGTATTTTACTGAAGTATTCATTCTAACGTGAAGCTGCTTCTACAGTTAGTGTTTTCTCCTTCTCTGCATCTCTTCCCTCATCTCCCTTTTGATATGTTGCTTCCTCAGCTTAGGAAGCAGTCTGTGTTGCACAGCAGGGTTAGTGCTGCCTCTGTTACTAGAAGGGGTGGACTAGAGTATAGAATAATGTGGAAGGGCTTGCTAAAATGAGTTGCTGGCTAGTCTAGGAGGCCTAAGGGACAGCTGCTGCTTCCAACAAAATGATTAGCAGATATTGTGCGACGGGAGATCAATGGACAATGCGTACATGGACTAATGTAATCCAAGCATTGCCGTTTATTTGCCCGAAGCTCACTCACTATATACCCACCAGCGCTGACCACGCGCTGGAAGCACAACTCTTGATTGGTACAACAAACTCTGCCAGGCGCTAAACAACATCTCCTGATTGGCCAGGCACTGCTGTCAAGGTGCTGCCCTTAGTTCCGCCTTCTGCCTCCTTTTTCTTGCTGCGTCACTGCCGTTTCACGTGCTGCACGTGGCTGTTCTTGTGTGGCTTTGCCGGCGCCAACGAGTCTGGATTTGCTCACATGT
>VYZX01005037.1:7597-29520 GCA_013401335.1 Brachypteracias leptosomus | reverse complement strand
AAGTAAGGACTTTTTCTATATTTTCTTATGAGTTTTCTATATTTTCTTATGAGTTAAAAGCACTAGGTCTAAATTCTTAAGGATTAAAAGTAATAAATATGGTTCTTAATTTTTTGTTCTTTACCAATAATTTTGATAACAGTGTGATAAATGAGTATTTGGAAGATTTTCTGTGGGAATCCCTGCTTTCAGATGGGTTAGGATTATTATCCCAGCCTTTCCCTGTAGGATTTTGATATGATCTTATTCCCAGGGGAGTCTTGGAGATGGAGCTTTCTAGAGAGAGAATATTAAAGCAAGAAGTCAAGGAATGAAGACTGCTCAGGTCAATATAGTGTTAAAGAAAAAGAAGATCTGAAAAAAACCAACCAAAAAAACTCCACATAAGGTCTGTATGACTGTGGAAGATGAAAAAGTCCTTACTTGAAAAACATATGGACTGGGAATTTTAGAAAAGACCAGATAGGTAGTCTAATGAGACACGGCTTTATCTAACCTGTATCAATCCCGCTATATCAGTATCAGCTAGTTTTCACCAAAAGACTTGGTAATATGGACAGTTGAAAAAAAAAAAAATCTAACAGGCTGGCAGGCTAGCAGCTGACAATTATGTAGACAAGCAAGATTAAAAATAAAATCTAGGGGCATATGAACATATTCTAATTTAAGAACAAAAAAGCATTCTCTGTTTGCATTATCTTAGACTGTCACTCAGCTCTGAGTGATAAACTATTAATAAATTGGTTTATGTTGTGCTAACAAGTAGTTTTATTTATCAATAGCCTCCAAAGTACTTAAGTACAGCAGCATTTTATTTAAAGTGCTTTGAAATAGTCAGACAAATTAACTTTTATTGATTTTACTGTAATGCATTCCAAAGATTCTATTGTGCTAATGAAAATAAATTTCCCTTTAAGCTGCTGCCATTTATTCTTTTGTAATGTTTATCTAGACACTGATAATTAGCTTAAATTTTTGGAGATAGTTTAGAAATGTTAAAACCAGCCTTGTTGTCTCTGAATTGCCAGAAACAGTAACATCACTTTTAAAGAGAAAATGACAGGTGTTGTCCTTCATTTCTAAATTCAAATTCCATATGAACTGTCTTAGCAATGCTGAGATTTACATATTAATAGATTGAGGTACAATACTTTTCTTTGAAGTTCTAGGTTCTGAAATTGAAATTTTTTTAAGAATATAACCATTAGTTTTTTAAAACTGTACTGTTCAACACTAAAGAATTCTTGGAAGCAGAAATCCCAAATATTGGAAAAAAAATGGACAGTAAATTGAAAGAGCTTTTGATTTTTCTCTTGAAATATAACATGTTTTTGGGAAAGTCTGATTCCCCACTTTAACAACTGCAAGGAAGTGTTTAGTTGCTCATTTATTGCAAGGAAGCTCATACTTCTGCAGACATTTTCTGGTTTTGAATTTGACTACTCATTCTTCACATTTCACTCTAGCTTTGTAAATCACAAACGCAACTCAGGAACGCCCTCAGTTTCCAATGTTTTAGCATCTGGGTGTACATTCACAACCTGCAGCAAATATAAATTAAAGTATCTTCACAGAATCATTGTAATTTGGGGCCAAAATTACTTTGTTTCTGAGACATGTAGCTATCACAAGTCAGTTGATGCATGTTAACTTGTCATCTCATCATAACTTGGTCATGCATCAAATCCCCATCAGTTCATGTGTCATGGTTGGTTCTTTTCTGTTTGCCTCAGTGGAATGTTTCTTTTTTTAAAGTGGTTTCAGCTTGATGAAAAAAAAAAGGTCTAAGACTCTTGCTGGCTTGCTTTTTGTTGTTTTTGTTTTTGTTTTTTTAACTCATTATCCTGGTTCTTTAGCATTCAGAAATATGTATGATTGGTATCGGGTGTTTATGTAACTTTCACCTAGTAACACAAGGATTTAAAACAACTTTAAATTATTTTAGTCTTTTTCATTTTATTTTTGTATATGTTTTGAATCTCTTCTGAAGTTTCATACCATAAGGTTATTTTTTCTTTTTAAATATTATTCCTCCTTTATAAGAGCCAAACTTAATTCTGATGTGGTTGCTATTACTTAATGTTTCAAGTATAGCTACTTTTTCAATTTTTGATTAACATTTCCTTTGATATGCTCCAAAATAAACCATTTCAAGAAGGAATCATTTAACATGCAAACCAGAACTTCCTTAAACGTTTTCTTTATTATGCCAGATAATCAGTTTACAAAAAAGATGTCCAAGACAGTTTCTAATGTAATATTATTCTGTTGTGTGGACTCATTCACCTTAGCCAAGACCGTGTCATTAACATTCTCTCCAGTAGAAGTAGTACAATATATTTATGGTATTTTCATGTTTTCTATAGACAACATTTCAAGAAATAAATACATTTTTCATATTTTAGAATATATTTACTTTGTTTTAGCAGTATTTATTTAATATGTACAGGTTCTTGTTTGTAGATTATAGCAGTGTTTATACCCATTCTGTTGTGGCATGTATCTCTTGCTTAATTTTGTGGGGGTCTGAGAGATTTGAGCCCTTCGCTATAAGAAAGATATTGCAGTGCTGGAGTGTGTAAAGGGTCTAGACAACAAGTCTTATGAGGAGCAGGTAAGGGAACTGGGTTTGTTTACCCTGGAAAAAAGAAGGCTCAGGGTAGACCTTATCACTCTCTACAACTACCTGAAAGATGGTTGTGGCAAGGTAGCAGTCGGTCTCTTCTTCCGGATAATAAGTGACAGGACAAGAGAAAACATCCTCAGGTTGCGCCAGGGGAGGTTTAGATTGGATATTTCTTCATGGAAAGGGTTAAAAACTGGAAGAGGCTGCCCAGGGAAGTTGTTGAGCCACCATCCCTGAAGATACTTAGAANCCCCCTAGACCAGGTTGCTCAAGGCCCCATCTAACCTGGTCTTGAACACTTCCAGGGATGGAGCATTCACAAATTCCCTGGGAAACCTGTTCCAGTGACTCACCACCCTCATAGTGAAGAACTTCTTCCTTATATCCTATCTAAATCTCCCCTTCTCCAGTTTAAAGCCATTGCCCCTAGTCCCATCACTACAAGCCCTTGTAAAAAGTGCTTTCCTGTAGGCCCCCTTCAGATACTGGAAGGCCACAATGAGGTCTCCTTGGAGCTTTCTCTTCTCCAGGCTGAACAACCCCAACTGTCTCAGCCTGTCTTCTTAGGAGAGGTGCTCCAGTCCACTGATCATCTTTGTGGCCCTCCTCTGGACCTGCTCCAACAGGTCCATGTTCTACTTGTGTTGGGGGCTAGAGAGCTGGATGCAGTACTCCAGGTGGGGTCTCATGAGAGTGGAGCAGAGAGGGAGAATCACCTCCCTTGACCTGCTGGTCACGCTTCTTTTGATGCAGCCCAGGTTGGCTTTTGTGGCTGCACTTGCACACTGCTGGCTCATGTTGAACTTCTCATCAACCAGCAACCCTAAGTCTTTCTCCTCATGGTTCCTCTCAATCCACTCATTGCCCAGCTTGTATTTTTGCTTGGGATTGCCCTGACCTAAGTACAGGACCTTGTTGAAAGACGAAAACTTTTTTCTGTCCCTGGATGTTCTGGAAAGAGAGTGGCAAAATCAAACAATAGATCATTCATGACTACTGAATAAGTGACATGTTTTTGTTTTTCCAGGCTGAATATTTCTAAATTGAATACCCTTTTGTGTCTGCTTCTGTGTTAAAAGCATACATTCCTTTGAATAAGGATTTTATAATGATTACTGATGATATAAGAATATGCAGGATTTGTTTGGAGTTGTAAAAGTCAGTGCTTAATGAATTCAGAAATATCTGATGAATAATGCATTGTAGTCTATGTAATTTCACGATTAACTAGAAAAAGAGGAAGAGAAAGGATAAGGCCTCCCTGCTTACATATGTGTCACATTTGTATTAATTTTTGTATGCGTTAAAGTCAGTTGAACAAGATTTGAGCTATATTTTGCATGTTGAAGCTCGAGTTCAGTATATCCTCTGAACATGTGTTTGGGGCTTCTGTGAACAAGTCCTTTGATTTTTTTAGTGCTTCAGTTGGCTGAGGCTCTTCTGATCTTTTCCAAATTTTGAGGGAGCTTGTGTTTTTGGAAGCTTAATTAGTTTTGTTTTCACTGCAACCTCACTGTAAAATCTGGACAGAACTAGCTCACATACCACAGCCCAAGCTGGGCTTTTCATTTTGTTGAAGTACTCCTAAACTTGGCCTTGGGTTTCTTATCTGAATGAGAACCAAGTAAAAGCCCAAATTAAGTGTAGTGAAGATGGGTGATTCTTTCAAACATTGCTTCTTTCTTTCTGTTCATAGCTAACTAGATCTCCTCAAGATATTAGAAGTACGCTAATGAATTTGTATTCTTTGGCAAGTAAAGCTGAGTTTAGGCCTTGGTGGTTAATCATATTCAGGGAGAGTATTCCCTCGTGATTCATAAAATAGTATGACTAAGTAATTTTTCTGGGTTTTTGTGATTCCACACCCAGTTTCTGGTTGTTTATGATTCTACAGTCTTTTCCATATTAGCTGTCCTTATGGTTACATACACTTAGGATCTGTGGTTGCACCTATACCAGAAAAGAAATATTCTGTAACCACCATCTGAAACGATTTCAGGGCCAGGAGGAATGAAAAGGAAGAAACTCATTCTGTACCCTACCTATCTTGACCCCCTTCTCTGGCTCCTCCACCAAAACCCCCCTGCCCCCCCAAAAAAAACCCAATCAAAAACCACCAAAACAAGCCACACCTGAAAAAATCACTGGAGCTTGATTCAGAATGGTACAGATGAATGTGTTAATGTTGGGTAAAGCTGTATCACTGTGACACATTTCATCTGGCACAGTTTCTTAATGTTACCTCAGCAGGCTTTGTGCCTATATATATTCCCATCATCTGCATGCTGAAACCAGAATCATCATAGATATATTACTCACATCTTGCTTTGAGAATCCACTACCTTCTCATTATTTATAGGGTCCAGGTCATCACAGGAGAAAGACAGAGAGCAGCTACCAGTTTCATCTACCATGATAGATCAATCTTGACCTATATTAGTGGTATTTTTACATGACGTCCCATGGTGCAGAGTTAGAAATGCATATCCACTGAAGAAATGGGAGGTCATTGTAGGCTTTCAGATCTGTAATCAGTTGACAGATGGGATATCTTCCTCAGTAGGACACTCCTAATCTAACTAAAATGCTAATTGTCATTATGTGACAAGACAATCGCACGTTTGAGGTGGAAATGTAACATCTGAGGGACCTGTGGTAAAGATCTCATGGCTGAAAGTTCATGGTTTTTTCCAACTGTTTTGACGTTAGAAGCTGTAGCTTCTTTGTTTTCCTTACCTACATTCTAGGAAAATCATAGACACATTCTACAACTAAAATGTAGGAAGTGACTGACTTATTTTAAAACTAATCATTAGGAAAGATTCATATAATGGAACTCTTCAAAACAATTTCTTTGTTGAAATGAAAACAAAAAACAAAGAACAGCAACATTGTGGGATGTTAAATATTTAGATAATTTATCTAAATATGTCTGCTATTTCCCTTGTGTCTTGTTTTTACCCTTATAGTTATAACTAGAATCAGAAATGGAAGTGTGACAATATTCTAAAGGAAGATATAGAATTACAAAAAAAAATCCCTCAGACTTTGTATATTCATCCCATCTTAAATCAGGCCAATAACTTTGAATTTCTTACATTGCTAGTTGTACACTTGGGAATTCAGTTTGAGGTAAACAATTTTAGGACAAATTGGCTATTTGGAACTGTTGAAATGAAAAACAAAGTTGCCTTTCTGCATCTACAGTTGGTCATCTCAAGCTGGCATGCATAAGCACATTGAAAACAGATTTGAATGGAAGAACGATGTTGCATTACAGTGCATTATGCTTTGATAGAATCTGACACGACCTTAAATGACAAGTTCTCACTTGACATGATAAAGATAATTTTTCAAAATTGCTTTTTTTACTGTGTCACATTTGACAAAGAGTTGTGGGTTTCTCTTTACTCGAAATATGTGATATTACTCTTTTGCTCATTATTATTATTATTTCAAATAACAACAGAAATTTTTCTTTCTAGTCTCAGAAAAATTCAATGTAGATCAAGCAGATTATGTTTACACTTATGAATCTGTACATTTTTTCTCCTTACCAATACACAATTTAACCTATGGAAAATAACCATGAGCATCAATACATGAAAGTTTTACACATAATCTTGCAAAGTCTGTACCCTCGCTCAGATGAAAACATAAATTTTAATATAACTCAATATTGCTTCTTTTTGAAAGATGTAACAATAATAAATACAGATATAAAATAATCCTATCATAAAAACTATTCTCATTTTTCAGATTATGTGAATGATCTTTGGAAACAAAGTCCATATACTACATAGGTTCTGATTTGAATAGTTTGTCATTTATTATTTTGTTCTTGTATTTTTGGGAATTCGTAATTATTTAAATATAATGTTTGCTATCTTTATTAAATGTTGTATTTTACAATGTGTTACTTTGATACATGTCTAGTATAATAACTGTTTTCCTGTTCTTCCCAGTAAGTAGCTTTATAAATTGTTTATTGATTTTGTTACTATATTAAGAGATCTAAGACTCAACAGTTTGTAATCATTATATAGTTAAATACACTATCTCAATACCATACCTCGGTGTTTAAAGAAGGCTTCCTTGTCATTTTAATAGCACATGAAGTTCTAAAGCCAGGTTTCTTAATCCTACGGGACTGTCTGGAAAATAGATGAATGTTATAATATGAAGGTTAGCATATCTTAGCTGAGTAACCTTTGTAGTTCACCCTGGCAGGAAGAGCCATTAAACCACTTTGTTCTTCTCCCATCAGTAGATCCAGACTTTCAAAAGATGCTGCAGACCACTCTGCAACTTAAGAAACAAATCTCATGTTTTCAATTTTCTCTTCAAGACTTCAATTTTGAGTAGCCTGCAGGACACTGAAATCTTGTACGGAGTGTAACAATTGCTGTTCACTACCTGTAATTGAGAAGCAGAGATCCCTGGTGTTTCAACTTACTAGGGAGTAGATACATTGAGTATAGCAAGTTTCCTGGACTGTTAATTAAGTCAAGGATAGAGTTTTTTACTTCACTATGGATCAGTTAGACAGTTTATCATTCCTACAGTTCCAAAAAACCACATCTGTCCACGTCTCACAGAGCAATATTTTTTTCACCCTATATATTGAAATAGCATATGTCTTTCACCAGCAGGAAGTCCTGTTGTTCACCTGCAGTGATAAGTAGCTGCACTTATTCAGAGAACGTAATGTTCACAGTTAAAAAGAACTGTCCAGTGTTCTTTCCTACTGCTCAGTATATTCAATTGACTAGCTGAATTCTGTTTTACCAAAAAGAATTATAATGCCTGAAATCTCCAACACAGTCATCCAAAAATGGGGCCTCCAGAATCAGTATCAGTACTGGAAGAGTTTGTTTAGGAGATTGCACAATTTGGTTTGCAGCAGCAATTGTTTCAAGACCAATATGTCTTGTCTCAACCTGTACATCTTGAAGTGATTGATTGCAAAATGATGTTTGGCAACTGTGCAATAATAACCCCTGAGGGAATTTTGTCCACACCTGGTTGTTTCTATAACCTTTCTACATAAGAGAAAACTGTAGAGTCTGAGAAAAATTGTGTGATCTAGCTTAACTATTTCTTTTAAGTATTGGTACAAACACAGTTTCACAACTTCTGTGTGATAAATCAATGTAAAGTGTGCAGCAGTATAGTAGGAATCAGGGCTGATGATGACAATTATGATAATTTTATTATTTAATGATTGCTATTATGTAAAATGTACCTAGTCTACACCTGGCATTTCAATCATCGTACTTTAAATACCTTTTTTCCACACTTATTCATGAAGCAAATATTTCAATGGCACAATATTTTTCTTCTCTCTGAAAGAATAAAGTTGCAATTTGAGATACTGAATAATCCAGGAATGAAAATTTTCCTTGCTATGCTACCTGTGCATAAATTTCTACTTACACTTTCTCTGCTTATGCCAAGTACTAGGATGTCCCAACACTCAATTTTAATATAATGAGACTAACTACCATTGTTGTTCAGTGCAAACTAAATTGCATCCAAATTGCAAATCCATTGCAATTTACACTACTATTCAATGACCTTTCATCCACAACGTCAGTTGACCTATGTTGATTTCAGTGGTTTACATCAGTGCAGGTTCAGTATACCTATAGCTTTCTTAGACTTGCAGAGATATGCTAGGCCAGCCCATGTGTGTAGTGGTGGATGATAACTAAGTGGAAGACCATTTCCTAAATATTAACAAAACCATTACAGTATTTTTGTTTTATAAAGAAGACACTCAAATTGTAGAATTAGAATAGAGCAGATATTTTTTCTGTATCAAAGTGAACACAGTTCTTAATAATAATACCCATCACCCTGGAAAAGATAAGACTTTTACAAGACCATTTGGAAGAAAAACCCTCAGGCATGCCCCCAGTCACATTAATTCCTCTTCAGATTCAGTTCCCCACCAGAGCAGGATCACCTGCACCACGTTGCACAGGAACACATCCAGGCGGTCTTTAAACGTCTCCATAGAAGGAGACTCCACAACCTCCCTGGGCAGCCTGGTCCAGTGTCTGTCACCCTCACTGGGAAGAAGTTTCTTCTCATATTTGTGTGGAACCTCCTATGTTCCAGCTTACACTCATTGCAACCTTGTCCTATCATTGGATGTCATTGAGAAGAGCCTGTCTCCATCCTCCTAACACTCATCCTTTACATATTTATCAACATTAATAAGGTCACCCCTCAGTCTCCTTTTTTCCAAGCTAAAGAGACCCAGCTCCCTCAGCCTTTCCTCATAAGGGAGATGTTCCGCTCCCTTAATCATCTTTGTGGCTCTGCACTGGAGTATCTCCAGCAGTTCCCTGTCCTTCTTGAACTGAAGGGCCCAGAACTGGACACAATATTTCAGCTGCAGCCTAACCAGGGCAGAGTAGAGGGGGAGGAGAACCTCTCTTGACCTACTAACCACACCCTTTCTGATACACCCCAGGATGCCATTGACCTCCTTGGCCACAGGGGCATATTGGCGGTTCATGGTCATCCTGCTGTCCACCAAGACCCCCAGGTCTCTTTCTCCTACACTGCTCTCCAACAGCTCAGTCCCCAACTTATACTGGTACCTGGGGTTGTTCTTGCCCAGATGCAAGACTCTACACTTGCCCTTGTTATACTTCATTAAATTTCTCCCCGCCCAACTCTCCAGCCTGTCCAGGTCTCGCTGGATGGCAGCACAGCCTTCTGGTGTGTCAGCCACTCCTCCCAGCTTGGTGTCATCAGCAAACTTGCTGACAGTGCACTCTAATCCCTCATCCAAATCATTGATGAGTATATCGAACAGCATCGGTCCCAGTGCCAATCCTTAGGGGACTGCACTAGATACAGGTCTCCAACTAGACTCTGCCCCATTGACCACTACTCTCTGGCTTCTATCCTACAGCCAGTTCACAATCTACCTCACTACCCAATAGTCTAGACCACACTTCCTCAGTTTAGCTGTGAAGATGCTGTGGGAGACTGTGTCAAAGGCTTTACTGAAGTCAAGATAGAGCACATCCACTGTTCTGCCATCATCTATCCACCTGGTTATGTCCTCATAAAAGGCTATCAGGTTGGTCAAACATGACTTCCCCTTGGTGAAGCCATATTGACGTCAAAAGGAAGGGCTGCAATAAAACAAGTAATCTTATGTGTGCTGATATGGATTAATAATTTTTTTCTTAACCCCTGTCACAAGGTTGGAAGGGAATAGGGTGGTAGATGCACAGTGCTGCTACTCTGACTTGGATAAATAGGCTCGAATAAGGTTTTGCTAGAGCTTGTCAAAGACTTTGCTCTGTGTGGGACCTCGTATATCAACAGGAGCAACCTCTCCTAGAGGTTGGTATCTGACATTTTCAAACTCTTGTACCGAGGCAATCATCATACCTGGCTACCAAGTGCAGTGTTGTAGTTATCATTTCCACTCAATCTTTGGCCTCTCTCTTGAATCCAACAGGGAATGATTTATCATTTTGTTATAACTTGAGTCAGTAAAGATAGAGTCTCCATTGTGTTAAGTATTGCACAAACATATATTAAAACAAAACAAAAAAACAAAACAGAAGAGAGGTTTGTAAAGTCACCTGTCTTCTGGTTTAGATTGAAGTGCCTAAAAATCTATTAAGAAATCCTACTACTTACCTGGAAGATCATTTTCACAGCTAATGGAGCCAAATTAGAAGCATGAAATTTAAAAGCCTCATATCTAGATTTTCCGGTTGTCTCAATGGATATAGATGTATAATTTTACATGGCTGTTTGTGTCTAGACAGATGTTGAAAATTGACCTCACAAATTGATATATGTGAAAATATTTTCTGTCTATTCAGGTCCATACTGTTATTTAGAATTTGTTAGCTGATATGAGGACATCATTCTGTCTTTGGGATCACCTTATGTATATTGGTTAAATAATGTTATATACACATATATAATATATATACTGGTTAAAAAACTTTGAAGTTTTCTCAATAGACATACATGTCTGGATACAAATATTTATCTAATAATGCCTATAATATGGCATTTCCTATGAGAATATTTCTGGTACAAGAAAGAGTCTTTTCATAACAGGTATATCGTTATAATGTTCTTTTATATCCTTCAAATTTCTGGGACATTTCTTATTTGGCATAATTCAGTTCAGTTCTGCTGAATGCATAGGCATGTACAGGCTTAGTACAATTTCACTGTCAATAGACTCCTGATTTTTATACACAGTTCTTATACCCGTTCATCATTAATGTTCAGTTTTCACCTAATGCATTTTTTTTCCATTGGACTTTGAGCTGACATATGAAATACATAATTTTAGCTGCTACTACGTGCCTGAATTTTAAAATAAAGAAAAAAATGTAAGAAGTTTTATCCTGTTTAACCACAGCATGTTTTTTCCATCCTCAGGGAAAAAAAAATAATTCTGTTTGAAAAGGATACTCTGTCGTGTATAGCATAATGTTTTCTCTGACAATGGATTTCACTGTTTTAGAAAACACTGGAAATGGAAAACTTTAGACACTAATGACTAAAATCATATGACATTGTCTTTATTAAAAGCAAAAAAATAAAACCCTTAGAAAAGCGAGCAGAGGGAAGTATAGATCAACAGTATTCCTTTCTTTGAAAAGAAAGAGACTTCCAGGATATATTTTCTTTAGAAACATATTTAAGTATGCTTAATTGACATACTCAGGCAGCAGTATTTAATAATGAGCAATTAATTTTAGATTGAGAGAAGCAGCTGCCACTTTGATATTTTGGATAAATCTATGGATTCTGCATGCAATTTTCATAAAGAATTAATGTGACTTGATATTTGATATAACAACTGAAGAACTTTCTGGGATCTATCCAGCTATGCTTTAACATTTTTAGCACTGTTCCCAATTATGTTCTAAATTAATGTCTTACATATACAGACACATAACTGCAAGTACAATGTTTGAGATGCCATGTATGGAATACCATAGAAACTCAGCCCGTTTGCACTACTGATAACTGTGTTAGCAGAGTCGTCCCTGCTGATTTATTGCTTCATAAAAAGCAGATACTAATGTGAATTGATTTTGCAATTATTCATGCAGAGGACATTTTGATGAAAGTACTTGGGAAGTAGAATTCTTCATATAATTTTTTTGCTTCATAAAACATCAAAATTGTATTTTCCACAAAGAAATGGAATCAGCATGCTTTTTTTGAAACAAATGCAAACTGAAAACAAAATATACTCTTCTTGAACCTAGCTATTTTATTTTGAACTAAACACTGTACTACTCCTCCTATTGGTGACTTGCATTTTTAAAGAAGTTTCTGTTCAAATGCTCAGGTTCTTGTTTGGCTTGAGTACCTTATAACTAAATATAATATAACCATAAATTAGTGACTGTGCATGTGTGACCTTACTACTGAAGCATTCATGTTAGCTGACATTTTCAGTGAAGGCTGTTGGATTTCAGTGACCAAGTCCTTATCTAATCTACTTAAATCTCTTTCAAAACCCTACCATTAACTATTGAATTCTCCTAATGAATAATTTTTGAAAGTACCCATGTACTTCTGAATTGATATATAATGTAGTCCTTTGAAATACACTTGTTTTTGAGAACAGCCAATTTCCAAGTGATACTTGTTAACTAGTTGAATGCTTTATTATTTTAAATACACTTATAACTTATTGCTACACATGTAGCAGCTTAACAATGTGTTTATTTATCTTCTTGTGGGAAAAGTATGAATTATTAAAAGACAGCTATAAAAATGACTATATCTATATGTGTCTATATAATCTAGCACAACTTCTATTTATCATTCTCCCTAAAATGCTTTAAATATATTTTAAATTATACGTCAGTTTTATATAAAATATGCATAAACATACCAATTTAAAACACAATCAAATGCTTTTCTAAGATTAGTTGAATTACAATAGTCAGATATATCTATATGTCTTCAGTTAATAACATTTTTAATGTTATTATTGCCTTTATCTATTATAGATGTAAGTGAGATTGGGGTGACATTTGTATAAATCTGTTGCAAGATTCATCTGTTCCCACGGAGCACAACTTGGCTTTTATCTGAAACTATCTGGAGTATTAAACTCAGTTTTGGTTGCATATCCATACACTGCCTGTTATTGCTGGGAAAAATAAGTATTAGAGCAATTTACTACTATTATGGCAACATTTATAGGATTTAATTGGATGTCTCTCATTTTTTTAATCTAGTAAAATCTAAATTTAAAATGTTATTCTACTGAGCATTTGATTCAGTTTTGGTATGCAAAGGTCAAATTCCTTATATTGGTTTAATCAAACTGAAGAAATGGAGTTATCTGCAGCATATACTGTTGCACACACATGAATGATGCTGTAGGTGATTTACACAGACAAAATGGGGTTCAGAATCTATCTTATAAATTTAGAATTAAAGATCAAACACAATCAAATACATGGTTGCATGCAATTTCTTGGAGACATCCATTTGACTTCATCCACATTGGCTTTCGAGTCATTCATTTTAAACAAGATATATCCTATTTTCTCATTACCTTCCCTATCAGATCTGTAAAGTTCTTTTTTCCGTTTGACTGAAAATAGCATGGGGACCCCACATTCAGTCAGCAACTAATTGACTCTTAAAGCTTTTCTTGCTACCAAGTAACAGAGTCTAATTTTGGAAGCAGTTCATAATCTGAATTTAGAACCCCCTAATCATGGTGTTACTGTTGGTGGTCAAAACCATGTATCGTTTGTTAGTATTTAACTGAGCTGAGTTTAATTTCTATTGAAACCAGAATGATACAGAAGCAAAGCTAGCAGGTTATTCACTTAGTTTGACATAGCTCATTATAACATTTCTAAGAGAGATTGTCATATTCTTGCTTAGTTCTCAAATATAACACCCCTTTTTTTAAATAAGAGTCTCATGTTTTAGTTTTATTTCACTATTTGCAACAGAATCATGGATTGGCAGGAGCACTAGAAACATGTTTTTAGCATCAGTGTATATATGGATCTGATAACTATATTCTTACATGTTGCCCTTCAGTTCCCTTCACATTTGTGTGACATCTTCTAAAGCAATATACTTGCAAACTAAAAAAACCCCAAACGTTTTCCAGAGGTGAGAAAAGGGTCTGTCTACTCACTATTCATTTTTTATTTTTCTCTTGATCTTTTACCATATTCAGAACACAATGATTAATGAAAATGGGAATATATGTATTGCTTTGCCAGAGAATTCAATCTTCATCTTACCTGAGGCTTAAACTTTACCTGAGGTTTGGTTTTGTATTGTCAGAAATTCTTAGTAGCACATTAATGAGTGTGGTGCATTGTTCCTACTAGTGAAGGAATTCTTGTCAACAATTTTATTTATATATTTATATATTAACTTTGTGCCTGTGGTAACCACTGTTTTCAGTGAGATTCCTGAATAATGACGTTTAAGCTTAACCCTGGAGTAAAATGATTCCATGAAAGATCTTGGACTTAGGAGTTCTTGTTATCAGCACTTTAAAAATATTCATTTAGAGAACTACTCATCTAATCAATTAGTACATTGGAAAAGATTATAAACACTCAACATTGGAAAGATCACCAACATCTAAGCTTCTCTTTTATGGATCTTCTCTCTACTTGTTGCAGTGTTCTAGCTACCAACCCCATTTAGTTTTGGAGATCTTTGGATTTTTTACTTGGATATAGAAAGTTCAATTTTGACTGCAGCCACAAATAAAAGAGTTTTCATCCTTTCACTTACTGATAAAGATGCCTGCTTTTGAAAGTATTATAAATAACTGGGAGTGCAATTCTTCTTATATATTCATTGCTATTTGGTGTTCCTCTAAGGAAAACCAGTAGTCTATTCAGTCTGCTGTACATATATTCTGCTGAAGTTTTTTAACTTTTCATACACAGACAGATCATTTTCATTACCTTTTCATAACTTATTTTTATATTTTTGTGACCTCTTACTTGGGTCTTTTCTTACTCTTGAGTCTTTTCTTTAACTTTACTTTGAGCCTTTAACTTCAATACCTGGCCATTAACTACTGTGAAGTACTTCAACGGATGATCATCACTGTTAAATATTCACACAGCTCCAGTGGAGAGAGCTAGAATAATTGATATGGATACGAGAAGCCAGGTTAAAGATACACAATGATTGGAAAAAAAAAAAAGAGACATGTAATTGGAAGAATCCAGACTTTTGGTCATTAAAGCATTACCTCAATACCTACTATGTAATCCACTCAACACTCAGGAATTATTTTTCTCAGTGAAACAAGTATGTTAATTCACCAGATTCAGGTAGTATCATGCATTTCTCTTTTACATTAATTAATTCTAAAATTAAGAAGCTTTTCAAAGCTAAAGCAGCCTTCTTTTTATTATTTTTTGGGGGGTGGAGGTGGGAGGGAGAGTTATTTTAAATACTGATTTTGCAAGACATTGTAGCTGTAGTTAGGAATATGGGAAACAGAAGGGAATACGTCTTGTCTACTAATTGGGAAATATCTCGAGTTCCATTGCTGTTCTCTGAAAGAAACACAGCCATGAGTGCAAAAAAATATTACTTAAAAAAATGAAGGGATCTTGACTTTATTATTTGTTGTGGTTAAAAACTAATTGGAATGGAAATATAGACAGTATGAAAAGTGAAGATATAAAATGAAAATTTAAAATTATACATAAGTAGCCTTATTTAAGCAAGAGAAAAATTTGAAAATTTGATGTCAGAATGACAGAGAAGCCTATGGTTGGAACTAAAATCTAATATTTTATAGCACTATAATCTAGATATTATTTGAGTTTTAGTGAAAATCGAATTGATTTAAATTATACTTAGCTATTATAGCTATCAATTTTTGCATCACAATTATTTGTATTTTGACTCTACTTTTTCTTTGGAGATCTCAGAGCACTTTAGGTGATGTACTATACTCACTAGGTATATGATGTTCATTTCATCAGCCATCTGCCTGGTTTACTCATTTGGAAAGCCGACATGTGTCTTCTGCATTTATATAGCTTTTGGTGCCCTCTTCAAGACAGAGGTCAAGACAACAACAGGATTGTGCATGGCAACTGTGAAAAGTCAGTTTAAGCTATCCATGTTAGTGTCACATATGAAAAGATATTAGTAGCCACTTATCTAATTATTAGAGGCAAGTGGCAAAAATTTCAGAATCTTGTAATCCAGTCCCCTTCCCTTTCTAGCTAAACCACTTCTGCAGTCCCACAAATTCTCCCCTCACATTGCTCCCACCCCATGGAACTCTCCAAGCTCCAGTAACTCAAGCATACTCAGTTAAGCTTGTATGTTTCTTATTATAGAAATATTTTCTAGTAGAGAGTATAAATTCATTGAAACAGAGCCATTTCCAGTTTGTAAAGTATACAGGCCTTGCCAGTAAAGACATCTTTAAGAAATGTATTAAAAATTTTGAAGACAGACATTTTATGGTATCTCTGCCCAGTTCCAAGAGATATAAATTAAAAATTATTCAGTTGATGGCCTTCAGATTTCATTTCATTTCTAAGTCACAAAGTTTTATTAAAGAAAAATCCAAAATGCATAATCTTTCCTTTGCAAGTTATTTCATTAGCAGTTTTACCTAAAAAAAAAAAGGATATGGAAGATACTTGGGAGGGTTATAATCCATTTTTGGGTTTTTTTGTTTATTTTTTTGTTTTTTTGTTTATCTTATCTCCTTATCAATGTTGTATAATAATCAGAAATAATTACCTTTGGGGAGAGATGAGCTGCGGAAAATTTTATCATAATGGGCATAATCTTGGAAAACAACTGGCCGGAAAGTAATAAACTGGAAATATTCTACAGTAAGGAGCACTATCATTAAATAAATATAAGATGACTTTTCTTTTGTTCTATCTATTCTCTCTTTCATGAATAAATGCCTCATTAGATTTAGCAACCACTATAAGCTTGATTTTAGAAGGTATTTAGACAAATAAAAGACAATATGCGAACAACAGAGAAGTTAAATCCTGCTTTTCTGTTAAAATCTAAATCAAATAAAACTGGAATAAATTATGTATAATGCTATCTCCCCAATGTGAGATAGGAGAGAATAAACCAGAATAAAAAGAAGACCAGAATAAAAAGAAGACATCTCAATATATTGGCTCATTCAAAAAAATACCAGGTGCTCCAGTACTTGAGACTCTTGTCCTTTACAAGTAAGACTCTACACAGTCACCTTTTACATGTGTGAGCTACGTATCAGCCATCACTCTGCCAAATATACTATTTATGGTCAGAAATGAACTCAGGAATTGCACTGTTCTAATCCATAGAAGGAAAAGGGTAGCATTATAGTTCCAATCCTCAAATAACTAGTGGCTTCAGACATCTTCAAGACAGGACTATGAAACTTTTATTTTTTAAAGGTAACCATCTACTTTTGAAATAACAGGAGGTCTCAATTTTCCTTACTTGATATAGCTTCATTTCCACCAAACTTAACAGGTAGAACTTTTTTTATTCAAGATCTGAGAGATCTGAATTCAGCTTCTTTCCTTGGCTGATGATAATTCAACCTTTTATTCTGCACCTCCAATGGAGACTTCTGATATTGTGTTGGGGACCCTTGCCTCTCTTCCCACTGCAGATATCACTTTTATAAAAATGTTATAGTTAAAGAGAGGATACAAGTGAAAGTAAGGCTCTCGTATGGTAACCTGAAAGCTACAGTAATCTGAAGTCCTTCACATATTTAGCTAGGTGTCTGCATAGTGACTTTGAGTATTTCAAACTAAACTTCTAGCTATTGTTTTAACTGTTGTCATCATTGTTGAATTTTATTACACAGCTAGTGAAACTAGCATGTATCATCTGTTCTACAGCACTGAATTTAGCTTCCTGTGAGCCTGCTGCAACCCTGCCTTGCATTTCACATCTATTCCTATTTTAAATTCTGTGAAGGAGCCCAGTCATTTAAACATGTACAAGAATGTTAATGTATTATTAGGTTGTTCTAATAGGTTATTCTCAGAACCTTAAAAATTAGCATTTGCAGTGAAAATATGAGCCTTGGAGAGGCAGATCCTGCTTATCTGCTAACTGATTCAGACTGGGGATTTAGTGATTTAGAAATTCAATTTTAATTGCTTTGAAGACTTTTCAGCTTTCATAGACCTCTTCTGGAAAAGAAAGTTTGCTTTTGCTGACAAATGAGAAAAAACAACAATGGATAAATGCATTAAATAAAATGATGTCTGGGCACCAAATTTTTCTTGGGTCTGGATCCCTATTAACCAATGTCAGTCCCTGGGAGACTTGCTGCCAGTAGCTAGTTATATTTGTTTATTTATATATCAGAAATGTTTTTACTTCTTGAATCACTGAAACCCATGTGCAGTTTAGAGTTTCTTCTGATCTCTCTACCTCAGGTCTTAATGAGAATGGTTAGATTAAGAGCTAAATGCCCACACGAAAGGGTGAAAACAGGACAACCCACAACCACTCTGTATTCCTTCATGAGCTTCACATACTGGCAGGGCTGCCTGCAGCACTGAGCTGGCTCTGCTGCCTGCCCAGACCAGGTAACAAGGTGCAGACCAGGAATGAATACTGTCTTTGGCTCAGTTTCTGCACTTGCTGGCCAAAGCTACTGAGCTAGCATGGAGGTGGGACAGTAATTTATTTCTGGAAAAGACCATAAGCAAATGGAAAGGCTGTGGGAGCAAGGAGGAAGCAAGGGAGGAATTATGACTCAGAGGGATGTCTGTGAGTCATAGTGTTTCCCCAGGCTACCCAGGAGTTACATACAGCCTCCTACTTGGAATGAATATAAAGGTATATTTTCATTCAACAGCATCTTAGACATATGGATTTACAAAGTGTAGCTTCTTAATGATATTTGTGTTTTGTGTGCTTTAAACCTGAGTTGAGGGCATCTGAAGTAACTCTGATGAAGCCACTAGTAAATATGAGATCATGATTCTGCTTCATTTTTTCCATTGTGCTTATTATGAATCTCACAGTGACAAGTAAAACTGCAACTGTATGCATCACAATAGAAATATAGACATGGTTTCTCACTCTAGAAGGTCTACAGCCTCACTGATGGCCATCTGAGAGCTGAAACTGAGTTTTAAACACCCATTTAGTGACTGTGCAGCTGCATATTTCCAAGGAGCAGGAATATGTTTTCTACATCTTCAATCTGTTCTAGTGGAGACTTTCAAGTGTCTCTGTATTTCAGAGTATGTAGAAATGCATTCACGTTCAAATGTTCTAATAGAGCTAAAATGATAACATTTCTATAAATATACCTACAGAGGCAATATACTTATGTCCCACAGTTATCCACAATGAATCCTTTCAGATCAATGTGAAGAATGGCAATCATGCTTAACTAGTGTCCTGAATAAGGATGCTCATATGAATCAGAGCACACACCTACAAAAGATCTTTGTCTTACTGAATAGCTGCCTTGGTAAAAGAAGCAAAAGATGTAAGGGGAGGCTTGTGTCTTCCCTTTTCCAGTGCCTTATTCTCATAATCTGAAAAAGATCTTATTCTATTTGTACACCTGGTTTGCTGCTTTTACATCAGTATGGGGGAAAGGCAGTTTAGCTTATCCTTGTTTGCAGTCTGAGCAGCACATCTAAGAACTGGGCCTTGCAGACTTTTAAGCATTAAAACTTCAGCAATTTGCTGGAAGAATCTCCATAAAAGCCTCTAATGCTTCAGTTCAAGTGTTTCTAGTAAAATCGGAGGAATATGTATCCCTGAACTGATACAATCCAGCATTAGGCAATAATTCAGTACTGTTGAAGTTCAGTGAGAACTTTGCCAGCACCATGTGAGGCACTGGGCTCCAGGTGCACATTTAAAAAACCCTGGCATTAGATAAAGGTGAGATAGTTAGCAGCTTAATTTTCCTGTGATTTTATATTCTTCTCATACATTAAGATGAAGATGTTAAGATGAAGGTAACAGGGTGTGCATTTGTGTTTATGTGTTTATATGTACATTGATGTAGTGTGTGTGTATGAGTGTATATATACACACATTTCTTTAATGTATCTTTATATGTGTATAGATATACATGTATAAGTGCATGCACACATATCTCCACACTTTTGGTTTATAAAGTTTCGTTCTTATTTCGATATATATCTTTTATGAAAGTCCTTGCAGTAATTGTTCCTGTGGGCTGTGGGCTTGCACTGTACTGCATTTACTCAGAGTTGTAATCCTGGGCACAAGTTTTATGGAGTTTTTAATTCACTAATTAGTGCCTATTACCCCACCAATAGGTATTCAGTATTTAGTTACCTTTTCTAGTTAGGTTTTAATAAATGTATATTTTTATCATTCACATATTTGTACTTAATTAAAAAAAAAAGAAGCAACTGATTTGTCAAAATTCTTATTGACACATAGAACAGAAATCCCAAATCAGTTATTTCTTTATCTACATAATTTAGAGTATATATATTTCCCATATCTTTAAGTATCAGAACTTCATAACAAGAAATTTACATTTCTGTAAGGAAATTTTCCATTAAAACAGAGTTCTGTTCCCAAGTAATGAGGTTTGAGCCAGCTTTGCTATTTGAGTGGCCATACTCCTCTAAGGGAGAAAATTTCTCTTTTGGGGAAACAGGAAAGATAATTCAGGCATTCACAGTCTAAAGTCTGTGCAATGTGCTTCAAGTTTAACATTCAGCTTCCTTAAGAAAGTAGAAAGACGCTTCTGTTTGCAGTATAAATACACATGAAAATGTTTCCAAAAAAGAAGGCTTTCCACCCTGCCTAAAACTAGAACAGATGTAATCCTATTTATTTAGGAACAGTTTCTGAAACTCTTTAGTATTATGATTTACTAGGGACAAAATTGTCAAGTTTACATCTTTCATTTACATTAATACAAAGATCAATTTTCATCAACCTTAAAGATATAAAAGGGAGGAAAACTGTAGTTTCAACTTTTTTTCTTTCTTTTGGTGTAAGAAAGAAGCTGACCCACACTGACACTAATGGGAGAACAGCATCAGGAGTTATCCTTTAGCAAAACTTGTCATAATCTTTTCATCTCATCCCCTGGTTTTTCTACAGTCAGATACCAGCTATAGCCAGTCTGTGTAAGTCGGTGTGTCCCGGTAGCGTGGGTTGCACATGCCAGTGCTGCAAACTATTAAAACTTTTGAAAAACCTTTGTTTCAAGGAATTTTAATTATGGCTCACAAGGTCATTCATGTTGAGACTTTGTATTATGGGCCAAACTTCAGATCTTTGTGAATGAGGTAAGAGGTTAGTATGTGTAACTTTATCCCCACTATAGAGTTCATATGTTGCTGATTATAAGCTTGTAAACAAATCTTTCATATCTCTCCTGTCTGAAACAGCCTTATAAGGAGTTTATTTTTTAGAAAAATAAGAACAGGTGACAAAGACAAATTGTCCCAAAGTATGTGCAAGAAATCTAACCCCCCAGTTTCTGATAAAAAAGAGACCATAATTAAAAATGTCAGATCTCTTTAGACTATGCTGAGTATACTTAGGTCATGTCACAGTTTTGCACTCAAGGAACACTGTTGCTTGGCTTCAGTGAGACATGGGATGTCTTCCCTTTTCATTTTTCTCTGCATCTGGTTTCCTTTCTTTCCTCTTTTCTCCACTTGGACATAAGTTTTATAGACTAGAGTTGAAAGCATTGAATCAAACTCCTTGCTCACCAGTTTATAAACTCTTTAATGTACTTGGCAATTTGAATGCACAAAATGTTTATGTGTGCTACCATTGCTCAAAGGATCTATACAAGGTATATAAAACTCGAATCCAGTTTTCTTTTTAGATATTATTAATTTCCATGCAGTAGAAATCCAGTGGTGTTTCTGCTATTTGTTCTACCCTTTATATTTTACAGACATCCCTGTGTAAAGTCTGTTTGGTCAGTGCAACAATACTGAATTCACTTGAAAGGGCATAGTTATTTTTTTCTTTCTTTTCTTGAAAAGAACCATTCTGGCTCATCTCCTTCTCTCATTTTTTTTGACATATACGACTTGTCTTATGCCTTAAGAATTAATTTGGCTCACTTGTGTAATTTGCTCTTTTAGCCTACTTTTATCATCTTTGCTTCAGAGAACATTTATGTCTTCAACTGAGAATAAATTGTGTTAATTAGGAAAATATCTAATGGCATCTTGCCCATCACCATGCCTGAATGACCATGTAAAGTTAAAAATAAAACCAAACTAACAGTGTTTTTCTTGAATGCATAAGA
>VYZX01005035.1:920-32932 GCA_013401335.1 Brachypteracias leptosomus | reverse complement strand
GCCCTAAACGGAGACACTGGTCTATAGTTTTCAGGTGAATCCAAACAGCCATGACAGATTGTTCTAGAGCAACTGCTACTTTTAAATCTTGCATAAATTGGAATTAATAACTACATTATGTAGCATATTTGATTCAGGAACTTTTGAAAAGTACAAATCTTAGAAGGCAGACAAATAACATGGAGTTCTGATCTGTCATTATTTTCAAGGAGATTTAGTAAGAGAATCATGAATGTTCACGTAGACAAGTAGATATCAAGTAGACATGATATATGACACACAGTAATGGGATGGCACAAAATGCAGCATTTAATCATAATGTTAATTTTACTTATGAAGTGTTTCATAATCTTTCATAAACAGGCTTAGTGAAAGAGAAACTGGACATCTAATGACTCTACCTTCAATGAAGGGAGCGAAATCAAAACCTGGGACATTCTTGTTCATCAAGTATATTTTAGAAGGTTATACTGTAGCCTGTGGGGAAAGGGATGCAGATAATGAAAAAGATACCAGTGCAAAATCAGGAGATGGAGTATGCTCTAAAATGCTAAATGAAACACATGTATTTAAAGTAATGAGTATTTTATGATGAGAGATTTCACCACAGTCAATTTAATGGCTTTAAAATATTAAAATGTAATGAGACTAGGGAAGGCAAAAGTATTTTAAATATAAATCTATTGATTATAAACCTAAATGCAGAGATATTGTTCAGTCAGTTCAGAGGCAGACAAGGACAAGGAGCAGAACATAGTCAGAGGTCTTTAAAGTGGTTGCTTTTCATCTAAGCACTTAACCAAAAATGCAGGAATTTAAGGGTTGTTTCAGTTGTTCATGATCATTCTTTGATGTTAATTGGGAAAAAAAGTGCAAAGTCTCTTTTCTTCTGTGAAAGAAACAAGACATAACATCTTAGTAAAGTAAGTACGCTGCTACAGGATGTTTTTAGTCAAAGCTGGACCCCAAAACCTCCCCTTTTCTTAGAGAAAATTTCTATGGCTTGTTCAGATTATGATTTTTTTTTTTTTTTCTTTATTTCTCTTTAGGGTTTTCTACATTGGATCATGAAACAATTTGTCTTGTTTGGTTTCTACTCCACTTTGGTCCACAGGTTTATGCACAGACACCTTTGCTGATTTTGATTGAACCTCACTGGCAAGCTGCAACTTCCTCTGCACAGATCAAAGCAGTCTGGAGTAGGTTTTACCAACCTACCATGCTACTGTAAGCTTGGTACATGACTGACCTTATTTTGTTGGAATTGCTCATTCCTGCTGCCTAGGTTGTTTTCTTCCTAGAGTGCATCATTCTCAATCAGTGTGAAAAAAGAAAATGTGAAACTTTCTCGACTGACGGATGAATGATGGCCTTCTCAAGGGCAAAGGGAAGCTTCCTATTTCACTGTCAAACACCATGAATTTCCATACCTACATACAGTAAATCTAGGATGTGGCAAGTAGAATTTAGCTATGTGCTTAGAGGCAAGCACATGGCAGAATGCTTTGATAAAATAAAGCTCAAGGTATTTGTAGAGCAAAACATGCTGTGCTTAAAGGAAGGGAATAGACCATTTATATTCCAAATGTTTGTACAGTTGAAAAGTGTTATTGCATTAGCCCTGACAGCATGACTTACTTTGTTGGCTGATCCTCTCTGTGTTACTTTCGTTGCAGTTTCCATTCTGTTTGTGCCCTACATGAACTTACTTACAAAGTAAATCTTACAGTAATTTTATGCCATCATAAGGTTCTGTAAACTTTCTTTAGTTCCAAGCAATTTCTAGGTAACTATTAGACTTCCCATTTTCTTAACTTACCTGGTTAATGTCCATTTGGCCTACCCAGCATCCTACTGACTCTTGGTGCTGACATGGCAAAAAATAACAGTGGTTGGCCATGATACATGAAAACTGTAAGAGCAATCAGTGACATTCACCTCTGTGTTGCAAGCCTTTGCTCAGAAATTATAGTTCTTACTGTAAGCAATACCATGAGCCCTTTGGCCATGTCATCAAAGTTGGGCAGATGTGCCTCCTTGCATTTCCATTGGCTCTGGTTCTTAGCTTTGCAACCTGTTACCTTTCCAGCTGTTTGTGGGGATGAGACATGAGTGTGATTATACACCTGAGTGTCCTAATTTGTTTTGGAAGGAAATCTGGATATATAGGCTGCGAGAAAGCTATGGACTTTCTAGTAAGTGTCTTGTTCTGTATAGCTAAGGTCCATGGCCATCTTACAAAGTGCATTGGTCCAGTGGTGCAGATGTACTCTGAAACCAGTAGGAGTCACACTGCTTCAATAAGTGGGTGTATTGCCATTTGCCACATCCACAGGAAAGTCTTAGCACATCAAAGGTATTATATTCATTGCTGCTCCTTTAGACTGTTCAGATGTTGACAGCTGTGAATGCACAACAAGCTTCTGTGAAAGATCAATGAATAGTGCTGTTCATGCTGGCTTGGTAGTGCAGAGTGTGAGAAGCCATCAGTGTTGTGCCTGGGTGAGTGACACTGGTTACATGGATGCAGCACAGGCTGAATCAGACGTTCTGCTCAGGATTCTGGAGATGCTGCATACACCTAACCAGTGTGCCTGGCTTGAAGGTCTAGAATAGTGTCCTGATACTATTAAAATCAAAGAGATATTGCCATTAACTTATTTGTGACACCATGGCTGCAAAACTCCATAGTTTCATCCATATTGATGCTAATGTCAGCCTTTCCAGATTGCAACAGAACAAAAACCTAAGAGAAAAAGCCACTTTGCAGCACCAAGTTGTCTGCACTATTTATTTCTTCAGTACTGATTTCACTGGTGTTCTTTGAATTATGCCAATCATTTGTAATGTCTTATTGTAATGTAGGTAGAACTTCTAAGGAAGTAAGCTATAATTATTTATTTGTTTTCTTTTCTTTTAGAATTTTGCAACAAATGAAGCAAATAACCAAAAATTGTTACCTGATTCTTCAACAACTAATGTAATCTTATACACAAGAGCAGGAAGTTTTTAAATAAGAATTTACAGCATAAAAGCATATAAATTGTTCAGTATATTTTTGCAAAAACATCCACAAGGCTTTAATAAGCTAGCAGAAATGTTAGCTTCATTTTTATGGGGAAAAAGAAAAGTTTCAGGCATTAGTATTTTTTAGACTGTTATATATTTGATATGTACGCTGAGACCAGAATAAAATGGGGCTTGTTCACAAAGCTTGCTGGTAGACAACCTGTCCTTACAATACAGTTCCTTTTGAATGCTGAATATTTTCCTTGAAATCAAAATCACAGAGTAATACTCCTTTCAGACTTTTCCAGGGAATACTAAATTACATTGGAAATGTAAATTCTGTACATGCAGGGCCAACATCTTATTTGACTACAGGAAGGCTGGAAATGAATGAAGTCTCTGTTTATGGTTTCCCTGGTGGTCTGATTTTGCTACCTAGTTAACAGCGTTTTATCTTTCAAAGGCAGAACAAAGAAGTAAAAATTCCTGTTCCAAACATGCAGCAACAGAGACTTCATCATTCGCATCACTCTGCAATAACAGCAGCTGTGTGCGTAGACTCTAAGTCAAAGTGAGTGGTAACCTGGGACCTATGAATCACATCTTTGGGCTGTTTCAACTTGAGCTTTAACAATTTACTCTTTCTCTTTTAAAGCACCTTTTGTTCGTGATTGTTCTGTGGGATCAACTATTTATCTTTGTTCTTTGAATAGACATTTCATTCCTCACAGAAAATTTTCCATTTGAAAGAAGAATATATAATAACATTCAGCGAAATCAGTCTCTCTTTCTTTTTCCTTTTTCTTTTTTTCCCCCTTTTTTGATGAAACATTAGTTGGAGACAGTTACAGTGAAAATACTTGAAGTCTTATTTCCATCTTTCTAGTCAGACATTCTTAAAAACAGTTCCAGCTTCAGGGAAAATACTCATTTCTTGACTCTCAAATGAAAGATAAACAAAGCAATGGTTTGCTCAGGAAGACACTGAAACTCATATATTAAGCAGTAATGTTCATATTCCACAAGATAATTTTTGTTCTTATACTTAAGATAAATATTTTTCTAGTGTCAACTTTGATAAGAATAGCAAATAAAATGCCAACAAGCTGAAAACTATTTTATAATCAAATACCAAACTCGAGTAATTTAATAATGCTATTCCAAATGAAGCAGCTGTGCTTGAAGCAGCTATTTCACTCTAGGCTGTGCAGTTATACTAGTGCTTGTACATTATTCATGAATGTCAGGAATCAAATTCTTGCTTCCTTTTGTTGTCCACACCAGAATTTAGGCCCTCTGCTATGAATGGTCACGCTTAGAGGCTTACAGATAGAATACCAGTTTTGGGAGACTCTGCGAAAGAAGGGTTATTAGCACTGCAGTGGTTGAGCCTACTCTTGTCACATAGCACCAGAGGTGCCCATGTGGCTACATAATTACAGCCTGATCATGAAAATGGAGAGTATAGGGGAAACCAGAATCCCACAGTGCACAGCAGAGTCTCATCACTGCTCCCTGCTGTTCTGCTGAAGGGGGCTGTTAATACAACTGGCTGCTAGCTTTCATCTTGCAGCAGTTTCCAGTGTCTTTTGCAAACTACAGTTTTTCTATCAGCAAATCAATTTTCTGCAAGACAAATTCATCTTTCCTTTGAGTAACTCAGAAATGTCCACCCTCTAGCTGTTTCACTTTTGATCAGCACTTTCATTCAGACTGATGTGGTCTTTCTTCTCTTTGGTCCTGACAATGCACATGAAGGCAGTTTGTGAGCAGCTACTTACAGGACACTGAGATCTGTGCTCGGGGCAGTAACACAGTTGGCAGAAGAGTTGGGACATTTTGCCTGCAGATGGACAGCGTGCTGCTGTGAGGTCACCAGGAATTGATTCTATTTTATTCTGCACTGAATCAATTTTGAGGGCTGTAAAGTGAACAAAGTCAGCATTATCCTTTCACTAAAGGAAGTATTTATTTGTCTTATTTGGTGCTTTATCTAGATTCTTGTCTCCAGATACCTGAACTGTAGGTGTCTGTAGGCTTTTTAAAGATGTTCTGCACAATCTTTCCAGCACTTTCCCAAGATTGTTCTGATGAGGTGGAGAAAGGGATGTCCAAGATGTCCCAGACCTACACTGCACTTTTTTTTTCCGCTGTCAAGATACTGGTCCAGAGCATTTTGCAGAGAGACTTCCAAGTGTCACAGTACTCTTATGTAATTGCCTCCAGAGATTTACCCAATTTTGAACTTCCATTTTCCTGTATCTCACACATATTTCATAAGTATAAGCTGTAGTCTGATTGAATAATGCCCACTTCCTTATTGCTAGAAGAATACGCCTCATATATATTTTTCTTTTTTGACAGTCATCGTCTTGCAATTTCTCTTTATGGTATTTTAAATGACTGGCAAATTTGAATATTACAAATCCATAGTGGTGAGTCAGCATTCCTCCTGTGACAGTATATTTTAAAAGAAAGTTATTGTGGCAAGCTAGAGAAAATCAAATAAAACTTTTGGCTAGTTTTTCCTGTTCCTCAAGAAGAAAGACTGAACTGTCAGTGAATCATTGTTTCTATTTTAACAACTTCTGACATATAATATTTCTTTTTGACATCACACTTCCTTAATATACATTTTGTGACTAACCTTTTTAATTATTTTAATACATACCCTAAAGTGTGTACTCTAAAATTTTAGGTCATAATTATTAGAAGCTTAAAAAAAAGCACCTAGTTCCTTTGCAGTAGAAAGTGTATTTTGAAATTATCCATGTGTTTCTAGATGAGGAAAATGTTGGACTTGTGGAGCTGAGCATCGTACAGAAAGATTTACTGGATGTTAATTTAAAATCAGAAGTTGATATCACAAAGCAAGACTTTCTAAATATTCATTATGGCCTTCTAAATTGCAACCCTTCCATCAAGGTTACACAGTTTATTAAATATTCATAAAACAGAGTACTGAAAAAAAATTCTAATTGCAAATAAGTGCAATTGATGTAGATTGAATTATTTATGATTCCATTTGTTAAACTAAGACAATAGAAATTGATGAAAGACATTAAGTGGACCAAAATTTAAGGTAAATTTAACACAGAAAAATTTATTTTTCTGTTTTTACTGATGGATAGAATTTCTTGACTTTTGCAATAAGTGTCAAAACCCCCCAATTATTTTGGTCTGTCTTAATCTTAATGAAATAATCATTACCGTGTGATATAGGGATATAATTATTAAATTTCAGGTGTAACTAGGAAAAAAAAAACAACCTCCAAAAACCCCAAACAAACACCCAAAAACCCTTCCTCTTTTTAGGGAGAAATTTTCCACATCAGATGACAAAGAGTTTATTAAAATGAATAGCAAAGCCTGAGCAGCTGAATTTCAAAATTGTAGTACTACTCTGCATACTGGAAAGAGAGGGAACCTCCTTGCTGAGGGCCAGAGTTATAAATAGACACATAAGTGACCTCAAACTAATGACAACTTAATGTCACCATAATAATAATGCAAGGAAAAACTGGTCAGTTTATTTGGCTAAACCAAACGATGATCAAAATGGTTTATTGATTTATTAACAACACTTAATTAGCAACCAGTGAACTACAGATTTAGGATTAATATCAACAATAAAACAGAAACCCTACAACATTAGACATTTACAAAATGTTAATAAACACCTACAGATTTTTAAATTTCCTGCTATAACTGTTTTTAAAAAAATGTTTTAATCACACATACATCCTCCCATAGGCTGTGTGGGTTTCAGGCACACGCAGCTCTCTAGAAGGTGGTCTTTACTGGGAAATACACCTCCTTGTGGGAGATGCAGGTTCTCCAGTGCTATGAAAGCCCTTGTTGCTCCTTGCCAATGCTGCTGTTTGCATGGGGAAGAAACTCCTGTGAGATGGCACCTGGTGATCCCTGATCATCATCCTCGAGGCTGCATATGTACACTCGTTGGTCCCTGCTCACTACTCCTGCTGTCTGTCACTGTTAGAGTGCAACTCATAGAATCATAGAATGTTTTAGGCTGGAAGGGACCTCTAGAGGTCATCTGGTCCAACCTCCCTACACAAGTGGAGTCCCAGGGGAGGATGTTCAGGGTGGCTTGGGCAGGCCAGTGATGTCATGGGTTGGCTTCTGGCAGCACCAAAGTGAGTGTTGGCTGTTGCTCTGTACCTGCATTGCTCTCTATCCCCCATCCTTCCCACTGTTACAGATTTTCATGCCTTTGTCCTCCTTTTAAAGCTGACTCTGTTTCTAAAATCTCTACAATTCTACAGTTGCTGTTCAATGGGCTGATGGTGCCTTCATCTTTAAAATGATCAGTTTTGGGTAAGGCAAATGCCTTCTCAGGCAGTTTTGGGTTCTCTTTTCACACCTCCTGCATATATCCACTTTTCTGCCCCAACAGCTGTTTCACAAACCATATTGGGTGATGGAGAGGTTGGACTATGCCCCACTCCAAAAAACAGAAAAAAACCCAAACCAAGCAGCTACATGACACCTGAAGTTGATTTGTGAGATGTGACCGCTTCTCCTTCTTTCCAGCTGTATATTCCTTCACTTCCATTACTAGAAGTGTTGTAAAGCTAACAATGCAGCAAAGCCATAACCATCTACGTGATGAGCTCAGATAATGTAAAGAGGCTTAAGTTCCTCTGCTGCCAACAAAATGACAGATGTCTCCAGAGGGTACTGTATCTTATCTTGGATCCTTAATATTGTAGTGTGTCTGTCTGAGCTGATTTTCCCCATACAGCCCTCATGCTGCAGTACTGGNNNNAGGGACTAGGGGTGAGCACCAGGCACTCAGCCAAGGTAAACCCACCACAAATATCAATAGGGTGAATTACACTATTAAAATGTCTTTCTGTGTCTTAAGATCATGGATAAAGTTCAGAGGAATTACCAGGACTTGATAGTGTCTAAATTTTGGATTATTTGAGTTGGGTGACATGGACCCTGACTTCCAGCTAGGTGGAATAAATGTTGCCTAAAGTAAGGAGGAATAAATTTAGGACAAACAGATGCATACACATCTCATCCAGAAAATGTAACTGCAAAATTGTATTCAGCAGTTACAGTGGAACAGTCTCTTTGTATTTATCTTTTGATATGATTTACATCACTAGCTACAATTGTAGCAAAAGTTCATAGTTTTTGCTGTCTAAATAGCTCAATTTCTTTGCACACTATGTAAAAAAAAAAAATAAATGGAACATTGGGGAGGTAGGGAACATTAATAAGATAATTACATTTTTGCATTTCAACTTCTACTAGTGTTCGTGGTTAAATATCCAAATCTATCATTTTAGTTGCAACACTACAGGGGGTAAGAACTGGTGGGTAGAGATGAGGAAGTCAAAGGCAAACACCTTTCCCTCAACAGGAGCCAAATTTCTTCTGCTGCAGAGTACATTAGGGCCATGAATAACCTGATGTCAGTGTGAGTTATGCTGTTGACTATAAGGAGTCCAGGATTTCACCAGAAATGCTCCTGTATTTGGAGCATTTCTCCTCTTGATCCCTCACTGACCTCACAGGAGCAGGATTCATTTCCTTGACAAAGGTCTGCACATGAACATGAAGAGTCCCAGTTGTTTCAGAAAACTCTATCATTCATAGACCCACTGAATGATTAAATACACATTCCCTTGCATTCTGAAATTTTTATTTCATGTTTATCCTAGACTAGTTCTGTTTTCTGAATTATATGCAGTACATCTGAGACATGACTACCTATCCAAGGCTAGACTAAGACCATAAGTTCCAGTTTCCTCTTCCAGCCAAGACTGTGTAAATCTGTAATTAAAATGAATCACACAATATTTCTTCTTCTTTTGTTACCCTTGAATTCCCATGACTAAAAAATTTAAGAGTTTCTAATTAAGAAAGATAATATACTCACCGAGACTAATGAGAAGTGCTGCCAAAGGCTGCTACAGAGATAGCACTTGAACTGAAACTCTGAATGAATATTAAGTTGTCCTATGATTTGGAGATTGAACATTTCTATCATGCAGGTTTTTTATTGACTGGTGGAATTACTAAAGAAACAAAGTTATTATACGAGTTCTGAGTTTACTGCATTTTCTCACACTGAGTGGTAGGCCTTGGACAGAATACTCTATTTAATAGCAGGTGTCATAAGATGCAGACTAACCTTTGCCTTTCACATATGCTAATGAATACAGCCATGACATGACCATAAAGTAATTACAATAGGGCTACTACATCCTCCTGTAAGTGGGAAGTGCTTGAGCTGCAAGGTTAAAAAAGGAGATGAATGGACACTACACTGTATATTGCATGTCTAGGAGGGACAGACCTGGAAAGACTGCAGGGTATGTAAGGGTTGGGGAATCTAGTAGCAGCAAAGTGCCTTGAAATTAGGTGCTGAGATGCTGAAGTCCCATTATGGTCATGGAGATACTTTGAGAAACATCAGCTGAGAATACTTCACTTAGTTCTGCAGTTTAATAATCTCCTCCAATTTCTGCAATGCAGTTAGAAAAACCTGCTAGTGGGAGTTAGGGCTCTGTGGAGGCATGTCTCTTCCCTTATGACAGCACGCTATCAAATTTAGTGGATTAAGAGCTGAGGGCCTTCTTTAATTGAACTCTGGATGATGGCAAAGAACAAATTTGGATTAAGAGATATACATAGTATAAAAAATATATCCAGTACAGATCCAGTATTAAAAGATACATCCAGGTCCTTTATCCAGGGTGGATTCTAAGTGAAAACTGGATTTCATTCTCTCAATGTCACAAGTTTACTATGTATTACAGAATTATAAGCTTTTATATTGATTTAGCATTTTAGACTTTTTTCATGACTTTTGAAAAAATCATTGTATTGTATTTTAAAATCATACATATACAGGATAGTTTTTAAAAGACAACTCCAAGGTAGCAAAATCATAGAAGTATGTAACAGTAACCATCCCTGTCTTGGATAAATAAAGAACAATACTGAACCAGACTGAATATTGAACACAAATGAGGGTCTTTCTAAGGGACAGCTGAAGCTTAAGGAAGATAGGTGTTTTCATTTTGAAAAGATGAATGCTTCTGTGTGATTTTATTTCCTGTTAGAGAATTATTGACTCTCAAAGTGCCAAAAGAAATTTATTTAATTGGGCACAGCTACATTTGGGTTGCCATTGTCAATTACTTAAATGGAAATTCAGTATGCTTAAAGCTGTGTTTCATCTCCAGTACAATCAAAATATCAGAGATACCTGAGATCTTCCTCACTGAATTTCCTTTTCTGCCCAAGAAGGGAGCTAAGGTCCCTACCAGAACCATTAGAGGCAATGTGTGCCATTTAATATGCTAAGGGGAAATCTGTATCACTCTGAAACACATCCTGCAACCCTATCCAGGAACTTCACATCTGCGTCCACCACTGTGTAATACTCCTCTGTACTTCTCCCAGCAGTTTTGTAAAGCTTCTGAAGTTTAAAAATAGCAGATCTGTTCAAAAACATGTATCCCTCTCCCCGAATCACCTGTTTTCCTAGCAAACTTTTATCTGAAAGTGTCACTGAAAAAATAAGGAAATTCTGAGTGTACCAACAAGGGATGAGTTTCTTTTAAGTTTGTTAACAACAGTAGATTTTTTCTCATTTTAAAATGGCTAAAAAGGAATAATAGTAGCAACAACAAGCAGTTCATAAGCACAAAAAAATTCCATTAAGTAGAAATCTTTGAGCCTTTTCCCTTTGAAGGCTTTTCATTAGTGGATCAAAGGTGGACATGCGATGATGAGTGGAGTC
Organism: Brachypteracias leptosomus; assembly: GCA_013401335.1. NCBI lineage: Eukaryota > Metazoa > Chordata > Aves > Coraciiformes > Brachypteraciidae > Brachypteracias > Brachypteracias leptosomus. The sequence continues at coordinate 22,137 of VYZX01005035.1, read as the reverse complement.
TACTCAAGTTTCAGCAAGCTTGCATCACCAAGTGGGGACCTAAATACAATGTTTGATATAAGCAGGTATTTTCCTACACTTGAAGCTTTTCTTGGAAGAGTTCTGTAACTCATCAAGTATAGTGCTTATTTTCAGACAGGTGTATTTGGACTGGCTTTCCCTTTGCTCACTCCAGGTTCTTAAACCATTGATCATTAAAGACTGGTAGCACTCAATGAATGGACTGCCAGAGCTGGTCATTCCTTTGGTGTGGAGAAAAAGAACGTATAACATTAGAAGTAATGCCTAAAGTTTGGGAAACATATTTGACTTGACTGTGATGAATCCATGGTGTAATGTAAGAAAGAAAGTTTGGGGTTTTCTTAAGACAGGGAGCCCTGATGTACTTGCATTGCTTGTACTGTTTGCTGTCTCCAGTCATTAGAGTGCTTTGGTGAATGAAGTTTAATTTTAGTGTTATACTGGATTAAAGGGTAAAAAAAAAAAAATCACATTGGAGCAGGTGCTTGTTTAATTACAAATGCAGAGAATAACCTTCATTTTCATACTGATCACTGTTGGGGAAAGAATAATTTTTTCCAACAGTCATCTTGAGAATTTCTCTGCTATTTCCTTACCTTTTTAGCATTCATTCAGTGAGTAATGTTCAAATCAAGAAGACATTTGGCAGCAAGTAGAGTTTACCTTTTGACCATTTGCCCCATCCTCTGATGAATGTGTACATTTCTTTTCCTTCTTTTCAAAGGACTATAATTTTTATGGATAGTTGAGTGATAGTAATTTGAACCAAGTAGTTTCAGATTAATGTTATTAGTATTTCTCTTTGGTTACATCTATACTAGTAAAATAACAGTCTCAGGGCTTGTTCTTGGCATGGAAGACAGCAGGCACAATTTGACCACATTACACATTATTAATCTCTTCCAGCCTCAGAGGTGTATGGCTCCATTCAGATGACCTCTTGGGAATATTTCCTGACAAGTGCTAATTTCCAAATTATTTCTAAGAATTCTTTGGGATAGTATTTCATGACATGAGCCAACCATGTGACTAGACTGCTCCAGCTACTTCACAATATGGATGATTAAGTTCCAGCACTTGGGCTTGCTACTCAAGATGATTAAATACTAGTACATTTTGCCTCTTTATACCATACAGTATATCACTTAAATCCAGATCTTCAAGGTCAGAGTACACCTCCCTAGTAAATCCCGAAGGAGATGCAGCTCTTTAAATACACACAGGCAGTAACATCTTTGTGTGTCCTTATCCGGAAATGCAAGTGGAATTCAGGGTTTGAAAGAGTTACTGCAACACAATTAATAGTAATGTTATCCTGGATGGCCATCATTGCTTCAGTGAAATTTATGAAAATACACCTCCTTGCTGAAAGCTGACACTTTATTATACACCCATTAGTAACAGGAGCAAGTCTTGTGGGTGGCTGTGGCATGACGTGAATTCTCTGTGGGTCCCAAGATCAAACTCTTTGTGCCAGGTTTTTTTTTTCTAGCATACTCCAGGAAGTATTATGCAATTATGTTGCTCTTTTTTTAATGGCTTTTTTTTCTTCCCTACTTCTGTTCTTTTTCAAGGGTCAGTTTGTGAAGCCACTACAGAAATTCTTGGGAAACTGTATTGCGGCTTGATCACATACTCTTTAAAGGATGGTGGTAGCTGAAATAATTTTTCTTTTTTTTTTTCCTTTTTTTTTTTTTTCCCCAATACGTGAAATACGGCTTTGCAGAGGAATTAGGAAGCAGAGGAGGGCAGGCAAAGGGCAAAGCACTTATAGTTCTGTCTGTGTATGAGAATAAATCTCCAGAATCTTCCGTTATGTGTCACATACCCTATGTGAACTGTACCCTAATGTAGCTGCCAAAATAGATATAGCATGGGATAATTCTATCTCACCTAGACTAGGCAGCTATTAGGATTTTCTACAGTAACAGCCACTAGGCTTTGCTTTGATTATTATGATCATTGTTATAAAGTTCAGTTAGTACTTTTATGGCTAGAAACATAGTGAACTGAAACATAATGTGATATTGAACTTACAACAGAATCGAATCTTAGGCTTCAAAAATGAGCTGTCTGAACTAAAGTGGACTCTTCTGAAGTCTTTCAGACAGTAGCCAGGAAGACATTCTGAAACCTGTAAGTTGCCAGAGAAGAGAATTGCCCAACCCTTTCTGTTACACTCAGACTAGATGGGGATCTGGTCTGTTTACCACCTTATGGAAGCAGGAGGTTGTTAATCTCCAAAATCCTTTAATAAGTGACAAAGCTATATATATATATATATATAAAAGCTATATATATATAAAGCTATATAAATATAAAGATATATATANNNAAAGCTATATATATATAAAGATATATATATATATATATACACGCAATATAGGAAGCAATCTTGTGACAGGGGAAAAAGCCTTTTGTTGTGGCCCCTTTTTCTTTCTGTCTTGCTGAGCAGAAATATTCCACTGTTATGGAATTTTTTTTTAACAAACTTCTCACTTGACTTCTGAGTAGGCTTTAAGGAAAATTATATAAACTTTCAATGGCAAAGAAAGTCTATGACTGTCATTTTGATTCATCCTGTAGCTAAAAATATAACAATGGAGCTGGAAAAACATATTTAAATTGACTGTTTTGGTCAGAAAAAGTAGCTTGCCAAAATGTAAACTTATCATGTAAGTATGTTCATTTTGTTCAAATGTTCAAGGGGAAACTATTTTAAATATTTGAAGGAGATTGTTTCCACTTCTAATGAGTTTCAATTCAAATTTAAAATTACTGAAACAAGACCATTCCCCCCCCCATTTGAACAACTCTTTTTTTTTAACTTGCAATGAATATTTTGAAGTATACTACATTTTTAAATTGAATTTCAATATATATTAAATTTTCGTGTTTCTGCAATGCTGTACAATAAAAGGTAACTTTGGAATTTTCTATGGATTCTTTAAAGCCTGAGCCCTGTTGTAGAGTTCAGCGTGTCCTTGCTGGTGAGCATAGGCTGCACATCGCCCCTTCTCCCTGGAGGCTCTACTGCAGGGGTTACTGACGTGGGCAAATGTTTACAGAGTGGATACAGATTGCCCACCCTCAGCCATTTGTGTATTCTCCACTCTGAGTCAATTGAATTAATGTAACTTCCAGACCTTTATTCCATGACAGAATTGCATGACACATGTTTACATAAACTGTTTTCCATGGGGGTGATTGCAGAGATATAATTAGAAGAAAATAAGATATGTGCTGGTGGTTCCCTAAGCATGCCCAGGCCAGCTGGGTGCTCCTGTACTGCTGGAGAGGGATGCTTTTGGATGGGAGGCATCATCAGCTAATGCCACATGCCAACTGCTGGGATTTAAAATGCACTGGGGTATTTTACATTTGTTTCCATTTTAAAATACGACTGGCATTCTTCAAAGGTGGTCTGAAATGGTAAAGGAACAAATTCCAAGAACTTTACTATTATCTTCTGAATGTTCCAGGAATTAAAAATTGCCCAGAATTCTATCAAAATACTGATTTTTTTTTTCTTTCAGTTGTTTCCCCCAGCCCCCTACTGTATTATATCCTCCCCCTCAGCAGCTTAGTTTATGTATTGCTATTTTTTTTCAAAATCAATATATTGATAAATAAATTGCAGGAGACTTCTCCTCAAACGAGTGGAAATGATGGTGTTAAGCACTTTTTGATGAGTGGTCCAACAGTTAATTTCAATTAACTGCTGTCAATAGGCCAGTAGAAAGGAACCACACACGTTTCCTATAGACAGCTCTTAGGCTGGCCAAAGCTGATCTGACTCATCGCATGCTCACAAAATTGCTAATGATACAATGAAAGGATGAGGAATGGGTGGCACCAGCTGGAGAAGACATTCACCCCACCAGTAGAAACCTGCAGAAAGTCTGATCAATGTGTGCTGCTGGGCTAGATGTCTGGGACATAAACATCACTTTTTGTGGTAGGCATTTCTGAATGCCTCACAAATTTGGTTAAACATTTATGTTAATGTCATCTCTAAAATATAATTAGGGTGAGAGGTGTACCAAGAAAAACTTTTCTGGTTGATAATAAAGCTGGCCAAATTTCAGTGATCATCACTCTAAATGGGAAAAAAATGTGTGCTCAGGTAGCAAAAAAACCCGCAAATACTTGAACATTTTCACTAGCTGATAATTGTTTTTTACTACTAAGATTTGATTTGTTCTATGATCCTACATGCAGGGATAGTCTGTGTTCAAATATGTAGGGAATGTCACTGAAAGTGATGACTCTGCACTGCATTCAAAAAACCCTGCCTTATTTTTAAAAACCCTTTTCATTCCCTGCAGTGTGTGTCATGTCTTTTAATCGCTTGCTATTAAACACTGCTACCATCTGATGAGGCACTTGAGGCAGTCTGAAAAGAGGATGATTGTTTTACCCAAACTGGTGTTTTAAAAGCTAAGAAGCCAAATTGCACCTGCTACTGCATATTGTGAATCAAAGCCAACATTTGTTCTAGCATTCTGCAATTTAAATTTAAATTTAGTGTTCTCCCATTAGCCTTCCAAAAAATCCTGTCTCATAAAATAAAAAGGACAGAAGGCCATACAAATCTGGCTTAAATGAAATATTTTCATAACCAGGAACAGAAACAATACAACTACATTTAATAATGCATGTGGTTTATTTGAAGTGTGTAGACATCATTTTTCTGTGTTTGAAAAAGCACCCATAGAATTGAAGCTTCGCAGACATGAAGTACCAGAGATGATGAACATTAAAATGATATAACATGATATGTTAGCTCATCTAAACAGAAAACCAACATAATTCTCACATTCAGTTGTTGATCTTAATAAAAGCAGTGGAAACACAGAGGAAGGCATAAGCCTGGAAGAGGGGGAGCTGGTTACTAAGGGAGCTGTTAGGGTTGACTGCTTCTGAATTTCAAGGGCCATTAACTTACTATCAAATATAGTGTGGCACCTGCCTTGACATCTGGCTTTTCTAATCTATCTCTAATGACCAGAGAAATTGAATTTAAATTCTACAGCTACTGACAGGTGCTTTTGTTAGGGGATATGCATCAAGGATATTTATCATAGGGGTTAAAAAAAAAATAGACTACATTTCCTTGACCTACTACTCCATCCACTAAGAACTTTACTGTTAGATAACTGATTTTGAAAAAAACTGTGCAATTTTCCATGCCAGTTAGCTTTTATTTACAGCCTGACATTAAAAAAAACCCTTTGCATGGACATGGATAGGTCATGATAGACATTAAAATTGAGATCCTGCTGCATAGTATAGTACCTTTTGCTAAAAGATTAAGGTTTGAAAATTATTAATTCTCTTAAGTATAATAATCTAGTTAAGTAATTTTCTTTTAGTGGTTATAAAGGGAAGAGATGGATGGACAGTCCTGATGACTGTCAGCAGAGTTAGATTATTAAGTCATATATGCAAAATCATGCATTAATTGTAAAGATGCAGAAAATACTGTTCCAGATGGCCTCAGTTTCTCTAAACTGTGGAACAAAAATTTTGAAATAATAATGTAATATGAAGTCTGATTTAGGCATTTAACACAAACCTAAATTCCCAGTATAATAAAGGGTAAAATGATTACATGCTTTCGAATGCCTCAGAGGAGATCCTGGTTTCCTACATTAAATTTAATGAGGCTACTTGATTTAATCTTTACTCTTTCTTCAGTGCAATCTTAGCCTCTGAAGTCAATACCCAATGAGAACTATGCATACAAAACCCTGTTAGCTGGACAATCATATCAGGAGCCTCCTGCTTATTTACTAGATCCTGACACAATCTGGAAGAGTTTGTCAAGGTTTAAGCCCACCCAGCTGGCAACAAAGCACCACGCACGTGCTTGCTCACTCCTACTGCTTTGGCGAGGAGGAGAAAATACAACAAAAGGCTCGAGGCTCAAGGCAAAGGACAGAGTGGGCTCGCTCACCAGTTATGGGCATGGGCAAAAGACAGACTCAACTTGAGGAAACAAAATCAATTTAATTTAAACAAAACCAACACCAGTTTAACAATTGAATCAAAGTAGGACAATGAAAAATACAACCAGATCCTAAATAAATACACCTTTGCCTCATCCTTGCCTTTTTCCCAGGCCCAGCTCTGCTACCTTCTCTCCCCAGCAACACAGAGGGGCAGGGAATGGGGGTTGCACTTGTTCCCAACCTGTTCCATGTTGTTTCTACCTCTCTTTTCTCCTCAGGGAGAAAACTCTTCACATTCTTTCCCTGCAGCAACATGGCGTTCCTTCCATAGGACACAGTCCTCCATGAACTTCTCCAGCCAGCATGGATCCCTTCTGTGGGCCATGATCCTCCCAGTGACAGACCACTCCGGTGTGGGCTTCCCTCACAGTCACAAACTTCTTGAGGACCAGTGCCCTGTTCCAGTGTGGGATTCTTCACAGGCTGCAGACAGGATTCTGCTCCACCACTGATCTCTAAGGGCTGTGGGTGATCAGCTTGCCACCTCACCATGGGCCAAAGATGAATGTCTGCTCCTGCATGCTTCTTCCCTCTTTCCTCATGGACCTTTGTGTCCACAAAGCTGCCTCTACTATGTCCCATTCCTCTCCAAAACAAAAGAACTCCTAAAACAAAGGAACTCACCTAACAGGAACTTGCCACCTCTTAAATATGTTATTGCAGAGGTGCTGACTGGCTTGGCCAGAGGCAGGTCCAACTTGGAGATGGGGAGCTTCTCAAAACTTCTTACAGATGCCATACCAGTGGCCCCCTCTTCCATAACTAAAACCCCACTAGGCACAAATCCAACACAAGCTTCACCCTGGTCTGCTGGACTCAGGAAAGTTTATTGAAAGCAGCAGTAAGCATGAGTTAAAGAGAAGGATCTGTCTGAACTTGAAAAAGTAGAATATGGTTAAAGCATGGTGCATTTCTCTCAGCCGGTAAATTTGAAAAGAAGTACTTGGTCAGCAGAGTATATGCATGTCTGTAGTTGTGTCACTAATTAATGTTAGAGGTGGCTGTATCACTTTTGAATGGGATTATATTTTTACATTATTGCTAGCAGATACTGTTAGATAACAATATGGTGTTACTGGCATAGCACTTTGCTGTGCTTTACTTTTTTTTTTCTTATTTTTTTTTGCCTTGTGTCATGAAAAAAATGCTTCTGCCAGTTATGAATTTGCAATGGAGTGTAACTAGTGTACATTGCTTTGTTATTCCATGCAAAATTTCATTTCTAAATTGCATAAATTTCCATTGCCCTGGCATTCTAATTGCATGGTCTGCTAGGCTCCAATATCTTGCAGCACAGAGCGTTAGACAACATGGCAAAAAATAAATACGTTCAGCTGCACAACGTAAAATTTAGTATTGAGCAATTCTCTCCCTGCAAATGGATGAATGGGAGATTTTGCTGTGGACTTTAAAGTTTCTTTGAGCTTTGTATCACAGAACATGTCTTTTTATATGTAAGATTCTTTCTGTGTTTTAATATATTGAGAATAATGCCATTTTTTTCTGCAATTGCAACCACTTTTGTTCTTTTGATGGATCTAGCTGCTTCACATGAATATCTCACTAAAGACAAACATGGACTATTGCATCCTTTGTGTCTTGGTTACAGCAAAGTAGCTACATTCAGTAGAATACTGAGCGCCCTACATCTGGTTCCCTATTTCAATTGGATCTCTGTAACAAGGATGAATTTTTCCATAAATTCCATTTCTGGCTTAATGCTTCTTCCACAGGTTTTACTGAAGAAGGTACATTGGACCACAGTTAATAGCCTATCTAAAACTCTCCTTAAAGATGGGATACATCTATTCAACTTTAAGTGATACACATCCATGCTTGAGCTTATCAGACATGGTTCTTTATATATTGCAGTCTTTATCCCTCTATACAATTCAGGCACTAAAGCAGACAAAACAAATTCTACCTCAAGACAAAGAGGGACAACAACTTGCTGAATGTTAACATTCTTAGGCTGAAATCCTGACGGACTGCAACCTGTAAAACAATTTGATGCACCAATTATTAGAGATGTATGGAAACACTTTACCAGCATCTCCTGATTTTCTAAAAGCATGACCTAGGAATTGATATGTTAGAAGTCCTCTTAGTTTATATGCAAAAATGTGTGTAGCTCTGTGTAACGGTATCCTGGAAACATGAGAACCAGTATGAAACTGGAAATGAAATTAATATTTTTACCTACCAGCTCAGGAATAGCTCTGCATGTATTTTTCCTACTTCTGGACTTGATTGTTCTGCACTGGTCCATTTGGGTTTATTGATCTGAAACTCTTTCTTGGAGATTTCTGCATTATCAGACCCAAACAATTTTTAATAACTTGCCTGATTGACTGGAGGGGAGTCCTAAATGTCAGGTTAATGATTTTAGGATAACACAGGCATACAAGATTCACTCTGCCAAATTTTCCATATGGTTGATATTTTTCTACATAATTACCTACACGATATTTAGTTGCATTTTCGCTTATATTTCTTTTATCCATATTCAGAGATAGCTAGTTCAGGGAAGGATGTATAGGAAGAAAGAAGCTATTCAAGTATGAAAAGAGATATGGAAAAACTATCTTCTGAATATCACCTTCAAGAAGTGCTGAGTATCTCCAGTTGGTGTAAGTTCACAGGCACACAGAAGATACATCATCTTTCATTATTGCATTACCACAGCTAGTAATTATATATGGTTGGGCTCATGTTAGATAGCAAAATGACACGGTCTTATTTGAATTTCATCTGTATTTAAGTAAACTTTAAGGAAAATTTATGGTCTTTGGAAGAGGGGACAGGGAACTTACGAGGACTACAAATACGCAGTGAAGCTGTGCAGGGAGAAAATTAGAAAGGCCAAAGCTCAACTAGAACTAAACTTGGCCACTATGGTGAAGGACAACAATAAATATTTCTATAAATACATTAATATCAAGAAGAGGGCTAGGGAGAATCTCCATCCTTTGAAGGATGCAAAGGATAGCACAGTGACTAAGGATCAGGAAAAGGTTGAGGTACTTAATGCTGCCTTTGCCTCAGTCTTTAATAGTAGGACTAGTTGTTCTCTGGGCACACAGTCCCTTGAGATGAAAGGTAGGGATGGGGAACAGAATAGGCCCTACTTAATCCATAAGGAAATGATTATGGACCTGCTTCATAAAATGGACACACATAAATCCATGGGTCTAGATGGATTACACCCTAGAGCACTGAGGTAGTTGGCAGATGTCATTGCCAAGCCACTCTCCATCATCTTTAAGCAGTCCTGGCTAACTGGGGATGTCCCAGTGAGCTGGAGACTGGCAAATGTGACACCCATCTTCAAGAATGGCTGGAAAGATGATCCTGGTAGCTACAGACCTGTCAGTCTCACCTGAGTGCCAGGGAAGGTTATGGAACAGATAATCTTGACAACCATCATGGATCAATTAAAGGTCAACCAGGTGATCAGTCCCAGTCAGCACGGGTTCATGAAAGGTAGATCCTGCTTGACCAACATGATCTTGTTCTATGACAAGGTGACTTGCTTAGTGGATGAGGGAAAGGCTGTCGATGTAGTCTACCTGGACTTCAGTAAAGACTTTGACACCGTCCCCCACAACATCCTCATGGACAAGCTGTCTGTCCATGGCTTGGATGGGCATACACTCTGCTGAGTGAAACACTGGCTGGATGGCTGAGCCCAGAGAGTTGTGATCAATGGAATAAAATCCAGTTGGCGGCCAGTCACAAGTGGTGTCCCTCAGGGCTCAGTACTGGGGCCACTCCTGTTTAACATCTTTATCAATGACTTTGATGAGGGAATTGAGAGTACTCTCAGTAAGTTTGCAGACAACACCAAGTTGGAAGGGAGTGTTGATCTGCCGAAGGATAGTAAGGCTCTACAGAGGGACCTGGACAGGCTGGATTGATGGACCAAGGCAAATTGTATGAGTTTCAATAGCACCAAGTGTCGGGTCCTGCATTTTGGTCACAACAATCCCAGGCAACATTACAGGCTTGGGGAGGAGTGGCTGGAGAGCTGCCTGACAGAAAAGACCTTGGTGTATTGATTGAGGGTCAGCTGAATATGAGCCATCAGTGTGCCCAGGTAGACAAGAAGGCCAATGGCATCCTGGCTTGTGTCATGAGCAGGACTAGGGAAGAAATCCTGCCCCTGTACTTGGCACTGGTGAGGCCCCACCTTGAGTACTGTGTTCAGTTTTGGGCACCTCAATGCAGAAAGGACATGGAGGTGCTGGAGCAGGTTCAAAGAAGGGCAGCAAGGCTGGTGAAGGGTCTGGAGAACATGCCCTATGAGGAGTGACTGAAGGAACTGGGGCTGTTTAGTCTGGGGAGGAGGAGGCTGAGGGGAGACCTTATTACTCTCTACAACTACCTGAAAGGTGGTTGTAGCAAGAGTGGGGTTGGTCTCTTCTCACTGGTGACAGGTGACAGGACAAAGGGAAATGGCCTCAGGTTGTGCCAGGGGAGATTTAGGTTGGGTATCAGGAAAGGGTTGTTAAGCACTGGAACGGGCTTCCCCGTGGAGTCACCATCCCTGAATGTGTTTAAAAATCATCTGGATGTGGTGCTTGGGGACATGGTTTATTGGTGGGTTGTTAGGGTAGTAAGGTTAGATCTTGAAGGTCTTTTCCAGCCTGGGCAATTCTATGATTCTAGGTATAGGAGATAGTGTCTAGACACAGTGCCTGTCCACTTAGTGAGTTTCAGGAGAAGATATTACCAGGAAAAGTCTGATCCAGGTTAAATAAGGCAAAACTGCTACACTCTGCTACAGTTTAAGTTATTTGCTATAGGATTGGCAAGACAGTTCTAGTTGTTATGGTATTAGGACTGCGTTATTAAGGTTGGTTGTTTTCTTCCCAGGTTAAAAATTTGTTTTCTGAGAGTTTTTCTATAGTTTCTATCACTTCAAGTTGTACAAGAGCACTGTTGTAAAGAGGTAATCTTGGAAAAAACCTTTAAAAACCCAGCTAATCAAAGAAAATCCCACTCAGCCCAAACAAGTGAGCAACATTTAGTTTGGATCATTTCTCCAGTTTGGTTTACCATGAGGGCATGAAAATACTTGTATTGACATGGGCTGCCAGCAGCCTCTGTTGGTGCTCTTTATGCCAGTTTGAAGGGACCAGAGTTATGGTCTTGGACTCAGGGGACTATAAAAAGGATCTCTCTCTCTATGTAAATATTGGATTGGGCTTTCATTTTCAGAACAGCAATTGCTTAAATTGTTAGGATGTTTGTAGATCTCTCCACAATCACATATACTTTTAATGGGTTGTGTGCTGTAAGTCAGTCTAGTGTTATTGAAAATTTCTCATTTTGATAGAACTTACAATGAAATAAACATATGTTTAAACATTCTTCTGAAAAAAGAAGGCAAAAATTTGCTGAAGATTTTCATGAGATTTGTGTCCTGGGACTGCAAAAACTTTTTTTCTGAAGAAACTGATTCCCGTTGTCATCTGTTCTCATAATGGCTTGTGAGAAATAAGAGATGCAATTAGCCAAGCATAGGGAAAATCAAATCACCATAATCAGAAGCCAATCCTGAATGTTGCAAATGTTCCAGACAGCAATCAAAATGAACATGAAGGGCAGAGATGAAGCTCCAGTGTTAAAAGGAGAAGCAGCAAGATAATTTGGGTGAAGTTGACAGTTATTGGCTACAATCATGCCAACCAGCAATGATGTATTTTTTACCTCTGATTTTTCTGATATTCTGCTTGTTACTGATTATAAGAAATAACAGTAAAATGAGCACTTTGTATGTAGAAATGCAGAGATGTTAGTGAGTTTTAGTGAGTTTTGTTTGAGCTTTGAGGCATTGTTACTCAGAAATTTCAAAGTAAGTATCTGTGGCATGCATTGTTCAAAGCAGGAGGAATGTAAGCTTTGTTTTTTATTCATTTGTATTTGAGATTGGTGCCAAGAGGCAGGTGATTTTCTGAAAGCAAGTTGCTCATTTCAGTAAGGAAATTAAAGGACGAAAATAAGTTTTACTCAGGCAATTATGAAGGCTGAAGTCCATCTCAAGGGGAAGTTAAGTCCAAAACTAAAGAGGTCATACTATAGTTCCTTAGATTCCAAAGAAGGTACGAGATTTCCTGGTGGAAAAGGATTCCACCAAGAAATGTGTGTCATGATCTTTGGTATAACATATCAGTATCCTTGGATGTGGAAACCAAGAGCTCTTACATTCAGCATTTAGGCATTTGGAGGAAATTGTCAAAAACACTTGATCTAGCAATCAGGCACAGGACTTTGTAGATCATAGCTGAGATAGCCAAGAAATGCCTTTTTCTACCAGCTAAGTGTTAGAAATGTTAACTTTTCTTTACAAACATGAAGCTCTTGGGAATCTCTGCTCAAGTGAAAGCCCCAGAGCAGCAGTTCCATAACTCTTTTGGCCTGATACTATGTGTACCCTAGGAAAAAATGCAACCCACAAAACCAGCATGTCCAGCCTGCTTGTACTTGCCAGCATTCTCCTGGTAGCTGGAAATCTTGACTTAAAATTATTTCTGTGGACAATTGAAGCAGAGGCTCAGCAAAGATTTCCTAATTTATGTGAAGTGTCATCAGAAGATATTACCTCTTCTGGGATGTTTCTACAACAGTGTCTGCTTTTCTGTTTTCATTAAATAGTTTGCCAGGATATCAGCTCAGAAGACACCATTTAACCCTGGGCCTGCGTAATCTTTCCTTCCCATCCCAGCGGTATCTGTACTACTGGGAAGGGAAGGTCACACTGACAAAGGTAAAGTGGTTCAACAGCTCAGGAGCCTCCATGGATGCTGGAGGCCTGGGATCAAATAACTTCAGTGCAGAACACAATTCGGTTTGAAATGAAGTGAGCCTTTAAAACAACATGACTGATGATTTCTGCAAGGTACAGCTTGCTGACTCAAACCACACGAACAAAAGAGCAAGCATTTAAAAAAATATTTTCTTTTCTTTTTTTTTGAGCAGATTCTCCTCTTTATGAACAAGATGGTTCATAGACTTTAGACACATAAAGGAAATACCTTGATCATCACCTTTCACAGTCTGCATAATGCCTTTTTAAAAAAACAAATAACTGTGATTGAAATGGAACATATCTAGAAAAACACAACCAGTTTTAACTTAATTTTCAGTAAAATAGAACCTTTGTGTCTCCTAGTAACTTGGTTAAATAGCCTCACAACTAATGCCTGAATTTGCCCAGCTTCAGCCAAACACCTTCATCAGATTTCACAAGGTACTTTCTGGAAGGGAGACTCCTCAGTAATCGTATTTCTGTTTCCTCACTTGGAACTTTTACATGTCAATGATAAATTTCTTATTAATTAGGTATATGAATGACTCTTTCTTGAATCTTCTCAAATTTCTCAACTTCCTGGCTGAATTGCAGGAATTGCTGTAAAGCAGACATAAGATGTAAAGCAAGTGTTTCAATCACAGCTGTGTCAGTCTCTGAAACAGACGAATGCTACACTTGGTAGTTCCACTTCATATTTTCCTGCTTATACTTGCAAGACTGTATTAGTTCTTTTACTCTCATCATTGGCAAATGGCTAAGGGTTACCCAGGCCTTAACAAGAGAGAGAAATCCGTGCTCTTGACAAAGTCTACATTATAAATGCTTTCATATATGAACTTGGCTCTCTTGAAAATGGATTATGAAACAATAAGTCTGTCTTTTATATTATTTATGTCTCTATTTATCTCACAGACCTTATCAGTAATGATTTTTTCATTTATTCCAGGCTAATGATGGAAATATGTAACTATCTTAGGCAAGATCCAGTCTTCGTTGGAAAGCACTAGAAATGTATCTACTTACAGATAGTTCCATTTGAAATTACACAGTGAAAAGCCTCTCCTAACTAAATCACTATATGCATTATATAGATTTGATGTAGTTTTATTTTTAAACTCTGAACACTATATGTCAACAAAGCCTTGTTTGCTGGTAAGCAACAATTAATTTTTTTTGGAACCTTTGTTTAAGAAATTTACAACTCTAAGCAACTCATTGCCATCCAGCTTGCTGCCAAAAGGCCCTAGAGGGACTCTTTTAGTCTCGTATCAATATTATTGAAAGACTATTTTAGGCATATTAATAACCCTGTCAGTGTGAACTTCTGACCACATATATAATAACTATACAAAGATAGTTTATAGCGTCTGTTTTCAAACCAGAAAGGAACTGAATAGTATCTTGCCAAGGAATGAGCTTTAAGGCAACCAGCTCTCAGCATGCAGTTCACTGAACTGAGTTCTCTGTGTGTTGACTGGGGAGCCTGGGGCAACTCTATGTGCTCAAATATCCAGTAGGGAGAGGAACAATGAAACCATCCAGTAGGAAACAGATGAATATTGAATCTGGAATGTTTCCTGTCTTCTAGACTTTGGTACTATTCAAAGACTTGAATTAGGTGCCTTGTGAAATTTGGAATGACCTCAAGCTAGGGTAGGATAGAGAAGGGATATTCTTCTCTTCTCCAAAAGCTATGAAATTCTGCAAATTTCCCAGGCCTGCAGGGATAAAAAGGGGGAAAATGACTGCATCTCACAGTAAGGTGTGCATTAACAAAGGAGATAATGGTATGTAGTCTCCAGGATATGCTTCTGTACTTGAAACTAAATAGCTGTTCAAGAACAGAGTTTCCCAAATTCCCAGTCTTTATTCTGCCCTGGGAGAGGTAGATGATGACTGTGTAGGCTGAAGTACCTGCTTAACCTCCTTCAGAGCAGGGTTTTTAAGCTGGCCCTGCAAAGGGCGATCAGCTGATCCTTGCATGTTCCTCACAGCACAGAGCAGCAAAGCTGGATATGAGGACATCTGTGCATGTAGATAGTCATGTCTCTATGTTCTTCTTTGAAATTTGGCACTTTGTTGGTGTCAGATTAGTGATGTTTCTGCACTCTACCTGGACCAAAATGAAGAAATCTTTGATTTTAGGAGGGATCTTTAGTTACTTTTAAATAAAAAGAGAACTAGAATAATCAGACCAAATGTATGGGCTCCACATAAACTTGTTTCTTGTAAAAGGTATGATGTGAAAAGACCAAATCTAGAAGCTTTTCACAAACAACACAAACGACAGTTTTCCGAGATTTTTATGTCATGAATGACAGATCATAAAAATCCCACAAACATGACTTTACATTTCATCCTCTATTACTTCTAGTATTGTGTGATCAATAAAAACATGATTTCATGATATAAATAACATTTTGTGACACAAAAGTATGCTATTGCTCCCCAAAATTTGTTAGTGTACAATAAATTTGTTAGTGTACAATATACATCATGTTTGGCCTGAAAAAGCTCTAAGCCACTTTCTTTTCACTCTGTGGGGTTTCATATCTGTTTTGTTGTTTTGTGTGTTTTGGTTTTGTTTTTTTTTTCTCTTCTACAGTGTCCCCATGGGAATCCCTTCACTTGAATCATCTGAGATAAAGAAAAAGTCAATAGCTCACATTACAAGTAATGGGAGCCATCGATTTAGTTATATAATTTATAAACTGAATTAGCAACTAAACAGAAACATCCCTGGGATTGCAGCATAGGTGAGTGTATAAGCCATCGAAGCAGAGAATATGCTGATTGCATAAAGCCCTGAAGTTCTCCAAAGGTCACACAGCTCAGGATGGATATCTTTTTCCTCCTGGTTTCCTTTCTGTCACACAAGGCTGAGGACAGTCTATCCCGGAATAGATGCCTTGATAGTCAGAGATGCTCCAATAATCAAATCTGCAGCTGAAGAAATAAACTTGTTTCAATTAGGAATTGTACCTCTCAGACAAGAGAGCTTTTTGTGGGCTTTCCAGATTTAACACAAAAAGAAGATCAATCGCTCTATCCAATATTTGAGGCTAGTGTAATGCAAGTATAGCACAATGATAGTGGTACTACAGAATGGCTTCTCAGAATCAGTATAGAGGGATTAATCTCACTTATTTGACTATATAAAATTTACTTAACTGGTCTAAATAAATCCTTTGAACTCCATCTACCATCAGTAGTGAGAGACACACATTAACAAAGAGAAATTCCTTTGATCTATCAGAGATTTGTTTTAGGATATGATAAATCATTATCTGAATGTACATATTTCTCTCTGTTGACTAAAGAGGGACTGCAGGTGACTAAATTAAAGTCTTTTCTTTATGTGCTAAAGTTAAGTAAAAGCAAAAACCAACACAAATCAGCTTTTTATTCACTCTCATATAATTATTTATAAATTTGTAAACTTTTATTAATTCTGATAAAATACTGGACAATTTCTTAATGCCAGGAATAGTAAAATTCTATACTGTAAAAGTTTTAAAAGCTTATAATTCTTATCACTGGGTTTTCTTTTAATTAAATTTTGCTGGTTTGATTGAAAAATTCAAATAGTTTACAGAGGCATGGGTTTCCTTTATAGAAAGTAATGGAAGGTTGCCAGCATCGTAAGTTCATCTATGGGCTTTCAAACCTTATTTCCATTTCCCCTTCAATTTGATCAATGCTAAAGTAAAACTTACTGGTTTCTAGTTCTGGCTTATTGACAATACAGTTCTTAAGGACAATCACAGCACTTTCCATTCTCCAATACTCCCTGATAATAGCAGATTTAAATAAGGTTTTGTTTTCATTACCTTGAAACTCATGAAGTTTGTCATCTGGCTTTCAAACCTTGCAGCTGTTAGTCAATTTGCTTTAGCACTTCTCTCTTAACCTGTTCTCTGACATTGCCTGTATATTACTTGTGCAGGTTCGAGAAATATGTCTTACCAATGCATCCTGAAACTAAACTTGGCATAAAGAAATTGCTCTGCTTCTTTATAATCACCTCTGTTGAGTAGCCATCATAAGTGAGAGAGAGGGCAAGTTCAATGGAAAAGTTATTCACCAGTAAAACATTAAGGATTTTTTTTTTAGTATGCACAATAATGGTGTTTAACCTCAGTCTCTAAGCTGAATATTTCCACTAGGAGACAAGATCTAGGTTTATAACAACTTTGTGAAAGCATCAGCTTAATGCTTATTAAGATTCAACAAAGCAAATTGATTGGTAGATATTTTATAAAAGAAGAAAACAGCACCTTATTCCACTGTAGAAACACATTATGAACTCACATCTTAAATACTACACACAATACTTTCCTGTCTTAGAAAGTTATATAGTAAAACTGGGAAAAAAGCACAGAATCATGATTAAAAGCATAGACTGAGACTTTGAAGAAGTTGTCTAGGGGAGGCAGGGATAATGATAAGATATATGCTTTTTCAGATTTTATAGATCCTGAGTATCACACAGAAAATCAAGGAAAGCTTAGTAGATTCAGCTGATTCTAGCAGTTGATGGGTTTAACACCAACAAAAGAAGATGCTGCTCCATATGTTGTATAGTTTAGGTGCCAATTCCTTTTTATGGGATATTATAGATGTCACATTTTACATGGGTTCATGAAGCAGCTAGAAAATCCAAATAAAGTTATCAGATATAAAGATTCAGGCTTTGGCTCAGGAAGTTCCTGAGTTACAAATTGCTGGAGTCTAGGAGTAAGTTTTGGGTAAGCTGCAGACTTGCTGTGTTCTGAGACTCCTCTGTCATTGGGCACTACTGACGATAGGCCAATACTTGTATCCTGTATCCAAACGTCTTTTTTTTTTTTTTCTCAGGTACAAGCTACATGGTTATTACGTGCAGTTTTTGTACCTCTATCACAAAGGTATAATAAAATGCATTTAATGCTTTTTTATTCCTCACTCCTTGGATTTCTTTTCATTTGCAACTTATATTTTGCCATCCCTCTATCATTTACCTGAGCTACAATTCCATTATTTTTTCTAGTAAGGACATCTATTTGGCTTGAGACTTTTGTTGCACCAGCACCCTAATCATCCTTTCCTCTACTCCAGTCTGTATTTTTTGCTTTCTTCTATCAGAGTGTTTTCCTATCTGTGTTGTTATAGAGAGAAAATAAAGTAGTTGCTGGTTCATTTGCTCTGTTTGTGCAGCAGATCTTAAAAGTTCTCTCTAGCTTTTTGTAAATACATTCCCCAGGATTCAGTTTTGGGGCCAGTCTTCATTAATATCTTTATCAATGATCTGGATGAGGGGATTGAATGCACCCTCAGTAAGTTTGCAGATGACACCAAGTTGAGTGGTAGTGTTGATCTGCTTGAGGGTAGGAAGGCTCTGCAGAGAGATCTGGACAGGCTGGATCTATGGGCCGAGGTCCACTGTACAAAGTTTAACAAGGTGAAGTGCTGGGACCTGGGCTGTGGACCCCCAGCTGGAGTTGACCTATGGATGGGTCACAACCCAGCAACACGTTTTGTTTCACGAGTGGTTTCAGACCCCAGAGGCAGAACCTGGCCCATGACTCGTGGAACTAAGACTCCACAATCAGAGTAGATTGTAAAGTAGGTATNTTTGGAGGAGTTTCCTGTTGGAGGTGGCTCACTGAGCTCTTTCTTGGTGGTGTGTTCTCCCTTGGCTCTTGTGATAGCTGGTTCAAGATGGAGAAAAGCAAAAAGACGAAGGTATGCTGAGGGGATGTTACTGAGTTTGGTGTTGGCCTGTGCAAGAAGAGAGCTGGCAGTACAAAGTTGGAATAGTTGATAGGATCATTTGAAGAAGGAGAGAGAGCTAGCAAAGCACAAGACCAAGTGCCAGGTCCTGCACTTCAGTTGCAACAATCTCAGGCAATGCTACAGGCTTGGGGAAGAGTGGTTGGAAAGCTACCTGATAGAAGAAGAACTGGGGGTACTGATGGACATCTGGCTGAGCATAAGCCAACAGTGTGCCCAGGTGGCCAAGAAGGCCTGTATCAAAAATAGTATGTCCAGCAGGGCTGGGGAAGTGGTTGTGCACCTGTATTCACCACTGATGAGCCCAGAGCTTGAGTACCATATTCAGTTTTGGGTACTGCAGTATAAGAAGGATATTGAGGTGCTGGAGTGGGTGCAGAGAAAAGGCAATGAAGCTAGTGAGAGGTCTGGAGAACACCTCTTCTGAAGAGCAGCTAAGGGAATTGGGATTATTTAGTCTGGAGAAGAGGAGGCTGAGGGGAGACATCGCTATCTATAACTACCTAAAAGGAGGTTGCAGTGAGCTTCGTGTTGGTCTCTTCTCCCAAGTAACTAGTGATAGAACAAGAGGAAACAGGATCAAGTTGTACCTGGGGAGATTTAGATTGGATATTAGGAAAAATTTCTTTACTGAAAGAGTACTCAAGCATTGGAACAGGTTGCCCAGGAAAGTGGTGGAGTCACCACTTGAAGGTGTTCAAAAAATGTGTAGACATGGCACTTCAGGACATGGATTAGTGGTCATGGTAGTATTGGGTTGACAGTTGGCCTTGATGATCTTAAAGGTCTTTTCCAATCTTAATGATTCTATGATTCTATAAATGAAAGATTATGTGATTTGAGAGGAATGATTCTACCCTGAATCTATTCAAAATTTCTGTTTTAATGCTTCATAACAGGACAATCATTTAAAATAACCAAAAAACCCACCCATCAATACCCATGCTGACCTCAGCTGTAGAGTTGGGTTTTTTTAAGATTTTTGCATTCTTCATGAGATTGTTTTCAGATCTAATGAGAGAATTCACTGTCGGCTCATTTCACTAAATGTCGTCTTAAAATTCCCTTCCATATTGGAGAATTAAGGATTTTCTTAAGATGTGACTTAGTAAAGCACTAAGCAGCGGGAAAGCAATCCACACTTTATTACAGTGATGTGTTGTGGAGTTTTCAGGGTAGTCTCAACAGGAAGATAACATCAGTTGTGAAGATACTACTTGGGAAAAAATAATTTTAGATTTTTGTTGGAAAGGAATTTATAACTTTAATTTTTAAAAATTTCATATTTTTTGAGTTTTAAAATGCCAAGAATATTAAAATACTTCCTTGAACATTTTTTGGCTTATAATACACTTTTCTGGAAATCGATGTTGAAGATCATAAGAACATAGGATAATTCAGGTTGGAAGGGACCTCAGGAGTTCTTATAGTTGAACCTCCTGTTCAAAGTATGGTCAGCTGTGAGATCAAATTAGATTCTTCAGATATTTATCCAGATGGATCTTGAAAACCTCCAAAAATATACAACCTCATTAGTACCGATGCTTGACTCTCCTCATGGGAACTTTTTTTTTCCCCCCTTATATCCAGTCTGAACCTCTCCTGGTTCAACTCAGGAGAAGTTGTCTCTCGATGTCTTGCCATACACCACTGTAAAGAGTCTGGTTCCATAACTCCCTCAAAGTTACTGGTAATCTGCTGTTATTTCTCCTAAAGCCAGCTCTTTTCCAGATTACATAAACCCAGCTCCTTCAGCCTCCCCTTATAGGCCAGCTGCTTGGCCTCCTGACCATCTTGGTGGCTCTATATTTTTCAATAAAGGCTTGATAAAAAATTAAATATCCTGGAAGTTCATGAATTCTTTAAGAATAAAACTTATTCAGGCTCACATTGACAAGTTACTTAAAATCTTACTTAAAATTGATCAAAAAAAGCTAATTTACTGAAATCAAAAGCACAACCAAGAAAGGATCAGATTTTAAGGGGTTTTTAAACTTTTTTTTGTTCCCATGTTCTATAGGTAGATCTACACCAACCAAAGAGCCTGAGGTTGATGCAATGTGATCCCTTGTATTAAAACATTATTACAAGTGCTGGAACATCTGTGGTCTATGTGACCTAGTAGTCTCCCAGATAATCATAGGCTCATAGAATGATTTAGGTTGCAAGGTGCCTCTGGATGTTATCTGGTCTACATCACCTGTTAAAGCAGGTTGCTTAGTGCCTGGTTAATCCTCCAGCATGGTCTAAGGGTTAGGATGGTCTGAAGGTAACATGGTCAGTCCAGTGAACCTATTGTCCCTTGACAATTTTATTTCCAAAGTCTATTTGTCCAGTCAGCTAAGTTTTCTTTATTTTCAGTGAAGAAATATGTACACATTTAGAACGTAACTCATCTCATCTGTCTTAGGCATTTATCTTACAACAGTTTCTGTCTCATCTTGGCTTGCTCTCCCCCAGTGATATCAAACTAATTTGATTCGAGTGCCAGGAAAGGATAAACTCAGTGGAAAGCATAAACTTGGTAGTTGTAGTGGGTTTACCTTGGCTGGGTGCCAGGTGCCCACCCTTAGTCCCTCTATCACTCCTCCCCCAA
>VYZX01005033.1:12240-30161 GCA_013401335.1 Brachypteracias leptosomus | reverse complement strand
CTCAGACAGACCCACTACATCCTATCAGCAGTAGAAAAACTCAGACTGTGCTCAGGACTCTTTCAAATGCAAAAGGTTACTAAGACATAATAAAAACACTGATCCTCTCCCCATCTTCAACTAGCTAACAGATCCAAAAACATTCACCTTCAGTTTTCTCTATACTAAAATGATAGCCTCCTTTCCCTGTGGATATTGCAACTTTGAAGCAGCTTCCGAGCCCATAACAGACTTCCCACAACCACAGACTCTCTCTACATGCTCCTCTCTGCTGCACCACAACAGCTGGACTGGTGAGCTGCTGGCTCCCAAACTTTCTTGCTCTCGGCCACAAAGCCAAATGCTTGTCAGGGCTAGTCCCCCAAACTCCCAAACATGCCAATGCAGTTCATTTAAGTCGGTATCTGAGTGCCACCTACCCTTCTGTTCTGACTGAGCAAGCGGCCGCTCTAAACTTCCACTTAGGATTGTGATGACAAACATCTCACAAAACCAGTACATTGGATCCCTGCCATAGCAGTTTCCCATGAGAATGGTTACCAAAAGGTGGGCTGCAAAGGTACACCACGACCTCTGAGACCCAGTGCCTGTGCACTATTATCAGAAGGATGGTACATTGCTTACTGTGCCAGAAAATACAAATCTTGCAACAAAGACTCAGCAGAATAGGCTGTCAAAATTCTCATTCTCAGAGCAACAACACTAGTGCTTTTTACAAGAGATTAGATACATTTAAAAAGGTGCATTTACTGCACATGCTTCCTATGTCAGTCTCTGGGTTTGTATCTGCGTTATCTGATTAAGTGACTGTTAAATAACCCAAACAGACAATATAGGCTCAGGAAAACTCTTTATCTTGATCTGGAAGTGTTGAATATGAATTTCAACAATGAAGGGCATATGCCAAATACAAACCTATTATTCAAGGCATAAACAGATTCCTGCACTAAATCAGGCCTACTTACATCTGATAAATATCAGGGAAAAATTCTTCAGAGGAAGATGCAACAAACTCACTCCTGCATATTGCCTCTTATTAGCAATTCTTAAAGCTGTTAACAAAATGCAGTTCAGTTCATGCTACCAGTGAGGGAAACCAAAGTATAGGAAAAAGAAAATAGTTTGTACGCAGGAAAAGAAACTAGATCTTCTGAACCACCTACAGTCAGTTGCTTTCTCCATCTAGGGAAAGAATGTTTCTAAATGTCATTTCTTTTTTCAACATAAATAGGGGAAAAATCCCCACGCCCTCTTTTAAGAATATAAAAAATATCTTCAGAACATAGTTCAAAATATTCTTATTACCCATACAAATATAATTCCTTTTGAAAGAGCATGAAATGATAAAACAGTATTAAAATATTAATGGGGCTCTTGAAGTACAGCTGAGCAAGTGGCTTTGGAAACACTTAGTCCACACTTCATTCTAAGTCTCTACCTGCAAAGAAATGGGGAAGCACTTGTTCTGTTTGCAAAATCAGAGTGAGGCTTTTAGCCACAATTTTTGGCAATGGTCTCTGATTATATAATGATTTCTGTATGTTTATCACATCTAAACAAAAGCAAAACAGTATGTTATCAACAGGTTCTGTTTACATTATGATTTAGACATGACGTTTGTTTTTTGGAGAGGATGTTTGTCAGGGGCAACTGAATGCTTTTCTAAGTACCTTTCACTCTGACACTAAAATCAAAGACCCTGCCAGTAGGAAAGGGAAAAATCTGGATTCATTAAAAAAAGAACAAGTTCAGAACAGCATGAAAAGAATGCTGAATAATATAGATGGAACTGGCGGTAACACCAACGTTTAAAATTGTCTGATATGTTTCATTATGAGACCTTGTTTTCAACTACTTACAGCTTTGCCAAATTAAGTCATTTGGCAGCAATTGCCTGTGCTAGGTGCCTACCTAAGGCTCCAGGATGTGTGTGTGGGGGTGGCGGGGGAGTTTGTTCTGTTTTGTGTTTTGGAGGTAGGGCTCCAGAAGAAAAACGTTCTGGAAACAGATTTTATTACAGAAAATGTGTTTATTTCCTCCTTTAAAAAATAAGCAAATCAGATTCAAACAACTTTCTCAGTGAGTGGCCATAATGTCGTAGAACTGAACCTCACAATTTTGCAGTGGTAGTTTTGAAGAGATGAAGTTTTCATTGACATCACACGAAAAAAAAAATCCTGTGATGTAACATAGTTGGTCGAGACCTCCAGGAAGTCAGAAACTGTAGAGCAGCACCTTGTGAAACAGAGGAAATGGCAGTGGAATTAACTCATGAGAACGAGGCCGTCTAAAGGCAAAGCTGGAATCAGGACTGGCTATAACGAGGGACTAGGACTCAGCACTTGAAAAGAGGAAGAGATGAGGTTTGCAAAGACTAATGTTAGATGAGAAGCACCAGGAAACCTGCAAAGGGAAGACTCACAAAAATTTTAAAAATGGATGAACTGAGCAAGCTTAGGGAAATGAGGAGAAATCAAGGGACACAGAGTGAAGATTGCTATGAAAAAATGAAGTGTTATGAAAGAATGATCAGAGGAAAACTGGCTATGAGGATTCCAACATACATCTCCTGAACCTGGAAATAGGTCTGCTTTTCCAGACTGTCCCCATTCCTCAGCTATGACAGCCAAAGGTCTTTGCTGTTCATTCAGCACATGATGTCTGTGCGGCACTGCACTGTGGAATTCCAGTACCTTACAGTGCTACTGTAATAAACAAAGCTAAGGAAATTACACACAAGCACACTGTTGAGGTAAGCACTCAAAACCTAAGCTGTGCTTCTTCGCGTAACCTCGATTTGGCCCTTTTGTGACATTGTCTTTGTTGTGCAAGGCACTATACAGCTAATTTCTGTTCTGCAGGACTTTTGAGAGCAACACAGGCAAAATGTGATACCGTGGCAAGCACTGAGGACTTCAGTCAACCCATAAGCAAGGCTTTAGGCATCAACAGGAGCTTTAAGGGCTACAAGCTCAATGGCACCATGATAGCTCAGGCCCAGAAAAACACTCTTTCCAAACTAACACCAAACACATTCTTTCCTTTAAAGAAAATGTCACCTAAAAGGAAGCTTTACCCAGTGAACATATTTCTCAGCAAGAGAAGACTTTGATTCTCAGAACTAATAAGCATGCAATTACAACTGTCCAGACTTTGAAAAGCTGAGTCTAAACATAAAAGTAGACACAGGAGCAGAGAAGTGTTTCTGCGCTATGCAGCTCATATCTGGCCAGAGACAACAGGGGGTACACTCAGGAAATATGACTTTGTCAAAGCTAGAATTACTGTCAAGCAAGGAAAACAAAAATAAAAAACAAGCACAGGATAAGAAAGATTGCCTCAGTTACTGCAGACAACATTGGCATTGCCAATTCACCCAGGAGAGTCCTCAAAACATATTCTTTATATAAATCCATATGTCACAGGGTAAAGAACATACCCCTGCCACCCTGTAATAAACTTGGGATGCCCAACAAAATAGATCAATATGCACTGAAACCAGAAAACAGTTTTTGCAGAAAGGTGGTGAAACTAAATATATCACCTATTGCCTAGGGCCAGGAACAGCAGAAGACTTCTGACATGAAAATATCTAGCTGATCCTCGAATCATCTCAGGCTGACAGAGGCTTCAAGAAACACTTAAAGGGCTGAATCAGGCATAATGTGTGGAGAAGTTCAAAACTGTGTTATGTTTTCTCTAGCTCCTACCCAGGTGGGATGGCCATAGCAGCAAGAGGCACTTTCCCTAGACTGAGCACATGTAGTTGTGGGAGTAAGTAGCAGCAATCAGACACAGCTGCAAATGAACTCCCTACCTATCCTCTGCTCTGTTAACATCACTAGCAAAAATTTCTAGAAAGGATTAGAAGCATTTGCAAAATGTTTTACACTTACTGGCATGCTTCTCCTGCAGCAGCCCTTGGGTTACAGGAGGAAGAAAAGATACAATCAAAATCCTGTTCATCAGTTCCCATAGCCTCTCTGAGAAAGCATTTTTCCCTTTTGAAAGGGGAAGATCATGTTGTCACTGGAAGCACAGTACACATATTTTCTGTTTTAAATAGCTGCACACACTCCTAAGACAATTCTCAGCATTGCTCATAAAGGAACAGGCTGAATCCAGCATTGCTAGTGCTGCAAACTATGCAAAAATTTAGGGGTTTTCATTTGTACCAAGCATAAATACTTAATTATGGCAGCAGAGGTAATGAAGAAAAGCAAACTGCAATTTACTCAACTTGGGTCCACACCTGCACTGGAAAATTTCGAGATCTGCAAACTGAGAAGGCTGAAAACTGAAGTCTAGAAAAAAAAAACCCTGTATAGAAAATAAAAATGGAGACAAGTCTCTTCAAAAGTGATTCATTTAAGTGTGAAATTAGCCCTGTTCCAGTAGGCTGACCAGCCAAACAGATCTGGGTGATAGAGGGAAGAAGTGCTTTGCTGAAGGTAAGAGCAATAACCACTGGTAGAATTATGACCATATTTATCCTGGGGGGTTTGGTTCCCAAGTTAGTGATGCTTCCATTAAACTGTACCCAGAGAAGAGGACTGCAGTGAAAGAGTGGCTTACTGCATTCTAATGGAAAAAGTCTCACGTTATATAGCCTTGTAATGTGCACATCTACAACAAGCATGTTATATGGGAGTTTACTCAGGCCTCAGTAAAACGATGCAATTATCAGTAAAGATGCAGCTACGAATCAAGTTTCTGAGCAAATCAAATCCTATTATACTAAAAGGAAGTCATGTGGGATGGAGCCAGCTCCCTCCAGAAGCTTTGCTGCAGGGTAAACTGCCTCTCTAAAGCCTTCTGTGTCTCCCTATTGGCTTTCTAAGCATCTGAGTAGCAGTGCTGAACAATGATTCTAGCCATGTCTAGATTGTGGGTATGTAATTACCCCCTGGTAGGGCAGATGGCAGAGGTGACATTGCTGGTGCAATGAATGGTTTCCCACTGGGGATATGCATCACTACAAGTTCACACGCTAGCACTTCTATTTGAGGAGTTAAGAAACCAAATAAACAACTCTGAACAGTTGTGGTGAAGTTATTAAAGTTCTCGCTTGAAGGCTTAAGTCACAAGAGAGTAAGAGGAGATGTATGTGAGAACAGGTTATTCCACAGCAGCATCCTGCAAAAGGACAGGTACCTTCCCCTGATGAATCTGGTGATGGCCATTGTCACAACCAACAACTCAGACTAAAGAGGCCTCAGGTCTCATTTGTAACACTCATATCTCTACTCAAACTTTGCAGTAGGTGCTATTTTTATCCTTACTCTTTTGTTTTTCCTATGCCATTCACTAATATTCTTTGGCTAAGCATGTAAAACTTGTTTCATATAACAAGAACTGAACACATCTGAGCAAGAAGATAGATTTAGTCCTTCCTGGTCTTTGCTCCAAAGAGAAAGAGCCTGCTAAGATTATCTCTGAATCCAGCATTTTGCTCTGCTTGGTTTTGACTTCAGGGAGCTTCCTCAGGAGGTTACTGCCTTCACAAGAGTGCTGGACACAAAACACTTGTTGTCTAGGATCTCAGAGACACACAGGAAATCCTGAAAGGCAAAAGTCAACATATGAGCTTGACCACAAATCTCTGTCACATCATTTACCAGGTAATCCCGCTCAACATCTTTAAAGAACTTTTTTTCTGAACTTTTCAATACATGGTCAATCAAATAACGAGTAGAACATGAACCTCTGGCCTCATGTCCTCATAGAATACCCATGCAGTATGCAGAAACAGTAATATTCAGCATCACATGAAATAAGAACTGTACCCAGAAAACTGTATGATAAACTTCTATAAATACTAACATGTAATTTGTTTTTCACTCAGTTTCTTCTAAAAAACATCTTCTAAGGAAAATATTTGCATGGTTTTTTATGTGGAATGAATTACTCATACCTTCTAAGACAATAAAATCCATCGCTACATTGCTCAGATTCCTGTAGATTCATAAGGTTCCATCTGAACATCAGGAAACACTGATTTTTCACTGTGAAGGTGACAGCACTGTCACATGTTGCCACAGAGAGGTTGTGTTGTGTCCTGCCTTGGAGATACTCAAAAGCCATCTAGAATTGGTCCTGAGCAAGTGGCTCTAGGTGGTCCTGCTTGGGCAGGAGGCATTGGACCAGATGACCTCCAGAGGTCCTTTCTGAACCTCAACCAATACGTTGTCCCACTAGAATACTTACTTTCATATTTATTTTCCATAAAGGAGGACTTATAGAATCATAGAATGGTTTGGGTTGGAAGGGACCTCCAAAGGTCATCTAGTCCAACCCCCCTACAGTAAGCAGGGATGTCTCTACCTAGGTCAGGTTGCTCAGAGCCCCATCAAGCCTGACCTTGAATGTCTCCAGGGATGGGGCCTCCATCACCTCTCTGGGCAACCTGTTCCAGTGATCTATCACTCTCATATGAAAGAACTTTTTTTCTGATATCCAACCTAAATCTATCCTTTTCTAGCTTAAAACCATTACCCCTCATCCTGTCACTACAAACTCTTGTGACTAGTTCTTTCCCTGCCTTCTAATAGGCCCCTTTCAGGTATTGGAAGGTCACAATAATGCCCCTCCAGAGCCTTCTCTTCTGTAGGCTGAATTGTCTCAATTATCTCAGCCTGTCTTCATAGGAGAGGTGGTCCAGTCCTCTAATCATCTTTGTAGCTCTCCTCTGGACATGTCCCAACAGAATCCTTCTTGTGTGCGGAGTCCCAAAGCTGGACACAGTGCTTCAGGTGAGGTCTCACCAGGGCAGAGTAGAGGTGCAGAATCACCTCTCTTGATCTGCTGGCCACATCTCTTTGGATGCAGCCCAGGATGTGATTGGCCTTCTGGGTTGCAATTGAGCATTGGTGGCTCATATCCAGTTTTTCATCCACCAGTACCTCCAAGTCTTTTTCCACCAGGGCTGCTCTCTAGCATGTCCTCTCCCAGCCTATATTGATACCTCTGGTTGCCGTGGCCCAGGTGCAGGACCCTGCACTTGGCTTTGTTGAACCTTATGAGGTTCACCTGGGCCCACCTCTCCAGCCTATGCAGGTCCCTCTGGATGGCATCCCATCCCTCTGGCATATCCACTGCACTGCTCTGCTTAGTGTCATCAGCAAACTTGCTGAGGGTGCACTCAATGCCACTGTCAATATCATGAAGATATTAAACAACATTGGTCCCAGTACGGATCCCTGAGGGACACTACTTGTCACTGTTCTCCATCTGGACATCGAGACGTTGACCATCACTCTCTGGATGTGACCATCCAGCCAATTCCTTATCCACTGAACAGTCCACCCGTCAAACCCATATTTCTCCAACTTAGAGACAAGGATGTTGTGGGGGACTGTCAAAAGCTTTGCAGAAGTCCAGATAGATGACATCCATAGGTCTACCCTTGTTGACTGATGCAGTCACTCCATTGTAGAAAGCCACTAGGTTGGTCAGGCAGTACTTGCCCCCAAGTAAAGCCATGCTGGCTGTCTTGAATCACCTCCCTGTTCTCCAGCGTATCTTCTAGGAGGATCTGCTCCATGATCTTTCCAGGCACAGAGGTAAGGCTGACAGGTCAGTAGTTCCCAGAGTCCTCTTTTGTACCCTTTTTAAAAACGAGTGTGATGTTTCTTTTCTTCCAGTCGCTAGGGACTTCACCTGACTGCCATGACTTTTCAAATATTATGGAGAGTGGCTTGGCAACTGCATCAGCCAATTCCCTCAGGACTCTGGGATGCATCTCATCAGGTTCCTGTGCATAGGCCTTCCTGACCTCATCTCTACATAACCAGGCAACGCCCCTGTACTCTTTCCAGGATACCTGTCCCTGCTTCCACTGTCTGTGCAGTTCCACCTTGCCTTTTAGTTTGACCAACAGATCTCAACTCAGCCATGCTGCTCTCTTGCCTTTCTTGCCTGATTTCTTAAACATGGGTATTGAGAAGTCTTGTGCTGTATAGAAAGCGTCCTTAAAGATCTTGCAGCTCTGCTCTGCTCCCAGGGGGTCCTACTGACTAAGTCCTTGAAGAGTTGGAATTTTGCTTTCCTAAAATTTAGAGTCCTGACTTGGCTCTTCATTTGCCTCACATCCCTTAGAACAGTGAACTGCACTAGCGCATGATCAATGCAGCCCAGGTTGCCTCCAATTTTGATGTCCCTGATGAGTTCGTTTGCATTTGTGACCATCAGGTCCAATATGGCATCCCCTCAGGTAGGGCTGTCTATTTCTTGCCTTAAAAAATTGTCATCTAGGCACTTCAGGAATCTCCTAGATTGCCTACAGTTGTCATGTNCGTCCTTAAAGATCTTGCAGCTCTGCTCTGCTCCCAGGGGGTCCTACTGACTAAGTCCTTGAAGAGTTGGAATTTTGCTTTCCTAAAATTTAGAGTCCTGACTTGGCTCTTCATTTGCCTCACATCCCTTAGAACAGTGAACTGCACTAGCGCATGATCAATGCAGCCCAGGTTGCCTCCAATTTTGATGTCCCTGATGAGTTCGTTTGCATTTGTGACCATCAGGTCCAATATGGCATCCCCTCAGGTAGGGCTGTCTATTTCTTGCCTTAAAAAATTGTCATCTAGGCACTTCAGGAATCTCCTAGATTGCCTACAGTTGTCATGTTACTTTTCCAACAGATGTCAGGGTGGTTGAAATCCTCCAGTAGGATGAGAGCCTGCAAGTGAGATGTCTCCTAGAGCTGGAGTAAGAAGGCTTCATCAATAGACTCCCCTTGATCAGACGGCCTGTAGTAGACACCAACCACAAGGCTCCCTTTGTTGTCTCAATCCCTAATTCTTACCCATAAGCTTTCAACCTTCTCATGGTTATTTCTTAGGGATAACTCTTCACTGTCTATCTACTTCTTAATATAGAAGGCAACATCTCCACCCCTCCTTCCATTCCTGTCCCTTCTGAACAGCTGTAGCCTTTGATTGCCACACTCCAGTTGTAGGATTCATCCCACCAAATTTCAGTAATGGCCACTAAGTCATAGCCTTCCTGTAGCACGGTAGCTTCCAATTCATCCTGTTTGTTGCCCATGCTGCATGCATTAGTGTAGAGGCACTTCAGCTGGGCTGCCAGTCATGTCACCTTCCTAGAGGGATATCCCTTTGTTCCCCCAGGGTGTTTCATGGCTGCTACCCTGTTAGCTCCTTTTTCCTCAGGAGCCCCTGGCTCATCTCTGTTAGACTTTGCTTGTGCTGTAGCATCCACAGCATGCCTCAGGGAAACAAGCTGAAGGCCCTTACTGTCACACCATCCCTTCAACCCTGGTATGTCATCCTGCCGCATATCACAGTTAATCTTGATATTATTATCCCCCTCCCCCTTCACATCTAGTTTAAAGCCCTGCCAATCAGTCCTGCAATTTCTTGGGCAAAGACCCTCTTTCCCCTTTGAGAAAGGTGTCTCCCATTCGATGTCAGCATTCCTGGTGCTGTGTAGGCCATCCCATTATCAAAAACCCCCAAATTGTTGTGGCAACACGAGCCACAGAGCCATATGTTGATCAATTGTATCCTCCTGTTCCTTCCAATGTCACTGCTTACAAATGGAAGGAGAGAAGAAAAAATAACCTGTGTCCTAGATTCTCTCACAAACCGTCCCAAGGCCCTGAATTCTTTTTTTGATCGTTCTTGGATCCACATGGAAAATCAGTAGTGGGTAGTAGCCTAAGGACCTCATTAAGCTAGGAAGTTTCCTAGTGACGTCCTTAACCCAGGCTCCAGGGAGACAGTAGACCTCCCTGTGAGGAGGGTCTATGTGGCATATTGGACACTCTGTTCCCCTCAGAACAGAGTCTCCTACAACTAGCACCCTTCTTCCATTTGTGTGTGGTGGTGATATGGGCAGGAGACCTGACTGCGTGAACAACTCTGGTGTAGCTTGCCCAATGTCCTCATCATCATGTGACTGTTCTTTCTCAATCAGAGCCTCATACCTGTTTGCTCAGAGGCACCTGGGGGTCAAGGTGGGCAAGAGGGTTTTTTTCCTGCTGCCCCTACCATGAACTTGCCTCCACTCACTCTCTTCATTTAGGCTTCTACCTTTGGCCTGACAGGGGCAGGATACAGAGGTCCCCTGATCCTGGATGCTCTCTGATGGGTGCTCACATTTCTGTTTCAAGCAGGGTAGAGTCTGGCTCCTCCAGTCTATCTCCTGTTCTGCCTCCCTAATGCTCCTCAACCTTTCAACCTCTTCACACAGCTCTGCCCTCAGGCTGAGCAGGTCATCCACCTGTTCACAGCAGACGCAGCAGTTCTCATGGCTGCTACTTGTTGTCAGTGCAAGGCTCAGACAGTCCCTGCAGCCTGTGACCTGGATGGCTGCATGTTTCCGTGGGAGTCCAGTCTGGGTTCCCACATCCGTTCTGGCAAGTGGAGGAATCACTGCCTTCCACTGGGCGAGGCCACGGCTGAGCCTTGTTCACGCCTGCAGCTTCGCTCCTCCCCAACTGAGTGTCGCTTCCGGTTTCACCGCCTTTAAATCACCTGCGGTTTGCCAGCAGTGCCCCCAGCCAGGTGACCCTCTCAGCCTCGCTCAGTTGAGAGCTGCTGGCTTGTGCTGGGTCTCACCGCTCTGGGGAGTCCCTGTCTGCCTTCATCCTGCGCTCGCCTGCTGAGCTGCTGCTGCTGCCACCACCGCTTCAGCAATTCCGTTCTTCAGCACACAAAAATACTGCTGAGTTCTACCAGAATAAGAAGAGAACACACAAATACATTACAAAACCAAACAAAATCATATGTTTACAGTTTATGCCCTCAATACAGGTCCTTTCATTTCATTTCAGGGCTCAGTAGTTGCATGCTAAGAATAAAAACCAAATGAGAGACTTAGTTGCTACATCCCCATCTGCTAATAAAAGATGCGTTTAACCCTCTGAGGGAGCATAGGGCTAATGCCAAACTGTAGCCAGCCAAGAGACATGCACAGGGAATCTGATGAACTGAATTTAAAGCATGGTCTTCCCTATAAAGTTAACATTAATTAAATTTTGAGTTTCATTATAACTGATATTTTCACACCTTGATTTCAGGCTATTTAATTCCCAACGAGGTACAATTATTCTTGGTTCTAATAATAAAAATGAGGGAGAAAACAAGCAAGATACGAACAGGCAAAGCCTAGAAACAATCATGATCACAATCAAGAACCAAAGCAGCATGAATAAAGATGGATAGAAGAACTTCAGTGGGAGCCATGTCCTGTTTGACAATGCATTCCTATGCATATCAATGCACATGATTAAAATTTCATTTTGGAAGAAATTTGATACAAAAAGCAAAAAAAAGCAAGAAATATTGAGACTCAACTACTCCCCCCTATTCAGAACTTTCCTTCCCAGACAACCTCCATTGGAAAATACTTGAAGAAACCCTTTGCAGGCCATAGAGGAAGCTTAGCTCTGCTACACACAACCATCACTCCAAGCTTGCAAGCTCTCTTTCTGCATTTTCCTGAGCCTTCAGGATTGCACTCTCCACTACTTTGATGGCTGTCTACCAACACTGAATCAAACTGTTCAAAGTTAAATACTCTGCTACTTATTTAGCTAGTTTCTCTAAGTTCATCCTATAAGGAACCCATAAAGACCACAAAGATAAGCTTCTCCTAGAGGCAATTCAAAGCAATTGAGTCTGTCCCAAGGTGCTTTGGAATGTCCATATAAAAATCTCAGTTGAGTATAATTTAGGAAGATTAGTTTTTCTAGGCTAAAAGTGGTGTCATTTTAAGCTAGATGTAGCCTAACCAGACTCTGTGGGCTGTACTATCCTCCCCTTTCATATTTAAGGCTATAAATAGCTTTGATTTACAGAAGAAAATGCAGCATTTGATAAAGAGATAGTTAGGCACCTAGCTAATTTTATTTAAATTCAATAGAAAAATAAACAAAAAAGCAGTAAAGACTTTTAATTTTGTAAGAATTCTTTTTAGGAAATGGACAAAACAGACCAATGAAATCAACTAGATTGACAAGCACAAGAATTGAGATGTGAAGGAATTCATCTCCGTTAGGATGCCTCCTATGCAAGGCAGAAAATCTGCGGGACTAGGGTGCAAACTTGAGCAGATTTAAGAGTATTAAAATTAAGTAGTGAGCCTACAAAAAGAGGAAAAGGGACTGAGAAGCAAAGTGTGGGGCTTATGTGAATATTACCAAGACTCAAGTCATGCTAGATCTTGAAACAGATACTGAAAAAATCAGTAAAACTACATCAAGCTGTAGAAAGCAAGAAAAAAAGTAGGAAAAATGCTTTTGTCCGGAGAAGACTGAGTCAAGATTAAACATCTCTCCCCAGACTAAACAAACAGTGGCCTGGACCAGTTTTCAGTAAGAAGAGTGATACTGAATAAAGAAAAGAGGATGGTGAGAACAGAAACTATAAGGACATCTCTAACCATTAAACCTGGGCATTTTTTCAACAGCAGGAGTAATGGGAAAAAGAAACATCACTGCTAAAAGTATCTGCTAAAAGCTGCTGTGACCTCTTGTAGCAGTAGAAATCTAGACTCCAAGACCCAGGAAGTTACTTTCAGTCTCTTTTCTACATTTCTTTATCTACTGTTTTCCTTAGTCAGGTGCATAAATGCTTATCTAATTAATGCAGAATGGCACCTTTAAAAATAAATTTCCTTTGCCTTTTTCCTCTCTTTTTAGGCTGCAGAAATGTCTCCACATAGAACAAACTTGTTTGAGATTTCACAAGATCACTAACAAAGCAGAAAAGTTAGGAGCTTTACTGCAGATGATAATTATTAGTACAGGAGCACCAACAATTGCAATACAGCTACATAAGGTTGCTTACTATATTACAGCATGAAATAAGGGGAATTGTGCTTTGCCCATTTAACTACAGATTTTGTCTTTTATAAGTCTAAGCATTACAAAAAGGGGGTGCATACTCTTTGCCCATGGGCTGCACACAAAGGCTACAGGTCTGATACAGCAAGATGAGGCAGATTTTGGGTTTTTCTAAACAGAACTTTGGTGCCTAGCGACAGAGACCAGCACCTCTTGAGACGGGGTGACAGAATGAACTGGTGCATGTTTAACATATCAGCATTCTTAAAAATCTGGCCCTCCAACTAAATGCAGCAGAGGAACCGCATACTTCCCTGATTGAAATTAAGCACAGGCTTTACTTAAGGTTAATACACATTGTTCAGTACTCTGAGTGTTGTGACTCCTTAGCTGCAAAGGCAGATGGCACATACCTACCTCCTACAGTCAGCACAAAGTATGTTCAGAATCTGAAAACCCTCAAGTCCGTGCAAGGTTACTGCACAAGTCAAATCCAGCTTTATTAATGATCAGGAGATCTGCAGCTTTTACATGAGTCTCTAAACATCGGGCTTTAAAGCCTTGTGCTTGTTATCACTTTGTTAGAACCATAAAGTAACGACAATTAGGCAACACAGACATGGGGAGCTAAATAGTACCATCCCAGGTAAAGAGAAATACATAGATATGATGGAAGTATTAAAGCCTGAATCATTGGTATGTGAGAACTACTGCCGCATCTTTACAAGGGAAGAAAGAATAGGACCTTTCATTTGGTAGCAGGTGATGGAGATAGATCTCAAATCCAGAAGTTTGTTGAGAACTGTGAGAAACTACATTCAATTCTGTGTATCTCAGAAAGGATGGGGGCTCTGGGAGGGACTTGTGGTGCTGGAGACGTCCCCTCTGATGCAATGCTTGCTTTGACTATACTTTAGACAGTATTCATTTAGGCTCTTGTTCACAACGGCAAGGGAATCATCAGCTGGGCATGCCTTGTTTTACAAAGAGGAACAGTATGGTCTCCCATGGAGACTTTTGAGGGGCTTTCCTGTATTATTCATTATTTCTATACTTCCAAATTGTCCTGCCTCAAATAGGCCAGGCTCTTAAATTAAGCCATTTAAGGAGATTATGGAGACAAGAACTACACTCAGACCCTTGCCCTCTTTCAGAAACCTAATAAAATGTATGAAACTTCCTTCCTTTTCATCTGTGATGGCAATAGCAAGGAACTTTAGGCTATTAGTTCAACATTTAAAAACCCTTTAAAACTTTTTTTTTTTAAGCAGATACTTATTTATTATCACAAACTCATGGATAACTCTAAAATGTCATTGTATTTTTTTCTACCATGGTTGAAGAGAGGCAATTTTTAATAAAGATGTGCATTTAAAAAGTGTCCCAGGTCTTAATATCCAGAAAACTTGACATTAAGGGGGAAAAGCTGAAAGTCTATTTCTGCCAGCGGATGAAAACCATGTTAAGGTTTCCATCCCTAACACTGGTGCACATGAAAAGAAAACCAAACACACAAAGCTTTCCTGACCAATTTGAACTATGTCCTATCAACATCATTATCTTTTATGATAACAGGTTATTTCTCTCCCAAGTGTTTGGAGGACTTACATAGAGGATGCACTATTAAATTTTTTTTATGAACAACATTCAACATTTTCAAGGTACTGGTAAGAAATAAACCAAGACTTAACATTCCATAGCAACTCCTCTACTTTGAAATTATCCATGGTTTTTAGTTCCATATAACTTATGTTCCTTCATCTCAAGCCACCTACTAATATGAAAGGTGATTTGTGAAATTAAGTAACCCATTGAAAGGACCATTTTTTCCTCTCTCTCCCAGAATATCAAGAATAAATTCACAGTGAAACATTCTTTTCTTTTACTTTGATAAAAGACTCAGCTTGGACTTATAGGTAATTCTGGGAGAACTATGTATTAGCATTTCAGTTTGGTATCATTCTTTGTGTCAATGTTCTCCTTTTCTAAACTTAAAAAAAGAAACATACATACTGAAAAAAAAAAAAAAAAAATCAGCAGAGCACAGAATTGACAATCACTTCAGTTTAACACAAGAAAAGACAATTATAAAAAAAAAAATAAATTCCAGGGTGTTTCCAGCTCAGTGAAAAGTATATTCCATAAGACATTTCTTTTGTTACTTGCAATTCCCATCAGAGTGGAGTATCTGAGTGAGAGGGAAAATACTGCAGACACCCCAGAACTCCAGAGAAACAAATCAATAGTCTCATCCCCAATCAACATAACACCCACATGCCTCAGGTAGCAGTACTGAATTCTCCAAATCAGGACAAAGTTACATTTTCCTGTAATAGGTTCATGTGCTTAAAGCAGCAGATCTCTACATAGTGTTTCTGAAGCAGAACACTACCATGTCAAAAGGCACAGTATTTCAACTCTCGATTTCTAACCAACCAGGACACATCTTTGCATAATGATTTCTGATTTTCTGCTTTATAAATGAAATTGTAAGTAGTATCTTAGCACACTTGAAAAATTGTACTTTCAAAGTAAAGCATTTGGCCTTCAGTTACTCATTTTCTTCATATAAGTTGAGATTTTAATCTTATAAGTGCTCAGTAATTTTAACATTTACAGAACATTTTTCATATGGGAAAACTGAGAGATGAGTTAAAAACTCAACCCTGCTTGCCCTGACGTCTGCTGTCCCTGAAGGGACTTTTAACTCTTTAGCACCTGACTTTGCAATAAATTACCAGGTTTTTGTACACTATTTTATAAACTGACCAAATCAGGCATGAGAAAGAGCACTTGCTGACACAATGACTTAATTCTTACACTTGGTTATTTCCAAGCAAATTATTCACTGAATATTTAAGTAGTTTAATGACTGAGTCCATTAATTGCAATAAGGTGTATGATAGGAATTTCAACAACATTTAGTAAATAAGTTTGCACCTAATATTCATCCCTTTGTTGCTTTGAAAGATTGCATATTTGATCAGCCCTGGCACTAATGATAAAGCTACCTTTCTAAAACCTGACAAGACACAAATAATTTGTAAAAGTAAATTCCATTTTCAGGAACGACTTCAAATCACCTTTCAAGCAATGTGAGTAAACATCTAATATGGTTTTTTTCAAAGGTGCAAAGAGTCAAAATACAGAAAAGTTTGCAGCCTAAGACCAATGTTATAGGCATCCCTGAAATGGTCAAAATCTGTTGGTCAGTTTCCACATTTCTCAACAGAAATTACTCAAAGTTCTTCAGTGTCATTTTCCATCTAAGAAAAGTCCTACAAAGGTGTTTCCTACTCCAGCATTATACAGTGCCATTGCTGACGGTCTGGACAATAGGATACAAAGCACTATCCTGAAATTCTGCACAATTCCACAAGAAATTATTATCAGTAACAGAAGGTGACTCCAAACTAGCTCTAAATAAGTCAAAATACAGGAACTGTCATAAATAAGGCAAACGCTACAGCAGGATATGCACAGCAACTTGCATAGATACATCAAGCCCTAGGGAAAATACAACATTCACAAGTCAATTAAAAAAAAAAAAAAAAAGAAAGAGCATGCATGCAAGAAAGACCATTGAGCCAGTAGTGCAAGAAAGCAAGCAAATTGAGCTCACGCTCTGTTCTATAAGTTTTATTATATGTATGTCAAGATTTAGAGTCTGGGCTGTTTGCTAGACCCACAAAAGATGCTGTCTGTTAACCCCCTCCCTCCCCAAAGGGAGAGAGAGGGAATAAAGGAGAGAGACTTACGGATCCCTGTTAACCCCTTTCCCCTCCCAAATGGGAAGAGAAAGAGGAGAGGGAGAGAGACTTATGGATTAGAAAACTGAAACAGCATTAACGGTAATGATAATAAAATGTAATATATACAAATATATGGTTTTGTATATACAAAACCAGTATCAAACCAAATCCCCACCCCTGGATGGCAATTACTCACCGTCACCACTGATGCTGTAGAGCAGGCAATTCTCATTACTTACTGGTTTGTTTAAAGGACACTTCTTATATGTGATGGTCCCTCTGACAAGGTGTCAAGGTTTAGAGTTGGGCTGGCCACTAGATGAATGACAGATGCTCTCTGTTAACACCTCCCCCTTTCCAAGGGGGAAGAGAAAAGGAGTAAGGGAGAGAGACTTATGGGTTGGAAAAGAAAACAGCTTTAATGAAAATAATAACAACAAAATGAAATATATACAAATATATACAAACCAATGGCAATTACTTCACCACCACTGATGCTGTGAAGCAGGCACTGGGGAAGTCCCAGACTGGACTCAGCAGCAGATGGGAACCATATTCAGAAGCTGGATTCAAGAACATATGGACTGTGATCAGAGGCTGAACAGAGTTATCCTTCGATACTAGCCACTGAAGAAGAGAGCTTGACCCTTGTGATCCCCCAGCTTTATACTGAATATGACATATATGGAATGGAATACCTCGCTGAACAGTTTAGGGTCACCTGTCCTGGCTGCTTCTTCCTGCAGGTCTAGTCTTTCACTTTCTACACCCCCTGATGTGGTACACAAAGTTAGCAGTGACCTTGGTTTGCACACCACTCTTTGGTAGTAACTCTAAACATCAAGTGTTATCACTGCTAGGAAGCAGACGCTCTCTGTGAAAATCTGCTGTTAACTTCAGAAAGTGCAGTTAGAAGAGACTGAGCTGAAAATCAAAATCACTGAACAGAATTAATTCTGTTCTAATTTAAACCAGGACAATGTAAAAAGAAGCACAGCTTAAAAAAGACAGTTTTCATGCCACTATGTAAGTGAGTCCACTCAACAAAAATCAAGCCACAAAAAAAAAAAAAAGTATGAAACTCATGTTTTACGTGACAACANGTTGGAAAAGAAAACAGCTTTAATGAAAATAATAACAACAAAATGAAATATATACAAATATATACAAACCAATGGCAATTACTTCACCACCACTGATGCTGTGAAGCAGGCACTGGGGAAGTCCCAGACTGGACTCAGCAGCAGATGGGAACCATATTCAGAAGCTGGATTCAAGAACATATGGACTGTGATCAGAGGCTGAACAGAGTTATCCTTCGATACTAGCCACTGAAGAAGAGAGCTTGACCCTTGTGATCCCCC